>CM055122.1:1106683251-1106698251 GCA_029206835.1 Rana muscosa | reverse complement strand
CTCTGGGGTATTGTTTATTTGAAAGGATGATATGATTTCTTTAATTACGTCTTCTCTTACTTCCAAATTCTGAAGTAGGCTTTCATTCAATCGCCAACTTCTTTCCCGGGGGTTAGCCGTGTTGGAGAGGGAGAGACGCAAGGAAATCGGGGCATGGTCAGACCAAGTTATATTTCCGATATTTAGTGGTTTCTAAAATAGATGGTAATAGATAGTGTGGAGTCTAAAACATATCTATACGGGAATATACTTGGTGGGGGTTGGAGAAAAAGGTATAGTCTCTTTCTTCTGTATGAAAAATCCTCCAGGGATCTACTAATTGTAGTTAATGCATCTTGCGTAATATACCTCTTCTGATACCTCCTGGGATTGACGATATCCCTAAGGAGGTATCTATTCTAGGATCTAGAGCGATGTTAAAATCACCTCCAAGGATCAGTTTACCCTCTACAAATTTCTCTAGGTCCGAAAGAGTTTTCTTCACAAAAGTATCTTGGTGTGTATTTGGAGCGTAAAGTGTAGCCAACGTCACTTTAGTACTACCAATGCAACCCTTAAGGAAGAGAAATCTCCCATTGGGGTCAACCCGTTGATCTACCAGGGTCCAAGGAATCCGATTAGAAATAAGTATAGAGACCCCCTTTGATTTTGCCTGTTGATTTGGTGCATGGTAAACACATGGGAAAAATCTATTTTGAAGAAGTGGGAGCCCACCTTCCCTAAAATGTGTCTCTTGAATATATGCTACATCTGTTTCCAATCGCGTCAGGTCATTCAAAAGCATCTTTCTTTTCTCCGGGACATTGAGTCCTTTAACATTCAAGGAAGTAAACTTGACTTTCTCCATCTCCCTTTTTTTTTTAAAAAAAAAACCTAGTGACCCCCCCACCCGTTTCCCTTCCGCTATGCCCTTTAAGCCCCTCCGGGGACACACCCTTTACTGAACCATACAAAAAAAAAAAGGCTCAGTGGGTGTAAACCTAATTGGGGGCTAGGTCCAAGAGGACTGAGGATCTTCGGGTTTCCCTCCCACCCCCCAGCAGAAAATTCAAATTTTACATTTACATACAGAATCTATTTTATCCAAATTGTCCCTAGAACTAATTGTGTCCTCAGAGCTTCTTATTTTTTTTTTATTTGATATCTTATACCAAGGAGAATGGTTCCAATTACACCATCCTTTGCTCCTTATCTCCTTACCCTCCTCTTCTTCATCCTCTCTTTCCTAAATATCATACAAAAATATTTCCACCTCCATTAAAGCTTTTATTTTCCCCTCCTAAACCTCCTATCCCCCCCCCCCACATATGTACTTTGCAAAGTTAAATTTACTTTATTCACCCCCTCTCTCACTCACAGGTATTCATTTATAGCTTATTTAGAGGACAAAAAAAAAAAGAAGAAAAAAGCAATATAAACATATATCAACACAGTTCTCATGTAATAGATAGTTCATGCTACCAACTCCCCATTCCCTCCCCACACCCCACAACCTTAATGTGTTAGAGAGTGCATTAATCTTATCAAAACACAGAGAGAAAAAACAAAACAGTGTTTGTAGCGAAGGGTGTGTCTGAGTATCTATAAATAATTAGTTGATTGTGAAAAGTGTTTTATTCTAAGAGTGAACTAAATGTGAGCTAAGAGGAGCATGCAAGGTGGGGAGATGGGAGGGGGGGGTCAGCGCAGTCATCTAATTGAGAAACCAAATATCCCCCAAAAAGAAAAAAAAAATATATATATTTTTTTTTAAAACACAGGGTTTAAATATACCAATTATAACTTTCTAAGTAAAGGGTATCGCCATCTCCTGTCCCATAAACATAGGACGGGAAAGAGAAGTTAGGGGGACAGGGAGAGGGCGGCAGCTGGACTCTGGGAGAGAGGACAGAGGAGGGGTGACCAAATCCCTAGAGGTGAAAAAAGAAAAAAAAAGAAACAGAAGAGAGAGAAAGAGAGGGGGGAAAAAAACAACAACCAGGAGCCCCGAACAGTAAGAGAGCACGGCCCTAGGGACTTGGACATATCTTATGTCCCTATTCCTAAACTAAGACAGATGCCTTGCTTATCCATTTAAAGGGGCATCTGTTGTCTGTCCTACTCCAGACTTCTGAGTTGGTAGGTCCTTAGTCTCTAATAAGTTTATTTTGCGTTTGGATGATCCTGGAATATATTGCAGCCAATCGGGTACTTCAAACACCTCTGTCTCCATAAATTCAAACAGGTTAAATACCGTAAAGAAAATGACCGCATGTTTCTCTTTATGATGAGAGAATGGGTATCCCCAACGGTAAGTTCCTCCCGACTTTTTAATTTCTTCTAAAAGAGGGCGCAGCATCGCTCTTCGTTGTAAAAGTAGCCCATGAGAGGTCAGGCATTATCTTTATCTGGGCTCCCTCAAACAGAATTTCCCCGGACTCCCAGGCTTTACAGTTTATCATCTCTTTATGGACATATCCGTGAAAGCAGCAGATCACATCCCTAGGTCTGTTTGATTCTGCTGGACGAGGGCCAAAAGATCTGTGGAGTCTTTCAAACACAAAGATCTGAGGATGAGGGGGGGTACCCAGCTGCATGCAAATCGCATGAATAGTCTCTTGTAACTTCTCTCTCTCAATAGTCTCAGGGACCCCCATAAACCGCAGTTTCTTACGACTGGCTACGGTCCTCAATTTTCTTCAGCTTCAATTGTACCGCATTAGTTTGAACTAAGTGATGCATCTGCTTTTGTCCTAAATGTATGATGTGCTTCTCTAATGAATTTAGCCGTGTTTCATCCTCATTTATTTTTTCTGTTAGTAAAAGTATATCCCCTCTCATTTCTTCCATCTCTCTACGATGTATATCCTCTACCCGGGTTATCATTGCCTCCATATCTTCCTCAACTCCTTCCTCTCCATGTCTGCCCTAGATGGAAGTGCCTGTAAATCTTCACGAGTTGGGAGAGCTTGAATTAAAGTCCTAAGATCCAATTCCTGCTCTCCAGGGCATGGGGATAGTATTTTTGGGCTCACCTGCGCAGCGTGCAGATCCATCTTGCTCAGGGTAGGCACCTCTGTTGTCTCAGTAGAGGGGGGCTCTGTGGGATCTTTTTGCTCACCTTTCTCACTCTTCTCCACTCGTGGTGAACAGGTCTCTGCGGGATCACTTCGCCCACTCCTCGCCCTCTGCGTGCATTGCTCCGAGCGCACTCCCATGCACGTGCCCGTGTCCCGCTACCCGCGCTGCTGTAACTGCACGAGTATGAGGGAAAAATCTCGGAATCTCCGGCTGTGGAAGCCGTTGAGCCTGGGCAGAAGTGTTGGATGGCTTCAGAAATTTGACTCCAATTTTGGCCCTGGTATCCCTCCCCTTCATTCCAGGGAAGAAACCGCCAGTCACCAGGGACAAACCGGCATCTCCGGCTGCAACAGGCAGCCTCCAGGTACTGCAGCCAGCAGGTACAGCTGATAGAGAACAGGAAAAAGGAGCTCCTGGGGATCCGCAAGCGAGGTAAGAGGAGGTATGCAAAGTAACTATATATCACTACAAAGTCCCCTAGAATATTGCATAAGTGCCCTATAGGTGCAATTTAGAGTCAAAAATATGTTTATTGTTTTTCAATAAGACAAAATAGCACATACAAATGTCAGATGTCCATGACATAAAATGATACACTGTAAATCACGTTTCCCATATACGGTATGGAGCGTGTCCAAAGTAGGGCTGGACAAGTGGCCGCCTTTTCCAGAAAGGCAGCCTATAGGTGCAATTTAAATTAAGTTATTTTGTAGGTATCCGCCATTGGAAAATCTGTAAGCAATCTTCACAGCTTCAGATCTGCTGGTTAGGTAGGTGGAGGGAGCTCCGAATGTGTGTTACTCTAAACCGCCATCTTGTGACCACACCCCCCTCTCTCCTAGGTATATACTTGTGTTTTTTAACACTGCTGTATATTGTAACTTTTACAGCGATCAGTGCTATAAAAATGCACTGATTACTGTAAAAATTACACTGGCAGTGAAGGGGTTAACCACTAGGGGGCGCTGAAGTGGTTAAGTGTGTCCTAGGGAGTGATTCTAACTGTTAGGGGGAGGAGCTACCAGTGACAGGTCAGCGATCACTGTTCCCGATCACAGGGAACAGTGGATCCCCGATGTGTCACTAGGCAGAACAGGGGAATGCCTTGCTTACAAAGGCCTCCCCCTGTTCTGCCTTTGCCTACCGCAATCACAGGCCGCCCGGGAACATCGAGTTCCCGGGACCCGCAGGCGCACTCACGAGGCTCTCGGCGGGCATGCCCGCTGGGCGGCAAATTTAAAGGGATGTACAGGTACGTCCATTTGCCTGTCCATGCCATTGTGTCGACGTACATCATCGTGCAGCGGTCGGCAAGTGGTTAAACATCATGAACAAGCACAGGGGTCTGTGCTCTCCAACTTACAGACATATTTACAGTGTAATTAGCAGTTTGCTTAAATATATAATCTCATAGGTTTAGTGAGACACGCTGAAAAATGTAACTGATAACCTAAGATCATATCAATAATGGGCCACACCATTTGTTTCATTTTTATCCAATTCACTAAGTTTGAGTGATATGAATACACAAATAAGCTTGCATAGAGCCTGATAAAATTCAAACACTAGTCTAGTAGTTAATTAACTATTTGCGTTTCCTTTTTACCTGCTATAATGAACTTTCTAGGCCAGTTTTGACCTTGCCAAATATATCTGGAACAGGGCAGAAGGTATGAATCCATCTGTTAGACACTTATGGTTTCACACCTTCTAAACTATGTATGCGTACAACAAATAGACAGGGTTAAAACCTAAAACAAAGCGAAAACCGGGCCAATGCTTGTTCTTTATAAAACAGATTTTCATGCAGCAAAAACTTAGTTCTTGGGTTTAAATAAGCAATATTTTCAAAATGCCTAAATGTCTGATTTGGTTTCTAAAAAAGCAGGGTCTATGGATGATACAGTCCTTTTCCAGAGCTATTTTGTGCTCTGACCTTTCTAAGCATGTTCCCCCATTTTCCTGTAAACAGAGAGGCACTGTATGAGCAGGTCCTATGGGCTTTCACCACTCCAGTCTTGGCCACAGTGTGGAGACCACTGTTGATTTTTAGTGGGAGTGTATAGGTCACAGTGGTTTCCAGCTCTTGATGTGAACACAAACAAGTACGGTTTAATCTTCTTAGTGTAAAGAATAAAATATACCCATCACTTCACGAAAGCAGTTTTGGCAGCTCCATCACACCCCTAAAAGGTTACCAAAGTAAATTTACAGGACTGAAATAAGGAAAAGAGCCTTAAACTAAATGTTGTGTGTCAAGACTTTTCCAAGGAATCCAGTATCTAAAATATGTGTAATTGAGTAAAATATATATTTGTCTTTTCCTTGCAATGACAAAGGCAGCTCATTAAACAGTCCAGTATCTTAACATGGGCTTTGCGGATTATTCAGCCCTTATGCGATTTATTGTTCCACAGCACAGAATTTTATACATCCCTAGTTATTGTTCCACAGCACCGAATTTTATAAAGCCCTAGCATTGTGTCAAGTGAACTTTTTTTTTTAATTTAGACATGTTTTCTATGCCGCACAAAGGACATGGGTCCTTACTGTTTGAATTTCCCACATATACCTGACAGAGGTATAAGGACACCATAAACTTGGTTTTAGTCGTTTACAGAAAGGGATTTTTTTTTTTTTGGGGATATACATTTGTAGCTAGTCAAGATTCAAATAGTGCTGTCAAAGTTCTGTGGGAGATATTCCGAGCTATACAATTAATGGGAAAACCTAACTTTTTAAGATTCATTCCATCGCAGTTCAAATATTCAATGACGAGAATAACGGAACTGCAGTGAGAGTCCATTTTGGTTTTGTAGACATTAAGAGTTATTTACGAAAGGCAAATCCACTTTGCACTACAAGTGCACTTGGAGGTGCAGTCAATGTAGATCTAAGAGGGACATGCAAGGAAAATAAAAAACATTTTTAGCTTGCACATGTTTGGACGATAAAATCAGCAGAGTTCCCCTCATTTTAGACCTTCCCCTCAGTTCTACAGCGACTGCACTTCCAAGTGCATTTGCAGTGCACAATGGATTTGCCTTTCGTAAATAACCCCCATTGTTGTCTTTACTTTTAACTTATAAGGTTGCAAGGTATCAGTGATGCATGGCATAGTTTGGGCAAACAGACTGACTAAAGCAAGTCTTAAAAGTAAATAGGTCAGTACCTAAAACCAAACTGGCATCATAGATTAAATGCAGGCACCCACCTTCACATAGTGTAGCTTCCTGCAATGCCTAGCTGGCACTCCTGTTTCCACAACTCCCTTGTAGCCAATGGAAAAATTAGGCGTACCAGCTCCAGGGACAACTATTTTTATTTATTTTTTTAAATCAGATAAATTTTTATTGTGAACAAAAACAACATTTCCATTTTACAACAAACAAGTCCTATAATTGGGAGGACACAAAAGATATCCATTTTTGGTGGCCATTTGGCCACATATCAGGGACAACTATTTACATCCACAATCACAACAGAAAAAAAGGTAGAGGGGGGAAAAGGTATTGCTGCGGCGGATAGCTCTGCACACAGCGGCTCTTGCATTTTTGGGGGCCCCCCCTTTTCCCTCCTGAACAGTCCAGTGCCCGTCTGACCACCCCCTGTATTTTTGCCAGAGGCCAAGTGGCCTCTGAATGTGGCTTCCCTCTCCGATTTGCAGCAAAATAATAATCCTAATCTATTCATACATTTGATTTAGACCGAAGTTCCGTGTAGAAGCAGATTTCCCCTGCAAAAAGCGTTGGAACATATCTGGAATCTTCATCAACTTATGTTAAACTGCTCAAAATTATGTGTGTCTCATAACCACTTGTAATGTTTTCATCAATTGTATGGCCTTTTGACCATACTAATATTTTATCCATGTGCAAAAAAGTGGTTTTAGATTTTAATTACTAGTCTATACAGTGTTACCTCACCGACCACTTCACATCCTTAAAAGTCCTACATGGTTTAGTAAGGGGTTTCCCCCCCCCTCTCTTTTTTCTGTTTTACCCCCCTTGTAGCCATTGAGAGAGAAATTATATATATATATATATATATATATATATATATATATATATATATTACACACACACCAACAGGTATTTGCAGGAGTGGATGTGAAAATTGATATTTCACTAGTCACAGTATGCTGGGATTCAAGGCCCCTATAGAACACTTTACACCATTTCACTGTGCTGCACATTAAACTGATTTTAAACACTCTACAATTTACTTTCATTTTGTATATGTGCCTGCTGTTCAAGGCAGCAGTAAACGGCTTAAAGTAGGTGTGACGTTAAAAAACAATATACAATATTAAATAGATAAATGTGAACATTCAATAGATCCATCATTGAACTTTTAACCACTTATAGACCAGGCCTTTTTCTGACACTTTTTTTATATGTAAAAATCTGTATTTTTTGCCAATTTCTTAAAACCCCCAAACATTATACATTTTTTTTTTTAAAGCAGAGGCCCCTAGAGAATAAAATGGCAGGTGTTGCAATTTTTTTATGTCACACAGCATTTGCGCAATGGTTTTTCAAATGCACTTTTTGGGGGGGAAAAAAATACAGTTTAATGACTTAATGCACAAAAACACAATATAATACCAAATTGTTCGATAAAATATAAAAGATGATGTTACACCGAGTAATTAGATACCCAACATGTCAAGCTTTACAAAGCCCGTGGAACGGCGACAAACTACGTACATTATATTAGCCTTTATACAGTAGGTTACTACTTTAGATTTACACAGGTCTGGTAATAGAATTATCGCTCTCGATCGGACGTTCACGGCAATACCTCACATGTAGTGTGATCACTGTTTACATGCTGATGCAGGACTGACGCATGCATTTGCCTTTGCGTGTAAACACAGGGAGAGGGAGGGTGCTTTAAATGTTTTATTTTATTTCATTATGCACGGTCTGCCCTCCGGTTGTAAAGCGCTACGCAAATGATTGACGGTATATAAATCCTGCATCTTCAATTCTGTTTGAGAACCATAAAGAAGTTGAACAGAAATCTTGAAAGCATTGTTCTGTTAGTACAGAGGTAATGACCCCTTGATTCAAGCACTGTTGAACATCAGCAAGCAGATCCACGTGTCGTAATGGGTAAAGAGACAAGTTGGAGAACAAGCAGCGTAACGGCGGTAGAATGAAAAACTCCCTACTGTAGCGCCTGGTAACAACACTCGGGCATCCAAAATTATCTGGGACCAGACGGCCAAAAGATGTTCTTGGCTGATTTGCATGGTCTTGTCTTTTCAGTAAAGTAAATTCCTCTTTTAGACTTAACAGTGCAAGACAGAGTGACAAAAGAAAGCCTTCCTAATCTCAGGAGTAGAAGACCTACAGGTAGAGGCCCAAGCCTTTTTTTGGAGGAGGTGGGGAAGAGAGTATTCATGACCATACCCCCCCATTAAGCAGTTGTATACCCAAAAATATTACATGCACCTACAGGTAAGCCTGCATTAAGGCTTACCTGTAGGTGCTTGCAATATCTCTGAGACCTACACGGTCTCTGAGATATTTGCAAAAAAGACTGTACCGATATCTATGGTGCATACAAGAATTCTTCAACAAGGCTCAACTGGTTATACAGACTTATAATGAGTGAACCGCAATTAGTGAAGTAGAAAATTTCATTAATTTATTCAATTAGTTTTAAACAAAACACAACATCAAGAACACCTGATTAAAATGAGACTAGTCAACAAAAACACTAAACAAGGATGGCCACCCGATCAACCATACACACCGCATTCATTCATCCGCTAATGATCTTTAATAGTAATACCGGTATTGAGAATGTAAACAAATGTTCATCAATATCAATTGAATAGTCCTGGTGAATGGAGATAATTCAAATAATGGCTCCAAGAGTATGGTTACCGGATTGGTCTATTTGGTGAATCAAAAAGGTGGACCGGTTAGTGTTCACGCATATTTACTGGGTGACAAAAGGATAGCTTGGCTGGACATAGTGTACACAGGAGCATGCTATAAGAATAGTGCCTGATGCTGAAAACACGATCCTACAGCTCACCTTAGATGTCTTCACTGGGTCACTCGGTCACTCAGCCATCCAGATCAATAGTCTTTTGGTTTGCATATGATCCCATATGCACCAAACGCTCACCGATTTGCTGCGTGTCAATCCGGTGATGATTCAATGATTCACATCTAAATTCTGTTGTGTGGGGCTACTTCACACCCATTCATTTACTTGGATCCGTAGATGTCTCCATAGAGTAGCTGTAGACCTTGCCGGAGTTGTAGAGCTTAGGTATTTAACGTGCCGGTGAAGTATCTTCACATCAAGAGGCAATGGTATTATGATCGGGGCAGATGATTCGGTAGTTAGTCATATGGGTGGAACATCCATGTTCAGGAACTACATAAAATGTAGCATCAAACTGCTAAACTGCTGGAGCCATTATTTGAATTATCTACATTCACCAGGACTATTCAATTGATATTGATGAACATTTGTTTACATTCTCAATACCGGTATTACTATTAAAGATCATTAGCGGATGAATGAATGCGGTGTGTATGGTTGATCGGGTGTCCATCCTTGTTTAGTGTTTTTGTTGACTAGTCTCATTTTAATCAGGTGTTCTTGATGTTGTGTTTTGTTTAAAACTAATTGAATAAATTAATGAAATTTTCTACTTCACTAATTGCGGTTCACTCATTATAAGTCTGTATAACCAGTTGAGCCTTGTTGAAGAATTCTTTTGCTGAAGGACTTTTTGATCCTTCAACTTTCTCCCCCTTTTTTCACTCACCTCTCTGCATGTAGGCAACATGTTATGTTAAAGGATGCTGCTAGTTAAAATTGCTTATATTGCTGATAGGGTCACTTTAAGAGAAACTTCTCTATAGACTTATATACACAGCAAATTCATAAAAGCTAGTATGTGCAACAGGCAGTTCAAATAAGCAAATAGTACACTTCAGTGATTCACAAGTTCTCTCAGCATGTCATGATGAAAAGTCACTCCATAAAGACGACTTAATAGACAGTATGTCTGAGGTATAAGAGCAACAGCTGTAACCTTTACCTTTCCACTATGGGATTTTTTTTTTTAAATAATAAAAGTGCTTTTTGTCTTTAACAAACCTTGGAAAAAAAAAAAAAACTTGTAACATAAGCAAACACTAAGAATTTGTGGAAAATAGTTCTAAAGTACAAGGTGCTTTAAAAAAAGCTAACCCTTACAAATGTGTTACTATAAAAAGTTAATTTCAATTATAAAATCAAATCTAGAGTCAAGGTAGAAAAAAAATCCAGCATTCCGAAGTTCATATTTGTGACAGTGGGGTCACTTTGGACACAGGGTGAATAAAAGAAACCCCCGATATGGTCTGTGATAGCCATATTCAAGGCTGTATATACATTGTATATAGATTGGATGTATACTGTATGTGGGGGTTAAGTATCATTGCTGTGAGGAATTAAGTTGTTTTGCATTTCTATTGTTCATTTAAGTCTGTCCTTGTGTGTATTGTAAAGTGCCAGACAGACTGGCTGCCAACCCTGTGTGAAAAGATGTGTATTGGAGATCGTATATTCTATTGTGTTGGGATCTTTTGAAGCCTAGCAGACGTCAGGATGAGGTGTTGAGTTTTGGGATGTGTGGGTGGAGCTGGGCCCTTGTTCATGTTAAATCATGTGCCCTGAATTGTGTATAAAGTTACAATGTTTGGCATTAATAAATTTCATTCCTACTACAGAAGAGACAGAGTGCGTCTCGTCTTCTTCCAGAGGGGTCGGCTCCTATAGGAAAGGGTCGTTTGACTGTGGAAGATTGGTAGCGAGTGGATGTGTGTCCAGGAGAGGGAACATCGTAAACGGCGTTAATACCCCTTGAGATTGGGGTGCCGTTACAATATTCATACACTAACATCTGAAATTTACCTACAAGAATATGCAAGGAAAAGCAGCTTTTCACCCTAGGCTGCATGCTCATGACTTAGGCCCCTTTCACACTGAGGCACTTTGCAGGCGCTATTGCGCTAAAAATAGCGCCTGCAATGCGCCCCAAAAAAGCCGCTCAATTGTATCCAGTGTGAAAGCCCGAGGGCTTTCACACTGGAGCGTTGCGCTTGCAGGAGGGTCAAAAAACTCCTGCAAGCCGCATCTTTGAGGTGCGATAGGAGCGGTAAAAATACCGCTCCTATAGCGCCCCTGCCCATTGAAATCAGTGGGGTAGAGCCTCCAAAACGCCCGCAAAAACGGCGTTATTGCGGGCGTTTTTAACCCTTTTTCAGCCGCTAGTGGGGGTTAAAATTCTCCCGCTAGCGCCCGCAAATCGCGGCAAAAAATATGGTATAGCGCCGCTATACCGCCAGCGCATCCAGCGCTTCAGTGTGAAAGTAGCCTTACACTCAGTAATAAAGTGATCTTAAAGTGGTTGCATCATCTGAATTAAGTTAAATAAAACAAAACCTCACTACCTGTCACCGCTCCAGTGCTGTCTCAGCTGCTGCACAGCTCCTCTCATTTTCTGGTCTCGCAGGAGCCGTAGATAAGTAGAACATCTTTTTTTTTTTTTTTTTTACTTTGTTAAAATAAGAAGTCTTTAATATCAATTTAATGATTTGGACGGTGTAAGGGGAGGAATAAAACCTGTTAGTTTTGGTCAGTCTCTGTACCTATGTTGAAACAGGAAGTGGAAGGAAATCTCTCCAGTAGGCACGCAGACTGCAACAAAGTACATTCTTTCAGTAAACTGGGAAAGAGTTAGAACCTACATCATATTATTACGGTTTGTATTTTCCTGTCCCAGTGACAACCACTCTTTATTTCATGTCCTCCTGTTATAGGAACAGGAAGTGAAGCAAAACCTCCCCCAGCAATAAAAATGTAAGTATTCATACCCAAGTATGTTCAAAGCTAAAAAGAGAAAAAAGGGCTTGGCTGGAGCAGATTTTGAAATACAACATTAACATTTAATAAACCACATATAATAAAGGTCTCCACAACTTGTAAGTGAATTTTTTTTGGCTTTTTAAATCAAAACAATGTTCAAAATCAAGCAACTCCTAGCAATCAATCAAAACTTATCTTCTGTGTACATCATTGCTGTTTGTATTGCCTTAACTATATGACAAACTAAAAAAAGTGCCACTTTAACCCTATAGGAAGTCACTTCAAAGCCAAGGTGCAGTCAAAATAAAAAACAGAAAAATCAACACAAGACACATCTAACAGTCAGTAGGAAGTGTCCCTTGTGCTTATGCCTCTTCTTTTGGTTGAAATCTTTCTCCATCCAAGCACCCTCTGCCCCCCACCTTCTCCGTCGGTATCTTCTGGTGCAGAGCAGGTTAATACAAAAAGGGGCCATCACATGCTCTTATCAAGAGGCCCCGACTATGCCTGTCCCTCCCAACCAGCTTCACCATTCATAGAAGCTGTACTATGAATAAAAACATGATCATCCGCCCATCCTCCATTCTTAGTTCCTGTTTCAATTATAGAAGCTGCAGTATGGCTTCTATGAATGAAAAAGCTGGGCAGAATAGGGGGGGGGGTAAGATGCCCACGAGTCCCGGGACAGTCCTACATTTGGCAGGCCTGTCCTGGATCCTGGGCACCTTCATCCCAGGACCATACAGTGTCCTGGAATTTCCCCCTGGGCCGATCTGATGCCCCGAAATAGGCTGCTGCATCGCCGCTGTCACTTCCTGGTGCCCGAAAACCGTTTTACCCGAATCCACCACCCGCTGGTTCACTGCCATAAGTGGTTGTTAGGCGCTTGGCGTCTAGCAACCAGTGACGTCACCTCAGTGCGTGGCCCCAGCATTCAGAGCGGAGGAGGATGCAACTTCCTCCTCCCACGCCTAGTGCATTGCTCCGCCCACATCCTCCTCAATCTTCTCCGGGGGACCGGTGGTATGCAGATGGATGACTGCAGTGCACTGTGCAGAGGACTGCAGAGGTGTAAGCTGACAGCAGAGAGGAACCGTGAAATATGACATGACACTCGGAGGGAAGGGAGGAGGACACAGCCTCAATGATATCAGGGGATGTGACCCCCTAAAAGTGAAGGACTACAGGTCCCAGCATGAACCTCTGTGGATGGCCAGTGGCACACTGCATCTGGTGGCAAGCTCTGTGTGGCAAGTGGCACACTGCATTTGGTGGCAGGCTCTGGGTGGCAAGTTGCACACTGCATTTGGTGGCAGGCAATGGTGGCATGCTGCATCTAGCGGCAGGCAATGGTGGCTGGCGGCAGGCAACGGTGGCACGCTGCATCTGGCGGCAAGTGACAAGCTCAGGGTTCCCACTAATTCTGCATTATGGTGTTATGGTGAGTTGAACCATTTCATTATATATTATATTTAGTAATATAAATAATGTGATTTGATCATCCGGACACCAAATCAAGCATATGGTGTCGGGATGATTTAAGTGCCAACACCAACCATTCGCCTGGCAAATTACCCCTCATCTTTTTTTTGGGGAAGGGGAGGGGCATGTCCCTGAATGGCAGTTTGAAAATGTGTAATAAAGAAATGATGAAGCAGCGCTAATTATCAAAGTGCAACTAACGAACAATCCAGTGAACCATATAAAACACATATGAACAATCTGTGTCAAAGTATCAAAAATATTATGCATCATAAATACAGCAATACATAAAAAGTAGTATAAAAGTGGTATATTCAAAGAGAACAAGTGAATATATAAATGTTAAGTCCAAAAAAAATATATATTTGTGTAATCCAAAACATATAAATATGCGAGGTAAAAAATTCCAACAAAACGGTCACGGTCTCCCAGACGGGATATGATTTTCCAGCAGGCAAGACGAGAGGAGAGGGAGAAGAACAGACATGGAAGTCCAAATGTTCATATCAATGGGAAACCAATCATACCAGTATACTTCCACAATCCTCCCCCAGTGATACCAGCCTCTCACCTTATTGACAGACCCAGAAGGGTCAAAACAAAGCCTTAATCGGTCTCCAACTTTACAGGTAACGATATCCAGCTCCTTTGAATGTTCTGAAGGACAGGATCACTGCAATCTTTTGACCGCTTCCACCAGTGTATTCCAAGGGCTTAATATATCCTTACTCCGCAGCACAGGAACAGAAAAACAGGGACTCCATGGTGAAGTATGTTTTGAAAGCAAATAGTTGCGTTTATTTAAAATTATAGCATAAAAATAATTTTAAATAGACGCAACTATTTGCTTTCAAAACATACTTCACCATATTCACTTATTCTTTTTGAATATACCACTTTTTCTGTATTGCTGTATTTATGATGCATAATATAGCACGCGGGAGCCGGCAGTGACAGCATGATCGCCTTCACTAACGGCACGCTCAGTGCGCCTGCGCCATTGTCTACAGCGAGCATGCGCCGTAGACATCGGTGCAGTCTTTTCTGCAAATATCTCCTTAACCGTGTAGGTTAAGGAGATATTTCTTGAACCTACAGGTAAGCCTTAATCTAGGCTTACCTGTAGGGCCAAGTGCTCTGTAAGTGTTTACAACCACTTTAAATAAGAACTACTACTTTTTTTTTTTGACAGCCTACATTTGTGAATTCTGCCCCAAAGTTTCCATCTTCACTATAAGTATTACAATGTTATGCCATTGTATATTCAAGATAACACAATGTTATTAGGTGTATTTTATAATTGCCAGCCACAGCCAATTTAGCCGCATACTTCATAAAAAGTCCCAAATCTTTCCTCATTGCTAATAGGTATTACAAGATTCCAGTTCTTTGTAGGTCTCAGAGTAATAGTAGGAATGTGGTATGATCAGCGTTTACCTTTGCATGTTCCTGCTCTTGCTTCTGGAGCCTGCAGATGGTATGATTGGCAGTTTCCACTGTAAGAAAATTTTGAATTGATTAATCAGCTGTTCTATCCTCAAAGGGAAGTTGTGTACACAAAAGCATGTATGACAG
>CM055122.1:1106128251-1106678251 GCA_029206835.1 Rana muscosa | reverse complement strand
CTCAGCAAATAGCTTGGGGTGTCTACTTTCCAAAATGGGGTCATTTGGGGGGGTTTTGTGCCATCTGGGCATTCCATGGCCTCCGAAACTGTGATAGGCAGTGAGAAGTGAAATCAAAAATTGACACCCTTAGAAAGCCTGAAGGCGGTGCTTGGTTTTTGGGGTCCCGTACGCGGCTAGGCTCCCAAAAAGTCTCACACATGTGGTATCCCCGTACTCAGGAGAAGCAACAGAATGTATTTTGGGGTGTAATTCCACATATGCCCATGGCATGTTTGAGCAATATATCATTTAGTGACAACTTTGTGCAAAAAAAAAAAATAATTGTATTTTTTCCGCAACTTGTGTCAACATATAAAATATTCCATGGACTCGACATGCCTCTCAGTATATAGCTTGGGGTGTCTACTTTCCAAAATGGGGTCATTTGGGGGGGTTTTGAACTGTTCTGGCATTTTATACACAACATTAGGAAGCTTACATCCACTCTTCTAACCACTTGAAGACAAAGCCCTTTTTGACACTTTTTGTTTACATGAAAACATTTTTTTTTTTGCAAGAAAATTATGTTGAACCCCCAAACATTATATATATTTTTAAAGCAAAGGCCCTACAGAATAAAATGGTGGGTGTTGCATTTTTTTTTCCTACACAGTATTTGCGCAGCGATTTTTCAAACGCATTTTTTGGGGAAAAAATACACTTTTTTTAATTTTAATGCACTAAAACACACTATATTGCCCAAATGTTTGATGAAATAAAAAAGATGATCTTAGGCCGAGTACATAGATACCAAACACGACATGCTTTAAAATTTCGCACAAACGCGCATTGGCGACAAACTACATACATTTTTAAAAGCATTTACAGGTTACCCCGCTAGATTTACAGAGGAGGTCTACTGCTAAAATTACTGCCCTCGATCTGACCTTCGCGGTGATACCTCACATGCATGGTGCAATTGCTGTTTACATATGACGCCAGACCGACGCTTGCGTTCGCCATTGGGCAAGAGCAGGGCAGGACAGGGGGTGCTTTTTTTAATTTATTTTTATCACTTTTATTGTTATCTCAGGGAATGTAAATATCCCCTATGATAGCAATAGGTAATGACAGGTACTCTTTTTTGAAAAAACTGGGGTCTATTGGACCCTAGATCTTTCCTCTGCCCTCAAAAGCATCTGACCACACCAAGATCGGTGTGATAAAATGCTTTCCCAATTTCCCAATGGCGCTTTTTATATCCGGGGGGGGGGGGACATTCCCTCCCACTGCTTGTAAAAGCAGTCCAGAGGCTAATTAGCCACTAGGATTGCTTTTACATGAAAGCCGGCCGCAGGCTGAAAAGAATGATACCAAGATGATACCTAAACCCGCAGGCATCATTCTGGTATAAACATTCAAAGTCCAGCAACATACCAGTACGTTGCTGGTCCTTGTTGGACATGTATTGTAATCTTTTTTTTTTCATGCAGCCTGTTGGCTGAGCGAAAAAAAAAGATTGATCGGTGGGTATGCCCACCATTAGAATACCGCCCTTCATCCACCCACTTCTAATGATGGGCATACATGCACCATTTATATATGCCGAAGCATGGGGGCATCTTCTCGCAAAAGTTATGCCGCGTACACATGGTCAGACTTTTCCACGGGCAAGCCTCCGTCGGAATTTCGACCGTATATACGCGGCATTAGGAGCAAAATCGCTCCTCCGCTCCTGCTGCCCCAATGCTTCGGCATATATGCTTTTTTTTTTTTTTAACTGTGGTGGTGAAATCACCTCTTACAGCACTGGAGTCGCAGGGATCAGGCCTGTCTCTGCGAACGCTGCAGTTATGTGTGTTGTGTTTTGCAAGTGACAGTGATCGATCGATACTGCACTTCGGTGGCCTGGGCTGGACGGAGGGGCAAAACGCAGGTGCTAGCAGGTATCTGGGCTGATCCCACTAACAGTGCGTTTTTGGGAACCCTAAACTGCTGGGGACGCTAGTATAGATCTGATCAGATCAGATATTGAGCTGATCAGATACTATACCACTAAGGGGGGTGTATGCTTCATGTGTGGGTGTTAGCGCTACTGGCACTAACCTGACGCTGCCTGGGGTGTGACGCAGACCCTCTCTGACGCTAAAACCTAACTGATATCACCCGCCGGGCGATCAGGGGGGGTTAAACCTTTATTGGGTTATATACGGCGGGTGCCCTGACACTATAAAAAGCAAACTAACTAACCAGCGTCACCCTTAACACTTATATGATGATCACTGGTGAAAGGGTTAACTAGGGGCAATTAGGGGGTTAAAACCTTTATTAGGTAATATATGGGGGTACCTGACGCTATATAAAAACCTGACGGCGAACCTAAAAAAAAATTACTGGCTACCTATCGGCATCACCGACACTAAGACAACGATCATAAAAACGATTGCTTAGCGACAGTGGTGATAGGGGGTGAAAGGGTTACCTGGGGGGCGATCAGGGGGTTAAACCTTTATTAGGTAATATATGGGGGTACCCGACGCTATAAAAACCTGCGGCGAACCTAAAAAAAATTACTGGCTACCGATCAGCATCGCCGACGCTAAGACATCGATCAGAAAAATTATCGCTTAGTGACAGTGGTGATAGGGGGTGAAAGGGTTACCTGGGGGGGCGATCAAGGGGGTTAAACCTTTATTACGTAATATATGGGGGTACCCGACGCTATAAAAACCTGCGGCGAACCTAAAAAAAATTACTGGCTACCGATCAGCATCACCGACGCTAAGACATCGATCAGAAAAATGATCGCATAGCGACGGCGGTGCTAGGGGGTGAAAGGGTTACCTGGGGGGTGATCAAGGGGGTTAAACCTTTATTAGGTAATATATGGGGGTACCCGACGCTATAAAAACCTGCGGCGAACCTAAAAAAAATTACTGGCTACCGATCAGCATCACCGACGCTAAGACATCGATCAGAAAAATGATTGCTTAGTGACGGCGGTGCTAGGGGGTGAAAGGGTTATCTGGGGGGTGATCAGGGGGTTAAACCTTTATTGGGGGGGGGGTTAGGGGGCTACACTGGACCTAAAACTAAATGTAGTGACACTTTTACAGTCACAAATGTCACTGATTGCAGTGATCACTAAATAAATGGTCACTGCAATCAGTGACACTGTGACTGGGGGCTGGGGGGGCGATTTATGTGCCTATGTGTCCTGGTGTCAGTGTGCTGTTTTGTGTACTAACCTGCATCTTCTCCTGTACGGCGCTCGGTATATGTGAGCGCCCCAGGAGAGATGACATCACTTCCTCCTTCCTGGCAGGCAGGGGAAGCTCTCTCATTCGCGGGGAGCGATCGAGAGGGGGTGGCCGGAATCTAACGGCCGTCCCCTCATGCCGGATCGCTCCCGAAGGTAAAACGACCACCCACTGTAAAGAAGGGGGGTCCGATCGGACACCCCAACTATACAAAGGCAATCACGTATATGTACGTGATTCTGCCTGTCGGTGCCATTCTGCTGACATATATTTACAGTGGGCGGTCATTAAGTGGTTAAACGAAAATGTACTTAAAGTGAAGCAATACATTTTTTCACTTCTAGGCTGTAGTGAGGGAGTCAGGGGCTGTAGTGGGGGTGCCAGGGGCTGTTATGGGGCTTCAGGGGCTGTAGTGGGGGTGTCAGGGAAACACTCACATGTAATTAGGCTCATCTGATGCAAGGGGGGGCCCGCTCCAATCCATCCCCCGGACATCGCGCTGTGCACAGGAGGTGGGGCGGCGGCCAGGAAACAGGAAGAGCACACTGGAATAGTGTAGGCTACATGCTCAGAGCTTAAGTTCCTTCTACTGTGGCTGATGGTGCAGGAATGTTTGTCTTGTGAGGCACTTTATGTACACTCGCGGGTATGTCCGTACTCGCGAGTGTACGTAAAGTGAGTGTCCGTAAAGCGGGGTATGCCTGTACTTGGTTGCAATCCTTTGCAGTCAATTACAGCCTGAAGTCTGGAACGCGATGACATCACCAGACGCTGGGTTTCATCCCTGGTGATGCTCTGCCAGGCCTCTACTGCAACTGTCTTCAGTTTCTGCTTGTTCTTGGGGCATTTTCCCTTCAGTTTTGTCTTCAGCAAGTGAAATGCATGCTCAGTCGGATTCAGGTCAGGTGATTGACTTGGCCATTGCATAACATTCCACTTCTTACCCTTAAAAAACTCTTTGGTTGCTTTCGCAGTATGCTTTGGGTCATTGTCCATCTGAACTGTGAAGCGCCGTCCAATGAGTTCTGAAGCATTTGGCTGAATATGAACAGATAATATTGCCCGAAACACTTCAGAATTCATCCTGCTGCTTTTGTCAGCAGTCTCATCATCAATAAATACAAGAGAACCAGTTCCATTGGCAGCCATACATGCCCACGCCATGACACTACCACCACCATGCTTCACTGATGAGGTGGTATGCTTTGGATCATGAGCAGTTCCTTTCCTTCTCCATACTCTTCTCTTCCCATCACTCTGGTACAAGTTGATTTTGGTCTCATCTGTCCATAGGATGTTGTTCCAGAACTGTGAAGGCTTTTTTAGATGTTGTTTGGCAAACTCTAATCTGGTCTTCCCGTTTTTGAGGCTCACCAATGGTTTACATCTTGTGGTGAACACTCTGTATTCACTCTGGTGAAGTCTTCTCTTGATTGTTGACTTTGACACACATACACTTACCTCCTGGAGAGTGTTCTTGATCTGGCCAACTATTGTGAAGGGTGTTTTCTTCACCAGGGAAAGAATTCTTCGGTCATCCACCACAGTTGTTTTCTGAGGTCTTCCGGTGTTGCTGAGCTCACTGATGCGTTCTTTCTTTTTAAGGATGTTCCAAACAGTTGATTTGGCCACACCTAATGTCTTTTGCTATCTCTCTGATGGGTTTGTTTTGTTTTTTCAGCCTAATGATGGCTTGCTTCACTGATTGTGACAGCTCTTTGGATCTCATATTGAGAGTTGACAGCAACAGATTCCAAATGCAAATAGCACACTTGAAATTAACTCTGGACCTTTTATCTGCTTCTTGTAAATTGGATAATGAGGGAATAACACACACCTGGCCATGGAACAGCTGAGCAGCCAATTGTCCCATTACTTTTGGTCCCTTAAAAAGTGGGAGGCACATATACAAACTGTTGCAATTCCTCCACCGTTCACCTGATTTGGATGTAAATAACCTCAAATTAAAGATGAAAGTCTGCAGTTAAAGCACATCTTGTTCGTTTCATTTCAAATCCATTGTGGTGGTGTATAGAGTCAAAATGATTACAATTGTGTCGATTTCCCAATATTTATGGACCTGACTGTGTGTGTGTGTGTGTGTGTATATATATATATATACATACATACATACACACACACACACACACACACACACACACACACACACTAGACTGTATGTGTAATATATATATATATATATATATATATATATATATATATAATATATATTTATTAAAGAGCCAAAAAGATTAGAATTGTGTAGTGCTGGGCGATTTCGAGCAAAAAAAAAAACCCTGCAATTTAAAAAAAAAAACTCGATTCACGATTCAAATCAAATTTTTTTTTCCTGATGGACACCGCGCCGGCAGGAGTTTTTAGGCGAGGCCACGGCTTCGGCCTAGTCCGCCGCGAACCTGGGAAAAGGCTGCGAGGCCGCGGCTTCGGCCTAGTCCGTGGCGTCCGGCCTCGCGGCTTTTCCCAGGATCGCGACGAGCTGCGGGCAGGATTTTTTAGGCGAGGCCGCGGCTTCGGCCTAGTCTGCGGAGCGCCGGTCCAATGAAAAATAAAAATAAAAAATCTAAAAAAATCGATTCGGTCAAAATCTGAATCGATTTGCCCTTGCAACTCGATTCAGATTTTAAATCGATTTTTTTCCCAGCCCTAGAATTGGGTCAATGTCCCAATATTTATGGACCTGACTGTATATATCTATCTATCATCTTATATCAACTTGCCCCAATTGCTGCAGTAGTTTACTAAAGGATTCCCTTTTCCTGGAAACAGATTTTATCTGTCCTTGTGGAATATAAAAGATGAGGGGAATCATGCATTCTGAAGAGTTCTCATTCTGTAAATGTCATTACCATTTAGCTGTAATGCTGACCCATCTAGCGTGAGTACTTTGAGTTGATGACCCAGAACAAGTATGCAAGAACTTCTCACTTTTCTTTCCTGATAGAAATAAATACTTCTTACAGGTCATTGAACTAAGCTGGCCATATGCTATGTGAGTTTCAGACATTTCCAGATGAACCGATCGAAATTCGCTACATGGGTGGCCGCCCCACCCAACATTCTTTGATTGTAACATTTTTGGACAGTGGCTGCATCCAATCAACCTGTCGCTGGCAATATAGATGAAGGAAAGATCCATGACACATTTCTCATTAGAATTTTTATTAAAAACTTCTTCGGCCTGAAAAAACATGAATTATGTCAAAAGCACACAATAAAAACTTCAAGTGATTGAAAAAACACCCAAGTGAATTGCTAGAACTTTGCCTGCCTGGATAATTTTCGTACTATAAAAGTGCTAATTGGTTCCTAAACTGTTTATTTTAGTTTTTCATTAGGCCGATTCATGAGGTTTTAAAATATGGATGAATGATGTTGAAATCTGCCTGAAATGAGAAACAAATGGTCGTGTTTACAATAGGATAAATAGATATTCAATTCAAAACAAAAACTAATATATTGCAGCTTTCCAACCATTAGATGTGGTGGCTGCATTTCTTTTCTTAGGCTTTTTTCTCTGTTTTCATCTGGTGATCTGGCCAGTAACACACCTCTTGTATTAGGGTGCCACCACTCTGGATGAAGGCGCAACAGAGACTTCTTTGGACAGCAGCATTGTCAGTCTGAAGGGAAGGGAGTATTAGTTAGTAGATAGCTCAGGTGTGGCTATCTTTACGTGTTATAGTGCTCACAAACACCCCGGGTGCAGGCAATGCATATGCAAGGCAAAAGAAAAGAAATATCTTCTGGACGGCCGCACTCCGAATAAAATTACCTTTATTTGTAAAATCACCACAGCACTACAAGTCACAGCACACCCAGTCAAGCTGACGCGTTTCACACTGAACTAGTGTTTAATCATAGCTTTGTAGTGCTGTGGTGATTTTACACATAAAGGTAAATTTTATTCAGAGTGCTGCCGTCCAGAAGATATTTATTTTCTTTTACTAGCAGATTTAAATACACTAAACCAATTGAAGCCAAACTCAAGCTAACACTTTTAAAGCAGATATAGCAACAGTTTTCTTCCCCTTAGGGATAAAGGTTTTAAATAAATAAAAGCTAAACCTTTTTTTTTTTTTTTAGGAGACTTTTATTTTGGACATTGAGATGGCAGTGGGGAGTGGCACAGTATATATCTGGTCGCCCATCTGGGCGGGTTAGAGGCAATGGGGCCCGTTACGCTCCCGAGGGGTGGATCGGAGTATACTGGGCCACCTATTGCTGTAGATATAAGAAGTAAAATAAGTTTTGCCATATTAGAGCAGTCAACTAAAGAATTTAAAAACATGGTGTTTTGGATTAAATTTGTGTATAGGTAATAGAATGAGACTGGGGACAAGGAGAGCCCAGACAGGGTGCTGGACTGCTCGCTCTTTTCCTTTTTTTTCCCCCCCCCTTCTTTTTTTTCTTTTTACCATTGGGAGCACCAACAACCAAGAGGTTGGGGGGTGTGGGACATATACATTTTTTGTAGTATTTTTTTTACTCAATGGAATTGGTACTAAACCGTGGAATTACAGAGCCTCTGGGATGCACCGCGACCTACGGATCTGCGGTGATATCCACTGTATTTCTGCTACTGATGGGAGGATTGTTTATCTTTTGTGTAGGTTTTTGTGTGTTTTTTTTCTTTTCTTTTTTTGTTCTTGTGTATGTTGGTTGGTGTTGTCTTTTGTATTTGATTAGTGTTGTGTTCCTCTGGGAGGCCCGCCCTGTAGACGGATATCACGCACCATGCCCAAGCTATATCTCGATCCACCATGAGGAGTCTTAAGTTTGGATCCCTGAATGTCAGGGGTCTGAATATTCCGCAGAAAAGATCAAAAATAATATACGATATGCATAAGCAAAAAGTAAATATTCTTTTTTTCCCAGGAAACTCATTTTAAATCTTCATCGGGCCCCTAGAATGCCCACTAGGTATTATTCTAGATGGTTCATGAGTCATAATCAAATAGGAAAATCAAGAGGGGTGGCGATCGGCATACATTCTTCTATCCCAGTCTGATGTTCAGGAGCGGATTGACCCTGAGGGCAGATATTTGTTTGTTAAATGTAAAATCTTTGATCAGCTGTTTACATTAGTGAATATATATGCACCCAATCAGGGACAAGGCACCATGATGTCAGTGGTTTTAGGGAAACTTAGAGATTTTGAGGAAGGAGTCCTAGTTATGGGAGGTAATTTAAATTTAACTTTGGACCCGGCTATGGATACCTCAACGGGCAATCTACATATCTCACGTGTTTGTTTGAATAGATTAAAGCGGACGCTTCATTCGTTTCAACTAGTGGATGTTTGGCGTGCTTTACACCCTCGGGATAAAGATTATACGTGCTATTCTACGACCCATAATACATACAGTAGGAGAGATTATTTTTTGGTTTCACATCACATGTTGGACTGGGAACCGTGGTCCGAAATAGGCTTACAAAAGTGGTCTGATCATTTTCCCGTATATTTTGCGGTGAAGGTTCCAAACACTATAAAACCTAAAATTTACTTGGAGATTAAACGAGAATTTGCTAAACGACACGCTGACAGATGGGGCCATGGAGGAAACAATTTTAGCTTTCTTAAATGATCATAAAAATGATACAACAGCGTCCCCTATAAAATGGGAGGCTTTAAAATGCGTGCTGAGGGGAATATTAATATCACATGGCACAAGATTAAAGAAGGAAAGGGCTTCCATTATGGCCTCCCTGTTGAAAGAGATTCATGAATTAGAAATGGAACATAAACACCTAGGGGCTGCTATTTTCCAATCTCTTCAACAAAAAAGATTAAAACTGTACTCATTACTTGATCAGGCCTATGTGAAACATAAGGAATGTACGCAACACATGATGTACGAACATGGAAATAAGTGTAGTAAAGCACTCGCCCGATCTATTTCTAAGAAACAATCTAGAACCTATATCCCAAACGTGCAGTGCCCTCAGCGCGGTCTTATATGTGCCACAGAACAAATCGCCTCCACCTTTCATGAGTATTATTCTTCATTATATAATTTAAAGGATACAAATTTAGTAAGATCAGATAGAATTAGTTATGAACAATTCTGTGATTACATACAGAGCACTGGCCTGCCAAATGTGCCAAAGGAGAGGGCAGAGTGCCTGTTGACTCCATTTACACTGGCAGAAGTCACCCAGGTCAGTAAATCATTGAAGCCAGGTAAGAGTCCGTGGCCCGATGGATTTTCAGGAGTATTTTATAAACAATTTGGAGAACTTCTTAACCCTGTTTTGTGTAATTTGTTTAATGACATAACAGCAGACTGGCCATTTACGAAACAGACTCAGGAGGCGCATATTACACTTATAGCTAAACCTGAAAAAGATCCTACTCAGTGCTCCAGCTACAGGCCCATCTCTTTGATTAAAGTGGTTGTAAACCCCGTAGACAAATTTTTTTTTTTTTACTTACCTGCAAGACAAAGCTATAATGAGCTAGTATGACTAGCATACTAGCTCATTATGTACCACTTACCTTCGATCGGGGCCCCCGAAGTCGTCCATGTCCCTCCTCTAGCCGCATCCATCGCTGCGGCGATAGCCGGAATGTTACTTCCGGGTATCGCCGCTGCAGCCAATCACAGCGCCGCTCCGGCGCTGTGATTGGCCGGAGCGGCGAAGACGTGACTCCGCGCATGCGCGCGTGAGCTGTCGAATTCGGCTACGTCGTCGAATGTTGCGACCTAGCCGAATTTGTGAATGGGGTGACGTCAGCGTCGCCGCATTTACATACAAATATCTCCTTAACCGTGTAGGTTAAGGAGATATTTCATGCACCTACAGGTAAGCCTTAATCTAGGCTTACCTGTAGGTCTTTGTTTAAAAAGTGGGTTTACAACCACTTTAATGTGGATCTAAAAATATATGCTAAAGTGTTGGCTGCACGTTTACAAACAGTGATACCAGGTTTAATAGGGTTAGATCAGGTGGGATTTGTACCGAAGAGGGAAGCGCGGGATAACATCTTGAAGACTAGCCTATTGATACATTATGCCCAGAGATCCAAGAGCCCGCTCTGTTTGTTAGCCTTAGACGCTGAGAAGGCCTTCGATCGCTTAGATTGGAAGTTTATGACAGCGTCTTTGGAACAAATAGGACTTCCAGGAGAATTCATACAGAAAATAATGGCCCTGTATACAGCTCCGTCAGCTAGAATAAAGGTTAACGGGACATTATCTCCACCCGTTGAAATTTCTAATGGGACACGCCAGGGTTGCCCGCTGTCACCATATTTGTATATCTTGGCCATGGAACACCTGGCGGTTGCTCTTCGGTCAAATTGTTAAATTCGGGGGGTTCAGGTGGGCAATAACTCTTATAAATTGAGTATCTTCGCAGATGATTTACTTTTATATGTATCTAATCCAAAAATAGCTTTTCCGAATATTCTCTTTGAATTGGAACAATTTGGCCTTTATAGCAACTTTAAAGTAAATGTCGCAAAGTCTCGATGTCTTAATATTACGTTATCAGTAATAGATAAAGAAATGCTAGAAAATAACTTTCCCTTTCAGTGGGAATCACAAGCTATCAAATATTTAGGAGTGAATATTACCTCGGTAGAAGAAAAAATGTACGAGTTTAATTATCTCCCTTTACTAAATTCTACAATTAATAGATTGCAGCTTTTGGCTAAAAGGAAACACTCTTGGCTAGGGAGAATGGCAATATACAAGATGGATATTTTGCCACGTTTCCTATATTTATACCAAACACTGCCTATAGCTCTACCACAGGCATTTTTTCGATCCTTAAGATCGAGTCTACTTCGACATCTTTGGCGGAATTCATCGGCAAGATTGCAGTATGATATTCTGGTAAAGCGGAAGACAGAGGGAGGAGCAGGATTACCGCAGATGGAATTATATTATATAGCCGCAGTGCTGGCTAGAATACTGGATTGGTTCCACTGTGGGAGTACAAAACTATGGGTATCCATAGAACAGCAAATAATAGAGCTCCCGCTGGTCTCTTTTCCGTGGTCGTTACCCAAATTGCGCTTTTTGGAACAAACACCTCCACCTTTGACCCAGTCCTTATTGAAAGTTTGGGATAGGACGGTAAGAAGGTGGGGTGTTTCTTCAATACAAGGCTCATTAACCTCAATAATGGGTAACCCAGAGTTTCCACCTGCTCTGTTACCAGATAGGTTCTTAAAATGGATAAGGCAGACTCCCTCTCCGATTATACAAGCTCTGTCAGCAAAAGGACTGCAGCCACTTAGCATGATAATGATCAATGAACGCAGATATGCTGGTCAGTGGTTTCATTATCTTCTGCTTTAACATTATTACAGTCATCTATCTAAAAGCACTCCATTGCACAGGGACTTAACACCATTCGAGTCCCTATGCAATGGGACGACAGGGTGTTCTAACACCATCTCCACGATATATGATATAATGCTGTCATATGCTACCCCAACTAGCCCCTATTACATCAGAGATTGGGAGAGAGAACTGGGCCATTCGATTGCTGTAGAAGATTGGAAGAAAGCTTATGTGTTAAACTTTTAAATCCAGCCCAGCGACTTTTATACAAAAAAAGAATGATAAAATATTAACTAGATGGTATAGATGTCTGGCAAGATTACATCGAATTTCCCAGATCTATCCTGAGGAATGCTGGCGATGTGGAGGAGATGTGGGTACAATGATCCATATCTGGTGGACATGTCCCCAGATTAAAGAATTTGGGGATTTTGTATTTCAGATCTGCTCCTGTGTCACCGGGGTATCTTATCATAAATCCCCAGAAATAGCTCTATTATCTATGTATCCAGGGGCTCTGGGAAAGGTTACAAAGGGATTGTTCCCTAATCTAATATCTGCTGTGCGTATAATCATACCCAGATACTGGAATACAAGACTTGCCCCCACTATCCAGGAGCGGGTAGCTGAAATTAACCAGATAAAAAGAATGGAGGAAATAACAGCAAGTAAATAGGGACACTATCATAAGTTTATGGAAATGTGGTCACCATGGATCGAGTTTTTAAACTCGGAGACTCTGAGACTCTACCTGTGAAAAGGAGTATGATGAGGACTTGACTGGGTTAGGTAGGCGTGGCATGGTGTGGTAGAGAGTCGGGAGGGGGCCTTCCAGAGGAACGTGTAGGTATGTCTAGGTCTATATCCGTTTGTATTTTTTTTTTTATGTTATTTGTTTTTATTTTTTTTCCCTTTCTTTTCCTGTTTGTGGTGTTTTTTAGTTTTGTGTATCTGGGTTGATATGATTTAGAAAAAAAAAAAGCTAAACCTAAGCACTCGTCAGTGTTAAATGGTTTGTCTCAATGCTCCAACTGCTACATCAGGACAACTTGCTCTGTTGAAAAACAATAGATTTACTGGCAGTATTACCTGGTGAAAATAAAAGAAAGCAAAAACGCTTCCTTAAACCACTAATGAGTTTCTTATACTGCTCTACTTGAATTTTGGAACACTCTTCTTTCGCCAACTGCTCCAGGTCTCTCGGATTGGAAGGGATCCTTTTCCCAACTGCGGTTTTGAAATCTCTCCACAGGTGCGCTATGGGATTTAGATCTGGACTCATTGCTGGCTAGTTCAGTACTCTCCAGCGTTTTGTCCTAAACCATTTCTGGGTGATTTTTGATGTGTGCTTTGGGTCATTGTCCTGCCATAAGACCCATGACCTTGGCTCTCACAGAGACCCAACTTTCTGACACTGGTCCCAACATTACACCCCAGCATGCTTTGGTAGTCTTCAGATTTCATAATACCATTCACACGGTCAAGACATCCAGTGCCTGAAGCAGCAAAGCAACCCCAAAACATCAGTGGACCTCCACCATGTTTGACTTTAGGGACTGTATTCTTTTCTTTAAAGGGTAACTTCACTTTTGTGAGGGGGGGGGGGGGGAAATAGCAAATAAAGAAAAAAATAATATAGCGTGTACAATTGCGATACAAGTCATATTGAACAATTGAATGTTATTAAAAATTACCTTTCCTTTTCAATCTGCAGCCGCTGTAATTTTCTATAAATGCAAAGTAATATGGCTACACAGAGTTGTTCCGTACACATAGTGTGTACTGACCACTCCCCAGAAACATGATTTCCTGTTTGTGCGATTGGCTTACCAATTTTCCCAGAAGTCTGCCTAGGATACAAGTCAGATTTCAGGCATCTCCTGCAACAAAAAATTATTTTCTAGTGTGATACTTCCAATAGGAACACGTCTAAAAGGGATGCAGGCCCAGCAGCTTTCCTCATTAGTGCTGTGCAGGTGCCACAGCTTACTGATAAATTATGAAACTTCCATTAGACCTACTCAGAACAGAGGCACAAACACACATGGATTCCTTCAGAATAACAAAAAAGGAAGGAAGCTGCAACAAAGGTTATTATAATCCTTGCAATGTACATAGAACACCCAGAGAGGAATGATTTTTTTTCTCAACAAAAGTGGAGTTATGCTTTAAAGGCCTCATTCCCCCCCCCCCCCCCCTGAAAACAGTAGAATGATGGGCTTTACCAAAAAGCCGTAATTGTGTTTCATCAGCCCACAGCACATTCTCCCAAAAGGGATTTTGACTTCCTCAGGTAAGTTTTGGCAAACTCCAACCTGGGTTTTTTAGGTTTCTGTGTCAGCAGTGGGGTCCTTCTGGGTCTCCTACCATAGTGGCCCCATTTCATTCAGATGGCGAAGTATGATGCTAGCTGACAGTTCTTTATCTGTTCTTTATCCACCATTCGAACAATCCTTTGTTTCAATCTTTGATCAATTTTTCTATTTCTTCCAGGAGATTAGCTACAGTGTCATGGGTTGTAAACTTCTTGACAACGTTGCCCACAGTGGACACAGGAACATTAAGATCTCTCGAGATGGACTTTTAACCTTGAGATTGTCCATGCTTTTCCATAATTTTTGTTCTCGAATCCTCAGACAATTCTTTGCTGCTCTTTCTTCTCCATGCTCCCTGTGGCACACAGATATACACAACAGAATGCTTAAGTAAATTTTACTCCATTTTATCTGATTACCGGTGTGATTTCTACATTGTCAGCACCTGTTAATTGTTACAGGTGAGTTATTTTATAGGAGCATTATAAACTTGGAATGCAATTATTTCTTAAAATTTTGAGAAAGTGCCAATAATTTTGTCCAGTCCATTTTTTGAGTTTTGCGTGAAATGTGTCAGATTTGGCTTTTGTTTCTCCACTTTGTGTCATATCAATACAAACAAACAAAAGAAATAAAACACGAGAATGCATAAACATTTATAACTGCAATCATTTTCTGGGCGAAGCGGTGCATTATCTGACAGAAATGCAGGGGTGACACTATTTTTTTGTCCCATGACTGTATATAAAAAAAAAAAATAAACTATCAAAAAGGGAACTTTCATACAGTTTAGTTTTGGGTATTGGTTCACGGGGTTATCCAAGCAGAGAGTTATAAAAGTCTCAGTGTAGGCCAGGACACATGTGGTTTTGTAGCAAGCAATGCAGAGTAACTGAACAATATAAGGAAGGCTGGCCTGTGTCCCGTACTGTGCTCCAAGACATGGAATTTACAGGTAAGCCAGACCTCCGATCTTATCTTAAAATTTACTACAATACAAAACACAGGCTGAGTATTCATAGATACGGGGGTGTCCCCAAGCAATGAAGGAAAAGGAAAGCAACAACTAGGCAAACAGAATAGTGCCAACAGACCCAGCAACAACAAAAGAGTCAACAGATCCAGCTTAGAGAGCTGATGTAAGAGTCTTGTGGCTGAAGACTGTGTGTGTGCACAGAAGTTTGGACATCCACCTGGTAAAAATTTGGAAAATTATGAACAGAAGAGGAGGTGGCAGCCTTGCAGAGCTGGGCTCCAGGTCTGGTGCCAGAATGGCCAGATAACATCCACTGGAGTGGGCATGTAGAAGCGTTTTTTGGAGTGTAAGCTCTCGCAATCAGTTCCCTGATTGTGAGCAATGGTTGGTCCTGAGGGCAGGACAAATACAGGTGTATAAATTTCCTGATAGAAGCTGTTGCTTTGAGGTGTGTGGTTCTTATCCATGTGATGTATACACTCAGTCTGCTGCTTCTGCTGGCTCTTCCTGGTGTTACCTGGTCAATTTACTGGTTCCAAGCACCATACATCACATCCGTGCAGAGGGGCTTGCTCATCACTAACCACCTGGAAGGTTGCCACCTGCTGGAGACCTATCGATACGCTTTTTAATGTCTTTTAAATGCAAGTTCATATTTATCATTTTTCGTTTTACCAATATGCTTTAATAAATGCTACACATAGGTGTTGGCCCTGGACTCTAAAACCTGGTACACACAATCATAAAAAAATAAAGTGGACAAAAAAAAATACAGCTTTTGAAGCGATCGTACGATAACCTGATCGTTCATACACAACTTTCGAAAACCAAACTTGACAGTTCGTTCTAAATTATCCGAACCAACAAACACAAAATTTTTCTCCTAAGATACTAGATCGTTCGATTTTCGTTTAATCAGTACAGTTTTCATCCGGGAAAAAAAAAATAATCAGAACAAGGCTATGCATGTTCGGAAATGAAAGAGTACATTACTATACAATACACTACGTCAATTCAGAAGGTGTATTCTGTCATTCACGAATTTTTGTAAGTTGAGTAACCGCTTATTATAGTGTGTACGGGTCTTAAGGGACAGGAGCATTCCCCCTCAGCCTGAAAGACCAACATCAGTTGTTATAACTTTCCAGCGATGAGGAAGGACTTCCATGTTTTTCAGGCTGGGCTGGAGATCCACCAAGCTTGAGAGTTCCTTACTTGGCTGGACAGGAACATATTTGTTTTAGATCAACAAGATGTTGTGTTCTAGTGACCAGAAATAGAATTGAGCAAAAGGAACTGCCTCGAAGAAAGCATGAGGCCTAGAACTCCCATGAAGCATCTCACAGGGTTTGTCTCTTTGACCTGAGGCATCTGAACTGTCCAGTGGATGTTGCCAGTTAGCTTGAAGGAAAAGATTATTCAGATAACCTGTATTTTCACTTGGTGATCCTGTCAGCAACACAAGTCCTTTCTTAGCGTGGCTCCTCTATATATGGTGGAGCAACTGAGTCACTCTTAGACAGTAGCATTATCTGGCAAGGGTAGTGTTAGAGGGACTTTTGACGATGTTGATGTACTTTACATAAGTAACTAACAAATTAAAGCCCAACCTTAGCTAACGCTTTTTAACCAGTTGCAAAAACGACTTTTTTCCTGTAGCAGGTACCCCAAATTTAGGGGGTCTCTATGCCCACATTTAGGGGGATGACCCGAGCACTAGTATGGCTCGGGCATTCTAATTGTGCTGGACTCTGCTACGTGTTGTCTGGTGTGCAGTTCCCCTTTGGCCTGTGGGTGGTGCTGTCGCCCAGGTCTGGGGTTGAACCGCAGACGGCGTGGTGGTGATTGGATGTTCTCTCTCGGCTACCTTACAGTGGGCTGGTTCTGCCTGCTGTGCATGCCGGGAGAGGATATAAAAAGGGGAAGCCGCCATTAGTCAGGAGAGAACCTGGGGACAAAGTACCCGGAGGAGTGTGCCCCCTGAAAGGGGGGGAGCGTACACTGATTGAGGAGTCTCGGGCACCTTCAGCCCGAGGCTGCAACATTCCAGGTAGGCCCGGTACCTTCAACTGGGTCTAAAGGCAGAACTTTGGAGTCCTAGGATATCCGCTCTGACCAAGAAAAAGCCAGGTGAGGATCGGTACTATAACTGGAGATGAGAGAAAGGCCTGGTGACCTGTCAGAGGGAAGGATCCTATGACACTGCGGAGCGCTGCTGCTCTTTGAGGACATACTGAACTTGTCCTTGGAGGGGATAAATTGACTGTTCGAGCTCCACATCGGCTGCTAGGACCATTGAGGGACTATTCGGGTGAGCTGTACCCATTCGGGAACAAGTGGTGATAAATCTAGGAGTTCTGTGCCTGAATCTGCTCTTAGTTCAACTATCCTCTTTTTTATTCAACTCTCTCTTACCTAACAAGCAAAGATATAAAAATAAACTCAGCGTTGGAGTTTAAGTGGTTTGGACATTGACTTTCTTAAATGGGAAAAGTACAGACTCGTCTCTACATTCTGGAGACGGGATCCAGTGGGACCCAAATACATAAACACCGCCTGACCTCCAATACAGAGGACACGGGCTTGTGGCATGGTGTCTCTTCTTCCCCGCAGGAGAAGGTAAGCTGGATTGAGGGGAGTGCTACATTCCATTTTGAGATAAAGTTTTTAACTAAATGAATAAAAGCTGATCATTGTAAGCAACCCATCGGTGTTAAGTGGTTTGTCTCAACACATTAACTTCCACTTTTGCTGCACAACTAGGTCTGTTAAAAAGGAAGTTGAAAAAAAACGAACAGCAGGATCAAACAGGTAGTAAACGAAGTTACGAGAACTCGTGGCTACACGATGTCTGTAAGTGACATCTATGCCGGAAACCGAAAGTGATGTGGCAGATGCACCTGATGGTTCTGGAGGTGGTTTGACAGCTGAGCTAGCACTATACTACATATCCTGACACCAGTATACACTACTAATGAGCTCATTTGTGTTTTTATTCTGCAATTGGCTTTTTATCAATAAATTGTGGTTGTTTTGGTAACTGTATCATTGGAGGCTGTTCCTTTCTCTTTCATATAATTTGGGATGATCAATGAGCTGGATGGAGGAGTTGAGGTGTTATTGTACATAAAGTGAATTATGCCAGTCATGAGAGTGGTTGGCATATACTTCCGGTGAGTTTTTTCCTGAAGGGAGAGGGATCGAACGAGCACATTCCAAGTGTGGTGGACAATTTGGGAAGAACACAGCACTTCTTTGCACTATTATGGACGATTTGAGGACTACTTTATTATGATGTAAATGTACTTTATTGATAAATTATGATATATTTTTGATTACAGCGCAACTGTGAAGTTGGGGTGTACCCCTTGTTTGTGCACTTTTATTTCATATGTTGACAATTTTTCATTTATTAACAAGGCGGCAGCAGTGAGTATAGGTGGCTATATGCATTTTTGTACAATGTTTTTGGTATTTATTGCACAGATTATTATACTCTGTAGCGTGGATTTTTTTGTAGATTTTCTGCACTACGCTGCACTTGCTGACCTCCAGCATATTGTAATCTCTGGATTTATTACCTTCTAGTGTTCCATATTTTCTAGTCTAGTTAGTCACTAACTTGAAACAAGCAAGATCAAAATTCCTAATATGCATACTTCTAGGCCAGTTACATGGAAAGTACTGAGGCCAAAAAGATTTTTAAGCAACTAACACATTCAGAGAACAAGAAAGAACATATTTCTCTCTTGACTAATTTTCTTCAAGATATTGTATTCATCCTTTCAACAAAAAAAAAAAAAAACTTGTTGAGAAAAAAAAAAAAATATAGGATTTTTATAACAGCTTACCTGTAAAATCCTTTTCTTGGAGTACATCACGGGACACAGAGCGACATAGTCATTACTAATGGGTTATATAGATACCTTCAGGTGCTGGCACTGGCAACTTCCAAAACCGGAAGTACCCTCCCCTATATAAGCCCCTCCCATCCGGGAGCACCTCAGTTTTGTAGCAAAGCAATAAGTGTCCCTAAAGAGGGGCGGGAGCTCTGTGTCCCGTGATGTACTCCAAGATAAGGATTTTACAGGTAAGCTGTTATAAAAATCCTATTTTCTTTCTCGTACATCACGGGACACAGAGCGACATAGTCATTACTAATGGGATGTCCTAAAGCAATGCCCAACGAGGGGGGGGGATACACCATACATAAGCTGAGCGCTATCAGACATGAGGATCTTTTGCGGCCTGCAACACACTGCGCCCAAAGGCGACATCCTCCTGACTTCTAACGTCCACCTGGTAGAACCTAGTAAACGTGTGTACTGAAGACCATGTTGCGGCCTTACAGATTTGAGCCAGGGAGGCCTGGTGATGCGCTGCCCATGAAGTTCCAACTGCTCTCGTGGAGTGCGCCCTAACTTTGAACGGAGGCGGTCTCCTTCTCAAGCCATAGGCTTGCATTATGACCCGTCGAATCCACTTGGCTAAAGTAGATTTTGATGCTGCCTGACCCTTTCTGGGGCCTTCCGGCAGAATAAACAAAGTATCCGTTCTGCGAATCTGAGCAGTGGCTTTTAGATAAGCTTTAACTGCTCTTACTACATCCAAAGAATGCAATAACTTTTCCTCTACCGAAGTAGGTTTGGGGAAAAAAGAAGGAAGAACCACATCTTGGTTCAAATGAAACCTCGATACCACCTTAGGAAGAAAGGCTGGATGAGGACGCAACACTACTCTGTCCTTATGGATAACCAGATATGGCTCCTTACAGGACATAGCTGCTAATTCCGACACTCTTTTAGCCGAACAAATGGCTACTAGAAAAATCAATTTCCTGGTGAGAAGAACCAAAGAAATATGCTGTAATGGTTCAAATGGTTGTTTCTGTAGAACCGACAGAACCAGGTTTAGATCCCATGGACATATGGGAATATTAACCGGAGGACTAATACGCATCACTCCTTGTATAAAGGCTTTGACTAGTGAATGCGAAGCCAAGGGCCTTTGAAAAAATATTGATAAGGCCGAAATCTGACCCTTGATAGTACTCAAGGCAAGCTTCCTATCTACAGCCCATTGTAGGAAGTCCAGAATCCTACCTATTACGTATTTACGTGGATGCCATTTCTTGGCCTCACACCAGGCGATGTACGCCTTCCAGATTCTATAGTAGATCTGCCTGGATACCGGCTTCCTGGCATTGATCATGGTAGATACCACAGAATTAGAGAGCCCTCTCTTTTTTAGAATGTGGGCTTCAATAGCCAGGCCGTCAAACCTAGGGCTGGTAAGGAAGGGTGGTATATCGGTCCTTGCGAAAGCAGGTCCGGACGATGTGGGAGGGTCCAAGGACTCCCCACAGACATCTTTACAATCTCCGCGTACCATGCTCTTCGGGCCACGCTGGAGCCACCAGAATCACTGGTTTCTTTTCTACCCTGATTCTGCGGAGTAACCGAGGTAACAATTGTGGCGGTGGGAATGCATATATCAGCTTGAACTGATCCCAAGGGAACACTAGGGCATCCGAGCCGCAAGCTAGGGGATCCCTTGTCCAAGAGACAAACCTGTCCACTTTTGCGTTGAATCTGGATGCTAGCAGATCTACATCCGGTGTTCCCCACCGCTGACATATTGTCCGGAAAACCTCGGGATGAAGGGACCATTCCCCTGGGCATAATTGTTGGCGACTTAGAAAGTCCGCCTTCCAATTCTCCACTCCTGGAATGAATACCGCAGATATGGCTGGGACATATCTTTCTGCCCATTTCAGGATGTAATTTACTTCCCTCTGGGCTGCACGACTCCTGGTGCCCCCCTGATGATTGATATATGCCACTGATGTGGCATTGTCTGATTGAATTCTGACAGGGGACCCTTGGAGTTTGGATGTCCATGCTACTAGGGCATACCGGGCTGCTTGTATCTCTAAGAGATTGATGGGCAGGGCCTTTTCTGCATCCGACCATCTGCCCTGGAGAGACCATTGCTCCAGTACTGCTCCCCAGCCTATAAGGCTGGCATCTGTAGTGACCACCTTCCAAGAAATCGGACTGAAGGATTTCCCTCTTTCCAGATTCTGGGGAACCAACCACCAACGGAGGCTCTTGCGAACGGAAGGGGACAAGGACATTGGTAAGTCTAGGGCCTGAACTTTTTTGTTCCAGGCTGACAGTATGGCCCTTTGCAAATTCCTTGAATGGAATTGACCATAGGGTACTGCTTCGAATGATGCCACCATTTTTCCCCAGCAGCCTCATGCACAGGCGTATGGATGGCTGTCTTTTTGTACCCACTAGGTGGATCAAATCTCTCAAAGACGACCCCTTTTCTTGAGGCAAGAAAATTTTTCTCTGGTCTGAATCCAGCCTTAGCCCCAAGTATTCCAGACTTTTGACTGGTTTTAGGGCTGACTTGTCTCGGTTGATAATCCAACCGTGATATTCCAGATACTTGATTGTCTCGTGAACAACCACTTCTAGTTTTTCCACTGAGTGGTCTATCAGCAACAAGTCGTCTATATATGCCATTATCGTTACACCTCGTGTTCTTAGATTGGCCAATAATGGGGCCAGAATTTTTGTGAACACTCGTGGTGCTGTGGCCAGACCGAAGGGTAAGGCTCTGAACTGAAAATGGCGCCCTTCTACCGCAAAGCGTAGAAATTTTTGGTGGGCTGGAAAGATGGGAATGTGCAAATAAGCATCTTTGATGTCGATCGAGGCTAACCATTCCTCCCCTTGTAGGGCAGTGGCCACCGATCGGATCGACTCCATCCGGAAAGTCCTGATATGTAGGAATTTGTTTAGCCCTTTTAGATTTAATATGGGCCTCACGTCTCCGTTTGGCTTCGGGACTGTAAAGAGGTTTGAGTAAAACCCGAACCCCCATTCTTCCAGGGGAACCTCTATAATTACTGCTTGGAGCAATAATTGTTCTAGTGCCAACAGGAGGGATCCTCTCTTCTGGGTATCCCTTGGCACGTTTGACCTTATAAAGTGGGAAGGAGGGGAGTCTTTTAACTCCAATTTGTATCCCAGACTTACTGCGGAGAGCACCCATCTGTCTCTGATCGTGTCCCGCCAGGTCTCTGTGAACAACTGAAGTCTTCCCCCCACCCGATTGAGTGGGGGCAACCCTTCATGCATTTGACTTTGGGGGAGGTTTTGCACCTCCTGCTCCAGGGCTTCTTGTTACCCTGCAATTGTCCCTGATTTTTACCTCCGGGATTTGACCGAGGAGGCCGTCGGAACTGTTTCACAGCCGATGTCCTAGGGACTGGAGAAGCAGGCCTCTTAAAAGAGGGACCTCTAACTCTGTTTTTAACCGGCAAAAGTGTACTTTTACCGCTGGAAATTCTCTGGATATATTTGTCCAGGTCTTCCCCGAATAAGCGTTCACCATGAAATGGGAAGCTGACCAGCAATTTTTTACAGGGAGCTTCAGCAGACCAGTTTTTGAGCTATAAAAGCCTGCGCATATGTACTACAGACAGCGTAAGGCGGGAGGCCTGATGGATTGAATCCTTTATAGCGTCCACCGCAAAGCATAAGGCTCTAGGTAGATCAGCTAGGGCAAGAGCCTGCTGATCTGGCAAGTCCCTTAAGACCTGTTTCAACTGATCCTTCACTGCTTGGCAGACCCCAATAGCTGCCACTGCTGGTTGTGTCACCAAGCCTGCTGTAGCAAAAGCAGATTTTAATAAGGACTCTAATTTTTTATCTATTGGGTCCTTGAACATTTGGACATTATCCACTGGACATGTCAGTGATTTATTCACACAAGAGATGGCTGCGTCCACTGTAGGGACCCTCCATTTTTTGATGAACTTATCCTCCATGGGATAGACCACTTGAAATCTCTTGGGAGGAGTAAATATTTTATCAGGATGCTCCCAATCCTGGTAAATGAGCCCTTCCAGTAAAGGATGGATCGGAAAGGAACAAACAGTCTGGGGAGCTTTTAGCGACCCCAACGAGGAGACAGAAGTGGATGATGGCTCCGCAAGGGGCATTTTAAATGCTGATCGGACCATGTTAGTCAGGGACTGAACCCATAATCTTTCAGCATGTGATGCTGAGAATGGCTCTTCCACTGTTGATTCCTCTACAACAGAATCAACCTCATCCTGATCCCCTTCAGGTAGGTCGATCCCTGTATGGGACTGTTGCTCCGCTAACAGGCACTCTGAGGGAGGAGACGGAGATCGAGCGCTTCTTTCCTGTGACAGGGAAGCAGCGATAAATGCTGACAATCTCTCTTCCAGCCCTCCCAGAGCTGAGGAAAAAACCTCCTCTGTTACATACACAGGAGCAGGTGAACTGAGGACAGCCACAGTACCAGGTACTCCTGAGGGTGCTCTACGGTCACTAACCTCTGATTCTTCAGGGGAGATAGGTGCAGCCAAAGCATGCCCAAGATCCTCAGAGCCCGATGGAGACCCCCTATGCTTCCTGGGATTTTTAGTCCCGGAGTTTTTAGACGGCATATTCCTAAGCCCAAAGCTGAGGTATTCCAGCCGAAATACACCACTTACTGACAATAGTCTAGCATAAATGCTGCTATAAAAACAGTTGGTGTCTACTAATGTGCCTTTCTATGGGGATGCCTGCATCAACCGCTTGCTGTATGCCCTTTTTTAAATGTTGCCAGCTCTGTCTCTGCACTCCATAGCCAGCTCACAACACATAATTGTGGTTTTTAACATGCTGGGACGCCCGCACATGTGCAGAAGCGCTGCGGCGCGCACAGAGCGTCATCCCCAAGCTCCGCCCCCTTTCCCAGCTCACCTCTATATATAGAGGCGCGTGCACGCGCACGGCCACGTGCGCCTTCGGCGCTAATTTTGAAAAGGGAAACTAGGGACAAGAGCCAGGGCCCCTTTTGCCGCAGGCCGGGGGATGGACGAGCATTGCAACATGGCAGAGGAAGCAGTTTCCCACAAGAGAACTCACCATCTGCCTGGACTTGCTCTGATGAAAAGAAACTAGTCCACACGACAAGAAACGTTCCACAGCGGCCTCTAGTGGATTAACACAGGTACCGCAGTCTACTATATATATTTATTTATTTTTCTTGACCACTATTAAAATTATTAAATTTTTTAGTAGTTACAGGCATGCATAATATTTAGCGGGAATACCGTTAGGTAACAGGCAGAAAGACATATTAGGCTTGGGGGTCCCCTCAATAGAACCAAGTTCCTGAGGGGCCCCCACTTACCTTTTCCCCGCCGCAGGACTCTGTTTGGCAGAAGCCCAAACTTCACCTATCACGGCAGGCATTGTAATTAAACCTTCAGGGACCGGGTTCCCAAGGATTCCACTCCCCTGGACCTGTATAGCACCCTGCACAGAAAACATCTTGGTCGTGGGTATGACCAGAGCTCTGGATCCCAGGGTCCAGCTCTCCTAAGAGAAGCATTACAGGCAAAACCTTGCCGTTCTCTGCAAGGCCCGGGTACCGACCGTTTAGCTATGAAGCTTTTTTGGTCGGATCCGGAATAGCTTACTGAGGCCCAAAAGAACCTGTACGCAAGCTCAGTGAAAAACACATGTTTCTTCTTGGCCAACACCTTAGACACTGGCAAAAAACTGAGGTGCTCCTGGATGGGAGGGGCTTATATAGGGGAGGGTACTTCCGGTTTTGGAAGTTGCCAGTGCCAGCACCTGAAGGTATCTATATAACCCATTAGTAATGACTATGTCGCTCTGTGTCCCGTGATGTACGAGAAAGAAAATTTCCATGTAGGTTTGTTCTGCTGTACAGGAACAGTTAAAGGCTATGTGATGATGTCTAGGGTCTTGGTCATCTTTATAAAATTCAGCAACACACATTATATCCAAAGCTCTCCAGAAAGATACAGGTGCATAGACAGGTTCTTCCTCGTGCATCGAAATCATTCTCTGGATAAATGCCAACACACAGAAAAAGCAGAAAAGTTCCCAGCTACTTCAAAAGTGTGAAAACCTTGCCAGGGGCCAGATTTAAAACCACAACAGGACCAAATTTTACATAGCTCAGGGATATTTTGCCAACTTGTGTCATTTTCTTCTCCTTTTGGCAAGAGCCAAGCGCGCATGGAAAAAAAAAACCCTAGACACATTTTTTTTTTGCTTTTTTCCCACATATGCAGTATATTTTGATTGATCTCAGGAATGCAAGACTATGCAGAAACAATTAATACTTTACAGCATGTCAAGCTGTACATCATGTAGGTCAGAAATTGAATACCTTGGCCTTCACTACTAACAGCCCTTAGGCCATCTCTGCAACTGAACTGACCCCGTTTTGAATTCTTGATCCCCCACATAGACACAGGTGGTTTTAAACTGGAGAAAATTCAACTTTCCCCATCCTAATAAAATAGCAGCTTTGAAGTATTTGTAGATTAATTAACAGCATGTTCAATATTCCATAACTTTCCACTGGTCTACTGTGGGAATGAAACCGGATTTTAATTAAAAAACTGCCAACAAGAGCACTGGACTGCAGTCACTGCAGAGTAATAACTTCTTGAAACAAACAATTAAACCCTTTGTTATTCCTTGAGTATAACAGTGATGCAGAGAAACAAATATAAAATAAAAAGTATTATAACAGCTATGGCACCATGGTGGGGACAAACCGGTACTAGGAAGGTCTAGCCACACAGTAATGCCCCGTACACACGGTCGGTCTTTTGCCCAGCCAAAATCACATCGGAATTCCATTGGAGTAAAAGAGAACATCTTCTCTATCTAAACTCCGACGGAATTCCTCTGAAATGCCAATGGAAAAAGTCCGATGGGGCATACACATGGTCGGAATATCCGATGGAAAAAGTCTGACTGACCTTTTCTATCAGAAATTTAGATCGTGTGTTCAATCGTGTGATCGTGTGTACAAGGCTTTAGACAATGCAGTAACATGCAAGGTTGGCTTATTAGGTCTGGACCCGCTGCCTCTGCCTAATACCACTTAAAAAAAACAGTTAGACTATATACTTGCCATACCCAAGTCTTCCCCATTCGTTCAGCAAGGTCCTGGGGAATGCAGAGCAGCCCAAATCTCACAAGAAATTATCCTGCACTAGACTGGAGTGTCTCTTTGTGAAATTTGAGGTCCTCCATGTTCCTCATGAATCTCCAGGGAAGAATAATGATGCCACGCCGCGCAATGTGCAAGATGGGGATAGTGAAAGTTTATAATTTTATATTTTCTTTATGTCGGGTACAATTTTGAAGTATTTTTAGGTAGCAATTTTGACAGTAGATAGAGGTGTGAACCTAATAACAGTAATAAATGCCAGACCTGCTTTAGAAAACTCAAAACATTAAACTATAAGAACATACATGTCTCTCTGCATGACATCAACCACACAGACTTCAAACATCCCTCACAGTACTTGTGTAAAGTCTGAAATAGATCCGTCTGGAAGTTAAGAATCACGTGGATAAATTATTTGGGTAAAGTATATCCAATTTTTTTCTAGTTTTGAATAAGTAGGAATGGTCAATAGCCCTGTCAAGTTTATTTTTTATTGTCCTATTGGGGAGATATCCCTTCTATTCCTGTCAAGAGACACAACAGAGTAAGAGGAAATCCATCTTAAAGTGGTTGTAAAATTCTGACATGAAATATGAACAAAGCATATCCCTCTATAGTGTGTACTTGTCTCAATCCAGGGCACCAAGTGTCATTTCGATCTGCTGTTTTGCGCCTCTGCAATCAGCATGAGTCACTTCTGACAAATTTTCCCGACACCAAGAGAAAAATGGTGACCGGGAGGAAGCTCCGGCTGACTGACCACCTCAGCTCTGTCCCTGTGTGCTGTGTTAAGGAGCGTGTGTCTCTTCCCTTCAATCAGCTCTCAGAGCTCTCCTTACTGAGCTCTGCAGAGTGTAAATTAAGCTCTCCTCCCCATCTCCAGTCCTGACAGCTCAGAAAAGATTAAAAAATTTGGGACTTTGAAAGGATATAGAAAAGACTGCAGATAAACAGGTACAACTTATGTCTGAGAATTTGTTTAATCCCCGCCAGTCATTTTACTATATATTTGTAAGGGTTTACAACCACTTTAAAGGGGAACCAAACCTTTCGATATAAGGGTTCCCAAAACAGTTACATAACCGTCATAATTGGTCATCGGTGCAGCACCATTGCAACGGAGCCTAAGATATCAGCTTTAGTTTTTGCATTTTTATGCAATCCTCAAGGCAGCACTGTAGTGTGAACAGGGCAAATAGAAAAATAATGTTTTTCTGTGTGCCCTAGCATTGGTTTGTAAAGCAGTTCAGCTGAACTGGTGTGAATGAGCACTTTTTCATAAGACAAATTAAAAGCAACTGTATTTTAGGTGCACATATATAAAGACTCGCGTTGCTGCAGAAAAAAAAAAATGAAACACAAAGATTTAGCAAAAGTTTGTGTAAAAGTAACTGTACATTGACACTGGCAGACAAAAATTAAACATAAAAAAGGTCTACCTGTTGTTTTAAGCTTCGTAATTAACTTTGAAAAACATACTGTCCTACAGTCAGAGGAGTAGGATTTCACATCGCTGAAAAGTTTGTTTTAACAAGAAAACCAAGTACATGACCTGCTCTTATAAAACCTCTGATCCAGACTGGCAGTACTACAGGGTGCAATATCTTTACACAGTGATCCTCACAATGGACAGATCAGCAAAAAAAATTTAACATTTAATATGCAAAAGACTGAAACACAAGACAATGCGTTTATGTTGGTCTTACATGATGACCTACTGCCATCTGCTGACTCAGTTCTTCATTTTTCAAGATTTTCTTTGGATATGTTCTGAGCATTACTATTTTATCTTAATATACTCAGATCCCAAAAGTCCATACTAGAACATAAAATAAGATACACTAGCTGTTGCTTTAAGCTTTGCATATACAAGCTGTAAAACTCTGAACCTGAAGACGGTAAAGAAAAAAAACGCACGTGGGCGCAAAGTGCAGTGTTTAGACAATCTTCCCAGAAATTTTAAGGCAGCGTCGGGTACTCCATCATGTACATTTATGTTCATTGCCCCTCATCTCTGTAGGCCCTCAGTAGTGTCGCACTTGGGCTAAATAATAAAAAGAATGGTATTTATTGACTTACAGGTTTTTAGCGCCAACCCCAGCTGGTCTTGCATTGTATCCAGACATTTTGGAAGAACAGGATCACTGGTTTCAGATATGCTGTTTTTCACATTTTCAAGGACTCTCAGTTCTCTAAATCCTCTCTTTTCCTAAGGAGAAAAAAATAAATAAATACATTATGCAATTTACATAAATTTGCATACTCATTTGCAACCAATACCAATAAACATGTTTACTAATAAGAGTACACATTTGTATTAGTAATTTGGAGAACAGATATTCTTATGAAAACACCACTGTTTCATTCCAAGCCAAGCAATTTTTTTTTTTACTTTCCTTAAAGCGGAGCTCCACCCTAAAGTGGAACTTCCGCTCATCGGAACCCCCCCCCTCCGGTGTCACAATTGAGGTATTTTCACCCACATCCGGGAGTCCTCTCTGCGGGAAGTACGTCACTTCCCGCAGAATACCCGTTGTGTTCTGGGAGACACTCAGCTCCCAGAACAAACGGGGACCAGTCAGAACGGTGCAGGATGGCGGTGGGGGCAGCAGAGTGACAAGCGATTGCTCGTCCTCTGCTGCGGACGTCGCTGGACTCCAGGACAGGCAAGTGTCCCAATATTAAAAGTCAGCAGCTGCAGTATTTGTAGCTGTTGGCTTTTAATATTTTTTTTTTAACAAAGCAAAGGACTACAGTATGCAAGCCGTAGCCGAGAAAAATATAACCCCGATTCCAAAAACTTTGGGAAGTGGTGTAAAATTGACATAAAAACTGAATTTTTAAATCTGAGAAAATATACAATTTTAAGAAAAAAATAAGGTAATTTTGAAATTGATGGCAGCAACACGACAGGACAAGAAAAAGCTGGCAAAGTAAGTGGTACCAACAAGGAAGAGCTGGAAGAACATTTTGCAACAGGGCATTAACACGATTGGGTATAAAAAAACATCTTTGAGAGTCTGAGTGTGCTAGAAGTAAAGATGGGCAGAGGTTCACCAATCTGTGCAAAACGGTCTAAAAATTAAACAATTTTAGACTAACTCATCAATGTAAAAAATTGCAAAGACTTTAAATCAGTGGTTCTCAACCTGGGGGTCGAATGACGATTTGCCAGGGGTCCCCGAATCCTAGGCTGTTCCTGAAGCCCGCACTGCTCTTGCAGCCTTTTCACAGCCACCCAGCAGGGCTGTCCCTGGAGACCGCGGCCACCCAGCTGGGCTGTTCCTGGAGACCGCAGCCACCCACTCAGTTCACGGCAGGGCTGGGGGGCAGAGACTAGAGGTCAGCTGACTCGTGAGGAATGTGAAGTGGGAGGGGCTGGAGGAGACCCTATCTCCTGATTACGGCATAGGTGTCACTGCTGCGGGACACTACAAAGTCGGAGACACAGTGAGTAACACTACCTGTGATTATAGTTGCCATTAAAAGCCCCCACTACAGTTCTCAGATCAGCAGACGACCTTGATCAAAAGGCACCAAAGTTGGCTGATCAGAACCCCCTGCTGCACTGCCACTGATCACACCCCCCACCCCCCCACCAGCACTGCCACTCATCCTATTCCCCCCACCAAGAAAAAATAAAGAATACATGAAAAGAGGGGGAGGAACAAAGAAAAAAAGGGAGAGAAAGAATAAGACAAAAGACCAAGAAAGACGCCTAGAGAGCAAGGTATGGGGGGGGGGGGGGGGAAGAAAAAAGAAATTAGGAGAGAGATAAAAGGGGAAAAAAAAAAAAGGAGAACAAAGAGAAAGAGTGGTACATGCTAAAATGTACCATAAGGGGTTTATTACTGTACGAATAGAAGGGACTCGGGGAGCGCTAAATGTCCGTGGGTTAGGGGCGCAAATTACTTGTCTTGCCTTGGGTGCTGACAACCAACGCTACAAAAATTAATTTTACTGTTAGGGGTCCCTACAACTTGGGAAATTTTATCAAGGGGTCACGGCACTAGAAAGGTTGAGAACCACTGCTTTAAATCATATCAAAAGATTGAGAATCTAGAGAAATCTCTGTGCGCAAGCGGCAAGGCCGAAATGCAATATTGGATGCCCGTGATCTTCTGGTCCTCACATGGCACTGCATTATAAACAGGCATATTTCTGTGACGACATCACTGCCATCCATAAATGCAAGGAAGCAGTCGCATCTGAAACAGAAATGCCCCCGTCTTCTTTGGGCCAAAGTTCATTTAAAATGGTCTGTTGTAAAGTGAAAAACTGTTCTGTGGTCAGACAAAGCAACATTTTACATTTTTTGGCAACCATGAGTGCCTCATTGTCCAGACTAAAGAGGAAAGGGACCCCCTTGCTTGTAATGAGCACTCATTTCAAAAACCTGCATTGCCGATGGTGTGGAGATGCATTAGAGTGTATGGATAGCTTGCACATCAGGAAAGGCACCATCAATGCTTAAAAAAAAATATCCAGGTTTTAGAGAAGCATATGCTCCCATCCAGACTTTCAGGGAAGACAATGCTAAGCCGCATACTACATCTACTTTTGTTTTTAATTCAGATTTCATTTTGAATTTTTTTTTTGTTTGTTTACAAACTTTTTATTATTAGGTACAAAACATGATATCATATATCAATAGAAATACAGTTAACAAGTAAACAACGGCAAAAAAAAAAACACAACCACAAAACAAAAAGAAAGAAAGAAAGAAAGAAAGAAAGAAAGAAAGAAAGAAAGAAAGAAAGAAAGAAAGAAAGAAAGAAAGAAAGAAAGAAAGAAAGAAAGAAAGAAAGAAAGAAAGAAAGAAAGAAAGAAAGAAAGAAAGATTCCAAACAAGATCAAAAGCACCAATCATTGATACATCATCTAGGTTTTCCAAAATATACATATATAATAATAATAAAAAAATAATATATATTTTAGGAGGTATTCAGAGATACTTTGGAGCAGATATTAAAGCGGGGTTCCACCCAAAAATGTAAAAAGGGTCCCCCAAGGAGGGTTGGGACTTTGAAGGCAACTAGATAGAGGTACGGAACCAAATTAGAATAAAGTGATTCATTAAATATTTAAAAAAAGTCAATATGTGCATAACAACACTACAGTTGACTAATTAAGAACAATATCAAAATACAATAGAAACAAAGTAACATTGATACAGTCTCCTGATTAGAGATTAGGCCCGACGCAGAGTTTGCACACCTGAATTTAACTGGTACAAAGCACTATCTGGATTCTCAGGATTGCCCCAGTCGGACGTTTGGAGTTTTTCCGTTTCTATTCTCGGCTTACAGACAGCAGTGAACCCATTATCTCTTTGGCACCAGGTTATATTTGGTTTTATATTTGATGGTGGGGATTGTTTGCATTGGGTGGTTAGCGGGTTCATTATTGCTTTCCCATTCTCAATGATGCTCACTACTTGTTCCTTGCATCCATGTTCTCAGCGCTAATTTGTGTTTTATGTTATAGATGTACACTGTTCTCTATAAGGGAATTCCCCTGAAAAAAGCACAAGGTCCTGAAACACGTCGGGCTTAATCTCTAATCAGGAGACTGTATCAGTGTTACTTTGTATCTATTGTATTTTGATATTGTTCTTAATTAGTCAACTGTAGTGGTGTTATACACATATTGACTTTTTTAAAATATTTAAATAAATCACTATTATAATTTGGTTCCGTACCTATATCTAGTTGCCTTCAAAGTCCCAACCCTCCTTGGGGGACCCTTTTTACATATCTATGTATGGGATGGTGGCAACGTCCGCAGTATCCACGGCGATCTACGCCATGTCTGGCCCCTTCCCCCCCCCCGCCTTCTGGGAGACACACAGGTCCCAGGAGACAGCTGGGACCAACCAGAACGTGCAGCGTGACTCACGCGTGCGCAGTAGGGAACCAGGCTGTGAAGCCAAGGCTTCACCTGCGGATTCCCTTACCAACAATGCCAGCACCTCCATCTGGAGCTGAGGTATGGGTCGGCTTCGGGTGAGGAAATCGCGGGAGCCCTGGACAAGAACCTTATTTTAAAAGTCAGCAGCTGCAGTATTTGTAGCTGCTGACTTTGAATTTTTTTTTTAGGTGCAACTCTACTTTAAGTGCATCTTTACCAAATCCCTTCCTACATGCATACCCAATATTTATTAAAAGGTTTAAATTAAGATTAAAACATGATGCATCAATACACTTTCTCCAGATTTTTTCAAACTTGCAGAGATTATTAAATTGAATACAAGTATGTTTTTCAAACATTACATAATTTGTCCAACTCCCTAATTTAGTCCCCAAGAGTAGGAGGGTTGGGTGAAACTATATCTATGACAATAGCATGGCTTTGTAGTAGAAGAGCCCAGGTGCTTAACTGGCCTGTCTACAGTCCAGACCTTTCACTTATTGAAAATATTCGGCGCATCCTAAAAGGAAAAATACAATAAAGAAGATACAGAACTGTTGAAAAGTTAGAATCCTATATCAGACAAGAATGGACCAACATTCCTCTCCCAATACTCCAGAAACTGGTTTCCTCAGTTCCCAGATGTATGCCGAGTGTTATTAAAAGAAAAGGAGGAGATGCCACACTGTGGTAAACATGGCCCTGTGGTTGCCATCAATTTTTTTATGAGCTTTGTAGATCATTGCACTCGGTTTCTATGTAGACGTTACACAGCGCCCCAAGAATTGGGGCTGTATTTGTACTCTGTCGTTTCTAGAAAGCGTTTGTGGTGCAAGTGCAGACAGTCGAGCAGACTTACATAGAAGAACCAGCAAGCTACAGAGAGTGGAAGCAGGAAGAGTCTGGCAGTAATACGAAGGAAAGGAGTTTGGAACTCAGGATTCTAGTTTGTTTGTGCAACTGTCGCAGCTGTAACTGCCAAAACCCTTACACTTATCCGAATGCAATTTTTTAGAAATTACATTCATCAGTCAGAATTTTTATATATTTGGAAACAAATGTGGGACAAAATACAGTGAGAGTCAAAAACAAAAACACATCTTTTTGCAATTCCATCTTAAAAGTAAGGCATGCCATCTACCTCTTTTGGATCCTTTCAGACAGTACCTGTGCATATAGACGCTTGTAAGCTCTTTACGATTCCCTTGCTCATGTGACAACTTTCTATCAGTCCATAGATAGCACAGGTACTGTTAGATGAGAAAGCAATAGGATTGGCATGGTTTTCTTGAATGCTCCAATATATTTTATAGCAGTCCGGTAATGTTGAGTTTGTCAAAAATCAGGCACCTGTCTGGTCCCATAGATACCGATTATCTCTGAATGCTGATTTTTTTTCTTCCCAGAAATTACATTATTATACACACACACATATATTGTAATAGTAGGCAGGTAAAATCGCCTGGTTGCATCGAGGATAGAAAATATGTGAGCCAGATTCAGGCTCTATGCCGATTTGTACTGCTAGAGGGAAGTGCTGAGAGTCTTGCAGGGTTAGAGGTAATGAGCCCAGCTGAAGTAAGTGGGCTCATTAAGACCTCTACAAAAACTGTCAGCATGCTTAGGGAGGTGCTCCATCCTGGAATCAGTTCTGTGCCGGTTTGGACTGGGGAGTGTGATACCTGTCTGTGCAGCGGAAAAACGCCTGTGTGGCAAGCCTCTGTAACAGGGAGATAGGTGCTGGGACAGCACAAGGCTGCACCTAGCTGATAGCCAGAGAAACCTGTGTATGTAGTAAGTGGCCAAGTTGGCAAGGATTTATTTTCATGTTTCTTCTTGTTTTGCTGTTTTTGGATCTTTGTAAATAGTGTAAATAAACCGCATCTTTGTTTTTTCACCTTCACTGTTGTTTGCTGTGTCTAATTTTTGTGTAGTGAACCCATCCAGGGGGTCACAAACACCCACTGCCGAGCTAACCCCCTCACTATATATACACACACACACATACAACCACACAGTATTTCATTATTAATCGTGCAGTTAAAAAAAAAAAAAAATTATATTATATATATATATATATATATATATATAGTGACGGTATGCAAGGTGAGATACAGGATAATCGCTACATTTCACCTCGCATTCGGTCCATTGTAAGGGAAGCTGAACAAGCACGAAAGGAACTATGCCATTGTTGAAAAGGAGTGTCTTGCCATTACATGGGCCTTAGACTCCCTGAGGTATTATCTACTCAGGAGGTCGTTCAGGCTGGTCACTGACCATGCTCCCCTGAAGTGGATGTGTGACAACAGGGAGAAAAATGCCCGTGTGACAAGGTGGTTCCTGGCTTTACAGCCCTTTAAGTTCACGGTTTAGCACAGGCCGGGCAAACTCCAGGATAATGCCGATGCCCTCTCCCGCGTGCACTGTATGGCTGGGTCAAGTGCTCAGCCGCAGGAGCTTGAGCAGAGGGGGAGGATATGTGACGGTATGCGAGGTGAGATACAGGATAATCGCTACATTTCACCTCGCATTCGGTCCATTGTAAGGGACTGAACCAGAATCCGGCCCAGGTTTTTCCAGCCTCTGTAGTTGGCTGGGTTCCGGTCCAGATATTCAGGTTCACTGGAATCCATAGGCAGCTGGGCTTTAAAGATCCAGGAAGAGAGCACAGCATGGCTCTAGCCTGAGACTCAGAAGGGAATCTGAGTAAGAGGAGCGCTGTTGATCTGGGCTGAAAGAAAAAGGTTTGCTTTACTTCACCTTGTGTTTTGTGGGTGACGGGGACCAGCCCCTCACCGTATAGAGAGCGGTTACTGTATAGTTTAGCACCGGACGGCAAGGATTTGTTTTACAGTTTTATTTATTTATGACTATTATGACTATTGCAAACCATGGAAAAGAAAGGAGCCCTGGACTGCCGCACTCTGTATAAACGATTTATTTCCAAAATTTCAAAATAAAATCCAAAATTAATCCATAAATTCAAAAAATCCAAAAACAGGCAAAACAGAATACTGACATGCAGGGATGGATGACGTGTTTCACATCAAAGTAATTAATTTTGGATTTTGTTTTGAAATTTTGGAAATAAATCGTTTATACAGAGTGCGGCAGTCAAGGGCTCCTTTCTTTTCCATGCATCAGTGCAGAGCCAGCACCTGTTCCAGTATCAGGGCGGGAGCATTTTGAAAGCCCTACAGCTTAAAAGGAGCGGTACAACCCTTCACTATTGCAAACCACTTGTAAATAAATAAAGAAACTGCCTGTACGCTGACCTTCATTCTGTGAAAAGGTGATCCCCACGAGCTAATCTCCCACAAAATAAATATATATATATATATATATATATATACACACACATACACACACACACACACACATACACACACACACACACATACATAGTTGTGCTCAGAAGTTTACACACCCTGGCAGAATTTATGATTTCTTGGTCATTTTTCAGAGAATATACCGTATATACTCGAGTATAAGCCGACCAGAATATAAGCCGAGGTACCTAATTTTACCACAAAAAAACTGGGAAAACGTATTGACTTGAGTATAAGCCTAGGGTGTCCATCTGCATGCCTCACTTGGCCTCACTGTGCCCATGCCTCACTGTGCCCATGACTAGACTGACGTTTAACATGGGAGTCTATGGAAGGGGTGCCCGGGTTTGAAAAATTGGTGCTCCCTGGCCGTAGGTCCCCCAGACAAAAAACTTTGCACACTTGTAGAGGAGACATGGGGCTACACGTGTGCCAAGTTCCGGGTCCAGGGGACCTACGACTGGCCAGTACCAGGTCCCCAAATTCACCAGAGAAATGACCGTTTAACATAGGAGTCTAAGGACGGGGTGCCCGGGTTTGAAAAATCGGTGCTCCCCGGCCGACAAACTTTCCACACTTGTAGAGGAAGAGTGGGGCTACATGTGTGCCAAGGTTGGGGTCCAGGAGACCTATGGTCGGCCAGTACCGGGTCCGCAAAATCCGGAAGATCAGGCGCAAAAAGGTGACTCGAGTATAAGCCGAGGGGGGCATTTTCAGCACAAAAAAATGTGCTCAAAAACTCGGCTTATACGGTAAATGATAATCCAAACTTTTTTCACTCATGGTTAGTGTTTGTCTAAAGCCATTTATTATCAATCAACTGTGTTTACTCTTTTTAAAATCATGACAACAGAAACTACCCTGATCAAAAGTTTACATACCCCAGTTCTTAACCACTTAAGCCCCGGCCCATTTTGTAGCTAAAGGACCAGAGGTGATTTCAGAACTTTGCACTGCGCTGCTTTAACTGTAAATTGTGCGGACATGCAATGTTGTACCCAAACGAAATTTGCTTCCTTTTCTTCCCACAAATAGAGCTTTCTTTTAATGGTATTTGATTGCCTCTGCAATTTTTATTTTTTGCGATATAAAAACGGAAAAAGGCCGAAAATTTTGAAAAAAAAATATTTTCTACTTTTTGTTATAAGAAAAATCGAATAAACTCAATTTTAGTCATACATTTAGGCCAAAATGTATTCAGCCACATGTCTTTAGTAAAAAAAAAAATTCAATAAGCTTATATTTATTGGTTTGCGCAAAAGTTATAGCGTCTACAAAATAGGGTACATTTTCTGGAATTTACACAGCTTTTAGTTTATGACTGCCTATCTCGTTTCTTGAGGTGCTAAAATGGCAGGGCAGTACAAACCCCCCCCCCCAAATGACCCCATTTTGGAAAGTAGACATCCCAAGGAAATTGCTGAGAGGCATGTTGAGCCCATTGAATATTTTTTTTTTTGTCTCAAGTGATTGAATAATGACTAAAAAAATTACAAAAAGTTGTCACTAAATGATATATTGCTCACACATGCCATGATTATATGTGGAATTGCACCCCAAAATACATTTTGCTGCTTCTACTGAGTACGGGGATACCACATGTGTGGGACTTTTTGGGAGCCTAGCCGCGTACGGGCCCCCGGAAACCAAGCACCGCCTTCAGGATTTCTAGGCACAAATTTTTGATTTCACTCCTCACTACCTATCACAGTTTTGAAGGCCATAAAATGCCAAAATAGCACAAAACCCCCCCAAATGACCCCATTTTGGAAAGTAGACACCCCAAGCTATTTGCTGAGAGGCATGGTGAGTATTTTACAGCTCTCATTTGTTTTTGAAAATGAAGAAAGAAAATATATATATTTTTTTTTTCAATTTTCAAAACTTTGTGACAAAAAGCGAGATCTGCAAAATACTCACAATACCTCTCAGCAAATAGCTTGGGGTGTCTACTTTCCAAAATGGGATCATTTTGAGGGGGGTTTGTGCCATCTGGGCATTCCATGGCCTCCGAAACTGTGATAGGCAGTGAGAAGTGAAATCAAAAATTTACACCCTTAGAAATCCTGAAGGCGGTGATTGGTTTTTGGGGTCCCCTACGCGGCTAGGCTCCCAAAAAGTCTCACACATGTGGTATCCCCGTACTCAGGAGAAGCAGCAGAATGTATTTTGGGGTGTAATTCCACATATAACCATGGCATGTTTGAGCAATATATCTTTTAGTGACAACTTTGTGCAAAAAAAAAAAATTGTATTTTTTCCGCAACTTGTGTCAACATATAAAATATTCCATGGACTCGACATGCCTCTCAGTATATAGCTTGGGGTGTCTACTTTCCAAAATGGGGTCATTTGGGGGGGTTTTGAACTGTTCTGGCATTTTATACACAACATTAGGAAGCTTACATCCACTCTTCTAACCACTTGAAGACAAAGCCCTTTTTGACACTTTTTGTTTACATGAAAACATATTTTTTTTTCCAAGAAAATTATGTTGAACCCCCAAACATTATATATTATTTTTAAAGCAAAGACCCTACAGATTAAAATGGTGGGTGTTGCATTTTTTTTTCTACACAGTATTTGCGCAGCGATTTTTCAAACGCATTTTTGGGGGGAAAAATACACTTTTTTTAATTTTAATGCACTAAAACACACTATATTGCCCAAATATTTGATGAAATAAAAAAGATGATCATAGGCCGAGTACATAGATACCAAACACGACATGCTTTAAAATTTCGCACAAACGCGCATTGGCGACAAACTACATACATTTTTAAAAGCCTTTACAGGTTACCACGTTAGATTTACAGAGGAGGTCTACTGCTAAAATTACTGCCCTCGATCTGACCTTCACGGTGATACCTCACATGCATGGTGCAATTGCTGTTTACATATGACTCCAGACCGACGCTTGCGTTCGCCATTGGGCAAGAGCAGGGCAGGACAGGGGTGCTTTTTTTTTTTAATTATTAATTTTGCTTTTTTATTTTATTTTTAAATTGTTCCTTCCATATTTTTTTTTTTTTTTTTTATCATTTTTATTGTTATCTCAGGGAATGTAAATATCCCCTATGATAGCAATAGGTAGTGACAGGTACTCTTTTTTTTAAAAAACTGGGGTCTATTGGACCCTAGATCTTTCCTCTGCCCTCAAAGCATCTGACCACACCAAGATCGGTGTGATAAAATGCTTTCCCAATTTCCCAATGGCGCTTTTTATATCCGGGGGGGGGGGGCATTCCCTCCCACTGCTTGTAAAAGCAGTCCAGAGGCTAATTAGCCACTAGGATTGCTTTTACATGAAAGCCGGCCTCTGGCTAAAAAGAATGATACCAAGATGATACCTAAACCCGCAGACATTATTCTGGTATAAACATTCAAAGTCCAGCAACATACCAGTACGTTGCTGGTCCTTGTTGGACATGTATTGTAATCTTTTTTTTTCATGCAGCCAGTTGGCTGAACGAAAAAAGAGATTGATCGGTGGGTATGCCCACCATTAGAATACCGCCCTTCATCCACCCACTTCTAATGATGGGCATACATGCACCATTTATATATGCCGAAGCATGGGGGCATCCTCCCGCAAAAAGTTATGCCGCACACACATGGTCGGACTTTTCCACGGGCAAGCCTCCGTCGGAATTTCGACCGTATGTACGCGGCATTAGGAGCAAAATCGCTCCTCCGCCCCTGCTGCCCCAATGCTTCGGCATATATGCTTTTTTTTTTTTTTAACTGTGGTGGTGAAATCACCTCCTACAGCACTGGAGTCGCAGGGATCAGGCCTGTCTCTGCGAACGCTGCAGTTATGTGTGTTGTGTTTTGTAAGTGACAGTGATCGATCGATACTGCACTTGGGTGGCCTGGGCTGGACGGAGGGGCAAAACGCAGGTGCTAGCAGGTATCTGGGCTGATCCCGCTAACACTGCGTTTTTGGGAACCCTAAACTGCTGGGGACGCTAGTATAGATCTGATCAGATCAGATATTGATCTGATCAGATACTATACCACTAAAGGGGGGTGTATGCTTCACGCGTGGGTGTTAGCGTTACTGGCACTAACCTGACGCTGCCTGGGGTGTGATGCAGACCCTCTCTGACGCTAAAACCTAATTGATATCACCCGCCGGGCGATCAGGGGGTTAAACCTTTATTGGGTTATATATACGGCGGGTGCCCTGACACTATAAAAAGCAAACTAACTAACCAGCGTCACCCGTAACACTTATATGGTGATCACTGGTGAAAGGGTTAACTAGGGGCAATTAGGGGGTTAAAACCTTTATTAGATAATATATGGGGGTACCTGACGCTATAAAAACCTGCGGCGAACCTAAAAAAAAATTACTGGCTACCGATCTGCATCACCGACGCTAAGACAGTGATCAGAAAAATGATCGCTTAGCGACAGTGGTGATAGGGGGTGAAAGGGTTACCTGGGGGGCGATCAAGGGGTTAAACCTTTATTCGATAATTTATGGGGGTACCCGATGCTATAAAAACCTGCGGCTAACCTAAAAAAAAATACTGGCTACCGATCTGCATCACCGACGCTAAGACAGCGATCAGAAAAATGATCGCTTAGCGACGGCGGTGCTAGGGGGTGAAAGGGTTATCTGTGGGGTGATCAGGGGGTTAAACCTTTATTAGGGGGGGTTAGGGGGCTACACTGGACCTAAAACTAACTTTAGTGACACTTTTACAGTCAAAAATGTCACGGATTGCAGTGATCAGTAAATAAATAGTCACTTCAATCAGTGACACTGTGACTGGGGGCTGGGGGGTGATCTGGGGGGGCCTGGGGGGGGCGATTTGTGTGCCTAGGTGTCCTGGTGTCAGTGTAGTGTTAGTGTACTGACCTCTGTGTCTTCTCTTGTACGGCGCTCGGTATATGTGAGCGCCGCTTGAGAGATGACATCACTTCCTCCTGCTTCCTCTGCCTGTGTAAACATTACACAGCAGAGGGAGCATTTCCATTCGTCGGGAGCGATCGTGGGGGGGTGGCCGGAATCGAATGGCCGCCCCCTCATGTCGGATCGCTCCCCAACGAATACCGACCGCTCACTGTATAGGAGGGGGGTCCGATCGGACCCCCCAACTGTACAAAGGCAATCACGTACACTGTACGTGATTGTGCCTGTCGGTGCCATTCTGCCGACGTATATATACAGTGAGCGGTCGTTAAGTGGTTAATACAGTATATTGCCCCCTCTAACATCAATGACAGCTTGAAGTCTTTTGTGGTATTTGTGGATGAGGCTCTTTATCTTCTCAGATGGTAAAGCTGCCCATTCCTCTTGGCAAAAAGCCTCCTGTTCCTGTAAATTCTTGGGCTGTCTTGCATCTCCAGAGTGCTCAGGACCTCCGACTGGGCCGAAGGTTTACCTTCCAACAAGACAATGACCCTAAGCACACAGCTAAAATAACGAAGGAGTGGCTTCACAACAACTCCGTGACTGTTCTTGAATGGCCCAGCTAGAGCCCTGACTTAAACCCAATTGAGCATCTCTGGAGAGACCTAAAAATGGCCGTCCACCAACGTTTACCATCCAACCTGATAGAACTGGAGAGGATCTGCAAGGAGGAATGGCAGAGGATCCCCAAATCCAGGTGTGAAAAACTTGTTGCAGCTTTCCCAAAAAGACTCATGGCTGTATTGGATCAAAATGGTGCTTCTACTAAATACTGAGCAAAGGGTCTGAATACTTAGGACCATGTGATATATCAGTTTTTCTTTTTTAATAAATCTGCAAAACTGTCAACAATTCTGTGTTTTTCTGTCAATATGGGGTGCTGTGTGTACATTAATGAGGAAAATTAAACTTAAATGATTTTAGCAAATGGCTGAAATATAACAAAGAGTGAAAAACTTAAGGGGGTCTGAATACTTTACGTACCCCACGTTAAATGGCTTCAGTCAAACACTAACCATGAGTGAACGAAAAGTTAAAAATGGCCAAGAAATCATAATATCGGCCAGGGTATGTAAACTTATGAGCACAACAAATTTATATTATATATATATATATATATATATATATATATATATATATATATATATATATATATATAAAAATGTGAGTACACCCTTCACATTTTTGTAAATATTTTATTACATATTTTCATGTGACAACACAATAATTGACACTTTGCTACAATGTAAGTAGTGAGTGTACAGTTTGTATTAGACCCCATACACACTGTTAGATTTTCTCCAGATTTTTGTCTTCAGATTTACCAAAACCATATAGTGCAATGGCCTGCCTGATTGCATACAAACTGAAACTCTTAAGGTTTGACCTCATATTATATGGTTTTGGTAAATCTGAAGACAAAAATCTGCAGAAAATCTAATGGTGTGTGTGGGTCTAACGATGCAAATTTGCTGGCCCCTCAAAATAACGCAACACACAGCCATTGATGTCTAAACTGCTGGCAACAAAAGCGAGTACACCCCTAAGTGAAAATGTCCAAATTGGGCCCAAAGTATCAATATTTTGTGTGGAAACCATTATTTTCCAGCACTGCACTGCCTTAACCCTCTTGGGCATAGGGTTCACCAGAGCTTTACAGGTTGCCACTGGAGTCCTCTTCCACTCCTCCAAAACAACATCACGGAGCTGGTGGATGTTAGAGACCTTGTGCTCCTCCACCTTCCGTTTGATGATGCCCCACAGATGCTCAATAGGGTTTAGGTCTGGAGACATACTTGGTCAGTCCATCACCTTTACCCTCAGCTGCTTTAGCATGGCAGTGGTTGTCTTGGAGGTGTGTTTGGGGTCGTTATGTTGGAATACTGCCCTGCAGACCAGTCTCCAAGGGGAGGGGCTCCAGCCCCAGACCATGACACTCCCACCACCATACTTGACTGTAGGCAAGACACACTTGTCTTTATACTCCTCACCTGGTTGCCGCCACACACGCTCAACACCATCTAAACCAAATAAGTTTATCATGGTCTCATCAGACCACAGGACATGGTTCCAGTAATCGATGTCCTTAGTCTGCCATTTGAGGGCTTTCTTGTGCATCGTCTTCAGAAGAGGCTTCCTTCTGGGATGACACACATGCAGGCAAATTTGACGCAGTGTGCGGCTTATGGTCTGAGCACTGACAGGCTGACCCCCCCACCCTTTCAACCTCTGCAGCAATGCTGGCAGCACTCATATGTCTATTTCCTAAAGACAACCTCTGGATATGATGCTGAGCAAGTGCATTCAACTTTTTTGGTCGACCATGGTGAGGCTTGTTCTGAGTGAAAACTGTCCTGTTAAAGCGCTGTATGGTCTTGGCCACCTTGCTGCAGCTCAGTTTTAGGGTCTTGGCAATCTTCTTATAGCCTAAACCATCTTAATGTAGAGAAACATTTTTTTTTTTTCAGATCCTTTGCCATGAGGTGCCATGTTGAACTTCCAGTGACCAGTATGAGAAAGTGAGAGCGATAACACCAAATTTAAAAAACAAAAAAACATACTCACACCCTAAAATGCTTTACATCTAAGATGGTGCTGCTATAAGACCAAAAGACGGTACAAAACAGATTACAGCACACACATGCAAACATGACATTTATCCTGCAAGGCTAGTTAAAAACAACTGAACATATTCAAAAATACAGGGGTTTGGTTGCACTATATGGTCATATAGTGCTAAGCCCACTTACTGCGACAATATAGTGTGACCAAACCCCCGTATTTTTGAATATGTTCAGGTGTTTTTAAACTAGCCTTGCAGGATAAATGTCCTTTTTGCATGTGCGCGCTGTAATCTGTTTTGTAACACCAAATTTAACACACCTGCTCCCCATTCACACCTGAGACCTTGTAACACTAACGAGTCACGTGACATTAGGGAAGGAAAAAAGCTAATTGTCCTCACTTTTGTTACCAGCGGTTTAGACATCAATGGCTGTGTGTTGAGTTATTTTGGAGGGGACAGCAAATTTACACTGTTATACAAGCTGTACACTCACTTCTTTACATTGTAGCGAAGTGTCATTTCTTCAGTGTTGTCACATGAAAAGATATAATAAAATATTTACAAAAATGTGCAGGGGTGTACTCACGTTTGTGAGAAATATAATATATATATACATATACACACACACACACACCAATGTAAATATAAATTATATATATATATATACACATACATACACACCAGTGTACATTACCAACTTTTAAACAAAGCCACTATCAGCATTGGCTTCTTTTTTTTTTTTAAACTACAGAAATGGTGTACCCTAACGGGAATACAATCAGCATGTAACACATGGGATTGTTGGAGTAAGGTAAATCATCATAACAGGTTCATAAAGTGCTATTCATCAGGACATTGATGTCACATTCTGGAGCCCGGCATACTGCAAAAGATGAGTTCTGCAGGCCTGGAAAATGGTTCAAAAGAATCCCAACTACAAAGAATATGAGCATTTTAATAAACCCTTAGTGGAATGAAACACAGACACAGCTGAAAACTGGAAGATATTAGCTCACAACAGCACCTCGCACAAGCGGCTCAAAGGACATCTGTTTGGAACATGTGTTTGTCATGTCTGCTATGCATGACCCGCCTTTCTGAGGTGAACAGCATTAAAACCCACATATAGAAAAAGTCATGCTATCCAGATAAAACAGAAATGTACTAAAAAACATAGATGTCTACTTCCACCTAGTGGTGAAACATGTATTGTGCAACCTCTGACCACTCTCCAGCTAACCCTAAGATGTAGATACAGCAAGGAATCAGCTGAAATAGGAAGACACACAGTCACTTACAATCACCTCAAACCTTTTATCAAATTAAAGCATAAATCACATGTTATATTAGTCCAAAAACAAAACCGTTAAAGCTGAACAGTAATTTCTCTAAAAACTACTAGATGATGAAATCGGTACTCAAGGAGGTAGCCATATTTTTTCAAAAATAGACAGCTCAGTCTAGCATCTGTAATTGCAAGGACAAGTACAGACAGTGTAGAGAAAATTGGGTGACACACTGTCTGCTTCATTATTAGAAGACATATATCTGATTAGGAAGAATGGTTGTCTTTATTTGGTGATTATGTAAGTGTTAAGTCAGATTTAAACAGGTTCATTGACCCTTTTAATAAGACTCTCTAGATCACATGAAACCACAAACACGTCACTTATAAATTTTAGCATTATTTCATATTTCAAATAAAAGCAGACCTGCGTTTACTATTCAATCTGGCTGAATTTAGAGAAATTTTAATTCTGTGTGTCCAGGGGCAGATTGGATACTTGATCTGGGAAGAATTAAGTTTGTCTATTCCCCCCCCCCCCCCCCAAATAATTTCTCCTTTAAATAAGCCAAACACAAGCGGCCTGTAGGAATGTAGAAAAAAATAAAAGGAATAGACATCACAGGGCAAAAGATTGAGATATACCCACATGGTGGAGAACTAAAAAAACTTTGCTGAAAAATTCTCAAAAGAAACATAAATCACTTCTTTTTTTTTTCTCCAGGAACATTGTTACATACCCAAGGGGGACCAATGCCATTCAAATATGTCCTCTTAAAGCCTAGATGTTTTCTGAACAAAGTCATGAGATAATGACGTATAAAAGCATGAGGAGAAATCCATCAAGGGCATTTATCATTAAAGAATATGTAAACCCAGAATTTCAAATTCCTGATGTGTGTCTGCTGTACCATGTACTTGTATGAGAAAGTATCCTGTTCTCTTTGTATTGTTTCTTTGTGTGAAAGCCCTGGCGATCCTGCCAGTCCCTCTGCTTTCCTGTTAAAAACTGACCACACAAGGCATGAGAGCTCAGTGTAATCAGTTTTCTGGCTGTGCTGGGAACTCAGCCAGCTCCGCGCAGTCACTCACTGGGAAGATCAGTGTAATACCGTTTCTCTACCCCTAGCTCTTTATGCAGCTGAGGGTCACTTATAAAAAAATAAAAATAAAGTATTTTTTTATATGTATTGTATACACTAAATGCATTGCTTTTCATTTCTATTTTAAACTAAATGGGTTGTTTTACAAGGGGAGGGTTCACATATGCTTTTGGCTAATCTGTTAGAGCTCTGATAATGCTAATAATAATAATAATAATAATACTACCACCAACAGTACTAAAAGAACCAAGGGTTTTTATTTAACTACAAAAGAAAAAGGAGATCACTATTAAGTACATAAATGTGCATAACAGAAGAGCAAACATGATACATTGCATAGAAAGTCCAGTATCTTGGGTGGGAGAGGGGGAATTGGCAGATTGCCCTTTTTCTCAAACACCAGACTTACCCCCATTGACACCACTCATTCTGCCCGGGGATGGTCTCTTGTCCAGTCTGCATCTTTCTTGGGATTCCACCATGATCGCTGACCTCCTCCAGCAGGTGGAACCGTCACACTGTGGGCAAGATCTCTGACCTAGACAATCTCTGTTTCAATAGTTTTTATTGAAAAAAATTCCAGGAAACATTCGAAAATATAGCGGCAAACAATCTTTGCCATGCTCAAATCAATCAACACTTTAAATACATAAGGAATTAAAGGGAAGAGACGCGTAGTTGGAGCACCGCTAATAAGGAAGGTGAGTTTTGGTGTCCGTTGCATAGAAGAAACCTGTAAGGCTTTCGTAGATGGAAAAAAGCCCTTTCAGGGACAGCCCTTCAGGTATGTCTATGATACACCCATAAGCCCTGAGGCTTTGAACACCACCACTGTGAAACCTTTATGTGATATTCTTAAAAACTATAAAGATATTTAACTTCTGTTGTAAACTTCAGGTGCTCTCCATTATCAAAACACATTGTAGTCAATTATGGGGAACACAACTCCCACTACTGAACATTTGTTGAAAATAGGTTGGGAAAGGGGTAGAAGGGGAAAGCGTCAATAGAAAAGGGAAAAAAGTAAAAAAAAAATAAAAATAAAAAAAGTGGAAGAATGGGAAAATAGGATTTTTATAACAGCTTACCTGTAAAATCCTTTTCTTGGAGTACACCACGGGACACAGAGCTAGTCATTACATAATGGGTTAAGGGTCACCAGCGGTGATTGGACACTGGCACAACCAATGGAAGACAGTTCCCCTCCATATAACCCCTCCCATCAGGGAAGTACCTCAGTTTTGTAGCAAAGCAGTAAGGTTCCCATAAGAAGGGGGGGACCTCTGTGTCCCGTGGTGTACTCCAAGAAAAGGATTTTACAGGTAAGCTGTTATAAAAATCCTATTTTCTTTATCGTACACCACGGGACACAGAGCTAGTCATTACATAATGGGACGTCCCAGAGCAATGCTCATATGAAGGGGGGGAGACACAGATCAAAACAGGCCGCTTGCGGACCAGAAGCCCTATACTGCTGCCTGCAGCACACTTCGCCCAAAGGCGGAATCCTCATGTCCTTTCACATCTATTTGATAGAATTTGGAAAATGTATGGACTGAAGACCAAGTTGCAGCTTTACAGATCTGAGCCATCGAAGCCTGGTGGTGCACTGCCCATGAAGCACTTATCGCCCTGGTAGAGTGCGCCTTAACAGGAAAAGGAGGAGTCCTGTTCTTTAAACCATAAGCTTGAACAATTACTTGTCTAATCCACCTGGAAATGGTGGATTTTGATACCGCTTGGCCCTTCTTGGGCCCATCTGGTAAAATAAACAAAACATCTGTTTTACGTATCTGAGCGGTTGCTTGCAGATACACCCTTACCGCTCTCACTAGATCTAGAGAGTGTAATAATTTTTCCCCCGCCGTCCGCGGGTTTGGAAAAAAGGAAGGCAGAACAATGTCTTGATTCAAGTGAAAAGCCGACACCACCTTAGGTAGAAAAGCCGGATGGGGTCGTAGTACGATTTTGTCCTTGTGACAAATTAGATAAGGCTCTTTACAAGAAAGAGCTGCTAGCTCTGATACTCTCCTAGCAGAAGCTATAGCAATCAGAAAGGCCAACTTCCTACTCAATATAATTAAAGGAATATGGCGAATAGGTTCAAAAGGTTGCTTTTGCAACACTGACAATACCAAATTCAAATCCCATGGACACAAGGGAGTCCTAACTGGAGGATTTATCCTCAGTACCCCCTTAATGAATGTCTGAACTAGGGAGTGAGATGCCAATGGTCTCTGAAAGAAGACTGATAGAGCCGATATTTGCCCTTTGATGGTGCTAAGGGCTAAATTCATATCCACTCCTAACTGGCAAAAAGCAAGAATCCTACTTATTTCATATTTCTGAGGATTCCAACATCTGGATTCACACCAGGAAACGTATGCTCTCCAGACTCTCTGATAGATGAGTCTGGAGGCTGGCTTTCTAGCATTAATGAGCGTAGAAAGAGCCGGACCAGAGACCCCTCTCTTTTTCAAAATGTGGGTCTCAGCAGCCAGGCCGTCAACTTTAGCCTTTGTAAGGAAGGGTGGAATACTGGACCCTGTGACAGCAGGTCGTGTCGAAGTGGAAACTTCCAGGGCCTTCCTATCGCCATTTTTACAATCTCGGCGTACCAAGGCCTCCTGGGCCAGTTTGGGGCCACTAGGATTACTGGTATTCCCTCCTCCTTGATCCTGCGAAGCAGTCTTTGTAGAAGAGGGATCGGAGGGAATGCATAGATCAGTGAGAACTGATTCCATGGAGTTATTAGAGCGTCTGTATTATTAGAGCGTCTGTCCCGTAGGCTAGAGGATCTCTCGTTCTGGACACAAAGTTGTCCAATTTCTTGTTGAACCTGGCAGCTAGCAGGTCTACATCTGGGTATCCCCATCTCAGACATATGGCCTGAAAGATCTCGGGGTGAAGAGACCACTCTCCTGGTAGCAGCTGCTGACGACTCAGGTAGTCTGCTTGCCAATTTTCTATCCCTGGAATGAAGATTGCAGAAAGGCAAGGTACATGCTCTTCTGCCCATGCCAGGATCCGGTTCACCTCTCTTTGGGCTGCCCGACTGCGGGTGCCTCCTTGGTGATTGATGTAAGCTACTGCAGTAGCATTGTCGGATTGAACCCGAACTGGGTAGCCCTGTAACCTGTATGTCCAGGTTTTGAGGGCTAGATATACCGCCCGGATCTCTAGCACATTGATGGGCAGGATCCCCTGAGTCTTGGCCCAGGTTCCCTGGGTAGAAGCCTCCTCGAATACTGCACCCCAGCCCGATAGGCTGGCATCCCTAGATACCACCTTCCAGGCCACTGGGAGGAAGGACTTTCCCTTCCGTAAATTCCTGGCTTCTAGCCACCAATCGAAGCTGTGGCGTACTTGTGAGGACAGGCGCATGGGTATATCCAGAGCTTGGCTCTTCCTGTTCCAGGAAGCTAAAATATTGCCTTGAAGTAGTCTCGAATGAAACTGGGCGTAAGGGACCGCCTCGAAGGAGGCTACCATCTTTCCCAATAGTCTCATGCAAAGGCGAATAGACGGCCTCTTGTTTGCTTTGACCTTGTGGATCAGGTCTTTCAGAGACTGTATCTTCGGTTCTGGCAGGTATACCCCGTTTTGGGCTGTATCTATGATCATGCCCAGGTACACTATCCTTCTTTGGGCCTGGAGAGAGGATTTTTGTAAATTTATAATCCATCCTAAATGCTCCAGGTATCCTCCTGTAGTGTGTACAGCGTGACCCAATCCCTCCTTTGACTGATCTATTACTAGTAGATCGTCCAGATAGGCTGTTACCGCAATGCCCCGTGTTCTTAGGTTTGCTAACAGAGGAGCTAGCACCTTTGTGAATACTATGGGCGCGGTGGCTACACCAAACGGCAGAGCCACAAATTGAAAGTGGCGATCTTCTACCGCAAACCTTAGGAATCTTTGGTGAGCGGGGAGGATGGGTATGTGTAAATGTGCGTCCTTGATATCTATGGGCGCCATGAATTTTCCGCCCTTTAAAGTGGCGGCCACGGATCGGATCGTTTCCATTCGAAAATGGCGATCGTTCAGGAACCGATTTAGGGATTTTAGATCCAGGATGGGTCTGACATCTCCATTTGGCTTTGGAATCACAAAGAGGTTTGAGTAAAAACCTGCACCTCGCTCTTTTTGGGGTACGTCTGTAACTACCCCTTGAGCCATTAAGTGATTCAAACCTTTGAAGAAGGATTCTCTTTTTTGTGGATCCTTGGAGAGTCTTGAACCTCGGAATTGAGAAGGTGGGATCTCTCGAAATTCCAGTTTGTACCCTGAGGATATTGTGGATACTACCCAATTGTCCTGGATTTCTGACCCCCAAGTCGCTCAGAACTGATAAAGCCTTCCTCCCACTCGGCCGAGCGGGGGCGCCCCTTCACTGAGAGGCTTTGGGGGCTTGCTTATTAGCTCTTGCACCCCACGGCTTCTTGTTCTTCTGAGCTTGCCCCTTGGCTTTTGTGGGCGGCTAAAACAGGCCGCCGCCACTGGTTGGAGTCAGATTTCCCGGGAGCTGGGGAGAGAGAGAGCGTTTAAAACAAGATCTCTTGTTTTTCTTTCTCTCAGGTAAAAGTCGTTTTACCACTTGATATCTTCTGTATATATTTTTCTAAATCTTCCCCAAATAGGCGTTCCCCATGGTACGGGAACTTGCCAACAGCTTTTTGCATGGGGTTTCCGCTGACCAATGCTTAAGCCAAAGTACTCTGCGCATCTGTACCAGCTGGAGTGTAAGGCGTGATGCCTGTATGATAGAATCTCTCATGGCATCCACTGTGAAGCATAAGGCTTTAGGCAAATTTTCCCAATTTCTAGCCTGCTCTGAAGGCAGTTCCTTCAGCCCCTGCTTTACCTGTTGGCTGATGACCTGACACATACCGACTGCTGCTACTGCAGGTTGGGTAATTGAGCCGGCCAAAAGGAAGGAGGATTTCAACTTCCTCTCAGAAGGATCTTTTAAACCCTTGTACATTATCCACCGGACATGTCAGGTTTTTATTTACACAAGAAATAGCCGCAACTACCGCAGGCAGGCTCCATTTCTTTAAAAAAATTTCCCCCATAGGATAAAGAATGTTAAACCTTTTTGGAGGTGAGAAACGCTTATCTGGATGTTGCCAGTTTGCGTATATTAGATCCTCTAGTAACTGATGAACCGGGAAGGAGCATGCACCTTGCAGGGATCTTAATGACCCTAGGGAGGAGACAGGTAATTCCGTTACCTCCGCAGAGGTTAACTTAAAATCTGGCTCCTCATCCTCTGCTGATGTAGCCTCCTCCTCCTCATCCTCCTCCCTCAGGTACTTCTGAAGGGAGGTCCAATACTGGAAGAGACCTGCTTCGCTTATTGTCCTTTTTAGAGGACTTAGCGATTAAGGTAGCAATTTTTTCCTCCAGATTATTTAGGGCAGCTGATAAAGTGTCCTCAGTGACATATACAGGCCCAGGCTTCACTGGGGAAGCCGCCATACCTGACAGAGGTAATGGCTCATCCTGTACAGGTGCATTTGGCAACACAGGAGAGGAAGGTACCGAGTCAGCACAGCTAGAGCCTCCTCTCAGGCGGTGGTGCTTTCTTATCTCTTTTTGTCCGTATTACTTCCCCTGGAAGGCTTACTGTTTAGACAAAATACAAGGTACCTAAATGCATATACTACCGTGTTCAGTTTAGCAAATACATTAAGTATGCAACTTTTAACACATAACTATGCATAACATGGATGTCTTCTAGGAAGTACCCAATCCAACCACATGGAGTCTTACGTCCCTGTATAGCTGCTGTGTTTCTCTGCCAGGAACAAGAGAACTAACGAGCTTGCTTGCTGCTGCAGTGCTTCTCACACTGACAGTCTTTTAAATTTGGCGCCGTTTCTGTGCCTGCGCGCGCCACGTGCCCGCGCACGCCTTCGCCCCCCCTCCCCTCCGATAAAGCGCGCTCCCGCGCGGCCCTTAGCGCTATGGCGGTGGCCATAGTGAGAGAGGACTCTCATCAGCCCTTGTTCCCACTTACCTGCATCTGCAGGTGTCTGGTCGGCCACCGAAAGGAGGATCGGGGTGCCCCAGCAAGCTCAGCAGCGGAGGTGACGAGCAGTGTACTTCGCCGAAGCCGACACTGAACAGAGTGAGGTGAGTATATTCAGCTCTTTACTCCCCCCAGTGGTGGAAAAAAAGAAGACATCCATTTTTTGAAAAAGGTCCCAACCTAGTTATGGACCTTCTAATCTCACCTTATCCACGCCGCAGGTTTTTCTGCTGAAAGATTTCAGACAGATACCAAACTTCACCCTTCACGGTGGGCTATGTGTGCCAACCTTCAGGGATATGGGTTCCTATTTAAAGGATACCTCTCCCCTGGGCCTTGTACAAGACTCTTACCAGGACTTTATAGCGAAATAGCGAAAGTGCTGGATCTTAGAGCCCAGTCCTCCGAAGAGAGACATTACAGGCGACGCCTCATGGATGAGGCCCGGATCCCATCCAGATTCAGCTCATTTGTAGGCGTCTTGGATGGATCCGAAAGCATAGCTCTTTTACCCCCAGAGGGTCTCTTTGGTAGAGCTTTCCTTTAGCACCTCCTAACGCGTCCAACACCTTTCGACACTGGCGAAAAAACTGAGGTACTTCCCTGATGGGAGGGGTTATATGGAGGGGAACTGTCTTCCATTGGTTGTGCCAGTGTCCAATCACCGCTGGTGACCCTTAACCCATTATGTAATGACTAGCTCTGTGTCCCGTGGTGTACGATAAAGAAAAAAAGGTGGTGAGAAATATAAATAAGGGGAGTACGTCCGGGGATCCAATGCCAGCCGTTTCTGGAGTCCTGGTCTGGGACCTGCAAATAGGCAAGTCAAGGAGACCATATTTTGTTGGAGACATTGTTTGTCTCGCAAGACTCTATCCATTTTTCATTTAGCATTATCCAAGTGAATTTACGCTTCATTAAGGCTATACCTATAACTGGGCTTTTCCACGCGGTCGCAATGGCAATTTTGGCCGCAAGGAACCTATATTAAGGTCTGTGTGCATTACTCAACATTTTTGACTGGCTTATTCAGTAGGGCAATACTTGCTTCTTTAATATTATTGACTGTCGTAACTGAAAAAAAATAAAAAAAGTGTGCAGCCTCTTTCAAAAGTGCCAGTCCTCAGCAGCTGTGCCCAGGTCTCTCTCCCACGCCAGCTGAGAAGTCAACTTGACCGCAGGATTGGAGAATAGTTTACATAGCGCGGAGACGCGCCCCGTGTCGGCACAAAGTTCACACCTATTGCTTCTGAAGGATTCTTCTGAATGAATTAGATGCCCTAACCAATAACCCATTGCATTTGTATAGATTGTTGCGTCCACGAATATCTGGTCAGATTGCATACAATATTTAGCAAGTTCCGTTTATGTGCATGTCCTCCTGCTGTCATGTTAGGAATAAATTGTCCAAAAGCAAAAAGAAACCTTATATTGCACATTGCCTTGGCAACCCCCACTGGTAGGTCTCAAACCTAGTACCCTCCAGTATAATCTTAGACTTTCATCCTTTTATCACTCTTCCCCCTGCATTCCCTCCAGGTCTAATGACTCCAATATCGATGATCCAACAGATGTGGATGCATAGCTCTCTTCCGTGTTTTGTCTTTCTACATCATCCCCAGAATTTTCCTCAGAATATATTTGCAAAATGGTATGGCACAGACTAACTGCCAACAAGATGACCATCTTTCCATCCATGTTCTAGAGATCTTGCCAATCTCTGCTCCACTAGAACTCTAGAAAAGAAGGAAAAAAAAAAAAAAAAAGCGCCAATTTTCTAACAGCAGTATCTCTTATAGTGATCTGTATGAACTCACGAAATTTCTCTCCATTTTCTCATACATTTGCCACTCTTTTTTTAGAAGGCATTTTTCAAACCATGTATGGGCAGGTGGATTGTACCCAAGTGGATCGATCAACTTGCGTACAACCAGACTGCCAGGCTTTTCATGCAATTATTGTCAGCGGCTATAGCTGCTAGCAATAATCACTGTGTCCTCCCAGCTGAGACGGTTCCTCCGGCTGGGAAAACACAATAGCTCCACCAGAGGGATTCCCCCATTAACAGTGACTGCATTGATGGGGGAATCAAGAGATTCTTTCCTGCAACCAAGAAAATCTCACCGTCTATGGCCAGCTTAATTCCCTTAGATGCTGGGACTGCAAAACAAATCTTGGAACTTCAGGAGGAGGTTTTTTCCCTAACAAGAGACACTCTTGTAAAACATAATTCTGGGCAGCATCTAATGCTTTTTCTCCAAGCTGCCTTTTGACATACCTCAAGGCAACATCCTCCTCTTGCTCCTCTGCTTAGCACCTTTAGCACAGCCCTAAGTTTAGGCGATTCTGCATCCTCCTGCACATCAAAACTATGTTCTTCCCAGACCTGCTTTCCTTCATCATAGGGTGTCCACTTGACTCCAATCAGAGCTGCCTCCTTTGAAAGCACATCTGCCTTGTTGTTGCCCACGGTAACCTCCTCACTACCTTTCCAGTAAACCTTCACTTTAATGATGGCCACTGAGGCTCAGCACTTGCTTCTTCTATATACCCTCTGAAAATGGAGCCATGTACCAGGGTTTTCCTAGGAGCATCACCCAAACCCCTTGAGAGCCATAAAGGCATGTAGTAGATTAATGACCTTTTTACAGAGGCCCTGTCAGAGAAGATGGTTGCCGTGCCTGAACTGAAATACATGATGGCACCCTCACTGCTTTCAGTTCTTTAGGTAGAAGAGCTTCAGGGGCATCTGAGAAAGACCTGTCCATCTGTCGTGGTCACCACAGGGCATACCCTATGTGAAAACTTCCTACATTTCAGTACCTGGATCTATCCACCCAGGTGTTCCTTAGCTGTTAATCTAAACACCCTTCTGTGATCTAGTCTGATGCACCTCACAACAGGATTGTTGTTGTATAGTTCACTAGCCATTTGGCAACCCTCTGAGGGGATACTCTGTGGGTATGTTCCAGATGCTTAATTGGAGAATAGGACATTGGCAGAAGAATTTTACCAAACTCAACCACATGTTTTGTGGTGATAACTGCCCGAGTCACCAAAAGGTTCCTGACACATTCATCAAACCTCCTCTCTACCAGTCTCAGATGCGTACCCATTTGCCTTGCCTCTCCTGCAGTCATACAGCTGTTATAGCCACTGCAGAGGCATACACTTGTCATGCAAAAAGCAAAACAGCATTTGTATTGCCTAAGGCTGGAGCTCACATCATACTAAAGCCCTGTACACACGATCGGTTTTACCGATGAAAACAGTCCGATGGACTTTTTTCATCAGACGAACCGATCGTGTATGGGACCCATCGGTCTTTTTTCCATCGGTGTTAAAAAATAGAGCATGTTTAAAATTTATCCGATTGAAAAAAAAACTATAGCAAATTACTATCGTCTGTGGGGAACTCCATCGGATAAAAAACCCACGCATGCTCGGAATCAAGTCGACGCATGCTCAGAAGCATAGAACTTAATTTTTCTTGGCTCGTTGGAGTGTTTTACGTCACGGCATTTGGGACGAACGTTTTTTTGACTAATGGTGTGTAGGCAAGACTGATGGAAGTCAGCTTCATCAGATTTCCGATGGAAAAATACATCGGTTTAAAATCCATAGGAAATCCGATCATGTGTACAGGGCTTAACCTTCAGCTTGGTAAAAGCTGGTTCATGCTCCCAAAACCAGTCAAAAAGTGCCTAATTTACTTATTGTCCCCTTTTAGCAAAATTATAAAAAAAAAAAAAAAAAAACTTTGATGAAGTCTCTATAGAGCCCAACAACCCCCAAGAATTGCCTCAGTGCTATTTTAGGCTGGGTTCACACTGCAGTACGGAGCGGCTCACAGCAGGAGTCCGGTGCATCCCTGTTCACCGTTTCAGGTCCGATTTCGATCCAAATTTTTGGCTGGATTCTAACCAGAAAATGAATTAGAAGACGCACAGGCCTCCTGTGCAATTTGCTCCGGAGATGTGCGAACCGGCTCCATTTAGAGCCAGTCAGAATCTCCTGACATGCGAATTGAATGCTGGGAAATGCGAATTGAATGCTGGGAAATCTGCATCCAATTCGCAATAGTGAGAACCCAGCCTAAGTGCTTGGCCTTAGTAATTACCTAATAGTTTCACACTTCTTTGGTTCAGGAGTCCTCTCCCCTGGTAAAGTATCACACTCAAAAAAACAAATCGTTCATCAATTGGGTCTTTTGGGGGTTTAACTTAAAGCGGAACTTCACCCAAAAGGGGGAAGTTCCACTTTAAGTTCTCCTCCCATCCTCCTCTACCACATTTGGCATGTCTTTTTTTGGGCGGGAGAGCAGGTACCTGGTTTTGACACCTGCTCCCACTTCCGCTTGGATCGCCTAGGCCAGTGATGGCAAACCTTGGCACCCCAGATGTTTCGGTCATGCACTCTGCGGTGTAGTTGAGCATCATGGGAAATGTAATTCCAAAACATCTGGGGTGCCAAGGTTCGCCATCACTGGCCTAGGCGATCCAAGTAGAAGTTCAGCCCCCAGCTATTCACCCACAGCTTTCTGGGACAGGTCACAGAAGTCTGCGGCACAAAGTGCAGCACAGCTCGGTAAAGACATCAGTCCATCCAGTTCAACCTGCGTGGGTGTGCGTGTAGGGGTTAAATTCTACCATTGGTCTCCCTCTCAACTTTTAGCCTTTGCTACAGGGCCCCCGGAAATCCCACCCAATCAGACACAGACGCTGAAACTGAACTAAAGAGCAAAGACTTGTTTATTTTTGGCTTGTGTTTCATCTCAAGTACACAGGATGAGGAGATGGGTGTTATTAATTATCTTCCACCAATAAAAGGGGTAAATGTTTGGATGACATATTTCCCATATAAACCTACTTATTAATTTAACCAAGTTTAATAATACAGATACGTAAAGAATTCTAAATATATGTATCTAAGCGAAACTATTATGTTAGAGTTTAAAAAAAAAACTCCAGCGGTTTCCTATATCTAAAAACCAAGACAATCATCTGGTACATATCTTCACAAATATAAAAGTTACTCATTTTAAGTTTCACAATTACAAGCTTACTGCTAAAAGTTCTAACACCTTTAAACGGACTTGTACAAAAAGGCACTCTACAGCCTGAAATATTATTCATTAAACAATTATTTAACCCTTCAGTATGTATTTCGGTTTTTACCATATCCCCGTGCACCGCGTTCAATAGGATGCCCATCTAAAAGTTATTGAAAGTAGACACCTCACTGACACCACCAATTGAGGAAGTGAGTTCCACATCCTTACCGTTCTAAAAGTAAAGAACCCATTATAGTTTAATAGTTTTCTCCCTATGCTAGAATCACCATTTAGATATTTACATATACACACAGCTATCATTATCTCTTCTCGAGCGACTCTTCTCTGAGGAGAACAAGTTTAAGGTTTGCAGTCCTTTATATTGGCTGTGTATAGGATCAATCAATGAATATAACACTGCAGGGGGGGGGGGGGGGTAAGTGCTACCATCAGGTCAGGTACCATGCACACAGAAATCTAAAGTGGGTTCTCCAGTGCCCTTTTTACTAGCTAGAGGGCTGCATTTGTTTTGGACTAGTACTCCGACATTTAGTATCAAACCAGTACTCTGGTTTTCTCCAACACTCCAAAGGAATGCTGGTAGGTTAATTGGCTCCTGTCTAAAAACTGGCCCCAGTGTGTATGTATGAATTCTAGTTAGGGACCTTAAATTGTAAGTTCCTTGGGGGGAGAGAGTAATGTAAATGTACAATATATGTAAAGGGCTGTGTGAATTGATAGCGCTATACAAAGTACCTATATAAATAAATTGGTCACAGAATATTTTTTTTTTTTTTTTAGCAAGAGACAGAGGCGTAACTAGAACCTTCAGGGCCTCGGTGCAAGAAACCACAAAGGGCCCCCCTGGCCAGGGCCCTTTCCAACTGTCGCGGGCCCTTTATTAGAGTTGCTGGTGCCCACCTAATCCTGAGTAAATAGAGAGGAACCATTCTTATTTAATTACAATGGAATGTTATTAGCTGAATATACTGTCAGCTCCTCCCTCAGCATCTTGTCTCTTTGCTCCTGTGCAGGGGCGGCGCCAGGTGGGTGCTTGGGTGTGCTGAAGTTCCCCAAAGAGTCTTCAAGCACCCTCATAGCACCCCCAACATTTCCACCAAGGTATTGCAGTACAGTCACACAATGTTTTTAAAATAATCTTGTACCTGCTGTGAATCCTGTCTGCAAGAGGCTAGGGACTCTTTTGAAATGGAGGGATACAGACAAATAAGCTGCTAATGTTTAGATAGACTCAGCAGGGGCTGGATGGTGAGCCGCATCAGTGGCAGATTGATCCAGTGCTGGAGCTACCTTATAAAAAGCACTGGTGGTGACACGTGGTGTCTCCTGCATTTGCCACCAAAAGACGAATGGGATGGAAGCAGCTGACGAAGCCCAGCCCTTTGCAGTGCGTTAGGAGCCTGGAGGAAGCAGGCAAAAACAAGAGGAGAGGAGGAGAGCAGCTGTGTTTCCTTATATGGTGGAGGAGGGAGCAGAACGGAGCCGCTGCACTCAGTGCATTGCAGTCTGCAGAGCTGACAGCCTGCCAGTCTCAGAGGGCAAGATCAGCGTGTGTATGTGTGTGCGCAAGATTTTCTGTTGTGCAAGTGCCGTGGTCACATGGTGTGGTCCGAGGAGGAAGGCTTAGGAGGAGCGAGGATGAGTCATCACTGCTGCAGGCATTTTTCTGTTCTTAATGGAGCTGCTGAGCCTGGAAGGGGGGGGGGGGGGATGGGTTTATTTTCAAGTCCCATGATCTGATCTATGGCAGCTTGCAGTACCTGATCTGGACTGGGCACTCTAAGGGGAATCCTCTGATCTCAGCCCACTCATTGGGCTTGGGCACTGCAATCATTAGAATGCCCCCCCAGACCAGGAGTGACTGTGCCTGCTGCTTACAGTACCCAGATGATGATCAGGTGTCCCCATTAGAGTGCACCATTGGATTCTATGGGGTCACCGCCCCGCTCTGGGCACTGTGTATGGGGTCACCGTCCTGCTCTGGGCGCCGCGTATGGGTTCACCGTCCTGCTCTGGGCACCGCGTATGGGTTCACCGTCCTGCTCTGGGCACCGCGTATGGGTTCACCGTCCTGCTCTGGGCACCGCGTATGGGTTCACCGTCCTGCTCAGGGGCCACTCTCCTGCTCTGCACTGTATACTGCTTACTGCTGCTCACTGTCCCCTCACCGTTATGCTGTGCTGGGTGTTATGGCTGGCCCTAACATGTACTAGGGGTTATCATTGCTGGCCCTTATACTTTCTGGGGTTTACCATCGCTGGTTCCATTTGGGCTTGTTTTACTCCAACAAATCAATTGTGTGCCTGAAGGCCCTATTTTGTCCATACAATGGGAGAGATTATGAAAAAATTAAAAAAGCACCCACTTTTTGGCCACACCCATATTTGGTGGCAGACTGAGTCTGGATGTCATGTTGATAAAGGAGCGCGACTTGCCAGGACACTGCCAGTCCGCACGCTCACGAAACGCGTCCATTTTTGATGACGTCACCCTCTGCAGCTTAACCACATGTGCGCTCCTAGCCTCGCTCTTAACATACTACAGGATCGTTGTCCCCGGAAGCCGGCTGGCTGTACAGAGTTATAGAATCCCTCATCGCTTTCCTCAAGAATCTTTGTTTATATTGTGTCCACGTACACTGGGCATAAAAATGCTGCTTATACAGGTTTTTGAAGTTTTTTTCTTCTTCAGCCTGTATAAAACAGCTCTCTGTCTAATTTGTCCTGTCACTTTAGGAAGTTTACAGGCATATTTGGAGAAAAGGGTTTTCAGGCTGAAAAAAAAACCCAGAACAGAATTAAATTCTTGAGAGGAGCTTTCGGGCAGAAAAAATGCATGACGCGCTAAATGCTTATAAACACTGTTTAGGAGCATTCAGAAACTTTAAGAGTACATTGATTATAGTGAAAAATTTGCAGACAGGAATGATGTGGAAAAACAACTAAGGCCAGGTTCACATATGGTTCCCAACATGGTGTCTGTTCACTGGCGATGCCGGTCCCAATTTTTGCCTGAATTCGCACCTGAACCAAACCCAAACACGCACAAGACCCTTTTCAAAATGTGCTCTGTGGCTGCCCCCTGGACCTGTGTGAACTAGCTCCATTGAGAGCCGGTCACACTCGCTTGTCATGCGAATTGGATGCAGGGAGACCCGCATCACATTGGCATATATGTGAACCCGGCCTCATTAAAGCAAATGCCCATAAACTTCCAAACTCTTGTGCAATACGAGTCACAAGGAGTTTTTTCTATGCTGCTTTTTCTGCCTGAGGTTCTGGCATTTTTTTCAACTGTCTAGTGTGCGTAGAACCTTAAAGTGGTTCTGAAAAGTACAAGTTACCTAATGCATTAAGGTAAAAAACCTTCTGCATGCAACTGCCCCATCCCCCCTCAGCCTGATCTAGCAATGTGCAGAAGAGCATAATCTCTCTCTCCTCATTGGATAGAGATGTCATCAATCATAACCAGTGAGAAGAGAAAAAGTGTGTGGGGGGTGGGGGGGATTGTTAGCTACGAGCTGCACTCTTTGCGTCAATGGAAACACAGAGCTGACTCAGAAGAGCACACACACACACACGTGTGTCCCCATAGCTTGCTATAGGGCCACTCGGCGGGGGGGGGGGGGGGAACCAGGAGCACCGTCATGGGACCCCAGAATCGGAGGATCCAAGGTGCTTTGTGCAAAGCCATTGCACAGGACACGCAAGTATAACGTGTTTGTTATTAACAAATAAATGCATTTAAAATCACTTTAAGACAATCACTGACATAATTAAAGTTGCCTGACCAGTAATTGCATACAAGCGCTACTGCCAAAACAATTTACATAGCACAGAATCGCTAACACAGCTTTTACACGGTCAAGCTGAACCTTATAGTCCACCAAGGAGACTCACACTATAGGTGTCCCAATTTGTCCTTATCACTACAGATTGTAACCCTTACACACCGACCTTCATTAGAACCTCAGATCTAAAGGACATAAAAAACCCATTGTTGACACATAAAAGCTACTTTCTTTTCACATGGGAAAAAAAAAAAATATATATATTTTTTCCCAATTCCTCCTCAAAGATGTCTGAGTTTATCATATAGATCTACAGGGTGGTTGGCTGTTCAGTTTCTGCCAGCAGAAAACAGCCAAACAGACCTACTAATTAGAACAGATGTAACAAGATGAAGTAACAAAGATACAGTGGGATTTTACGTGCCAAAGTGGCACATAATTGTGAAGTGGAGGGAAAATTATAAATGTTTTTCAAAAATGTATACAAATACATTTTTGAAAAGTGTGGTGTGCATTTGTATTCAGCCCCCCTTTGCCAATACTTTGTAGAACCACCTTTCACTGCAATTACAGCTGCAAGTTTTTTTTAGGGTATGTCTCTACCAGATTTGCACATCTAGAGAGTAAAAATGTTGGCCCATTCTTCTTTGCAAAATAGCGCAAGCTCTGTCAGATTGGATGGAGAGCGTCTGAACAGCAATTTTCAATTGGATTTCGGTCTGGACTTTGACTGGGCCAGTCTAACACATGAATATGCTCTGATCTAAACAATTCCATTGTAGCTTTGGTTGTATGTTTAGGGTTGTTGTCCCGTTCGAAGTTGAACCTCCGCCCCAGAATCAAGGAGGAAGGAGTTGTGCTGGTATACTTATGCCTATCACATACATTCTACATGCCAATTTGTCAGGAAGGATAGTTTGTACATTGTAGGCATATTTTGTATAAATTGTATATCCCACAGTTGTATGTGCAGCTTTTCTGTTCAGTAAAGTACATTAATTGGCCCATATCACAAAGTAACCTTAAAAGACGCAAGCAAAATAGTGGCACAAGGAGAACTTCCCCTGCACAAAGGCAACACTAGGGTCATACGTTTTTTTTTTCATACAGGGACAAGTGTTAGGGATATTACATTTTATTTTGGCTAGGTAAGGGGAAATTTCTTTTTACCCACTTTGTCTCTCAAACCTGTTCACCCCTATGGACCAGAGCAATGTTTACATTTCTGCTATGCACATGTTTATTCGGCGAAAGCTTTGTCATTATTTAAGGTAAGAAAATACTGTACATAGACTGTTTAAAAGGGGTTGTAAAGCTTCCCGTTTTTTCACCTAAATGCATTTAGGTGAAAAATCATCCGATGCTTACAAGCCCCCCAGCCCCCCTACCCCCTCCCCCCCATTTACTTACCTGAGCCCTCTAAAGTCCCGCATCGTGAACGCGCTGGCTTCTCGGCCCGGTCGTCTCGGCTCTTCATTGGAGATTGATAGCAGCGTAGCCATTGGCTCCCACTGCTGTCAATCAAATCAATGACATGGCACGCCGGAGGGGCGGGGCCGAGTGATACACTTGGCGGCTATGGAGAGAGCTCTTGCGGGAGGAGCCGAGACAGCGGCTGAGGGACCCCAGAAGACGAGGATCGGGACCACTCTGTGCAAAACTAACTGCACAGTGGAGGTAAGTATTACATGTTTGATAATTAAAAAAAAAAAAAAAAAAAAAAAAAAAAAAAAAGGAACCTTTACAACCCCTTTGCAAACAAATAAGTATTTTTTACAATTTTGTTTTACAACAATAATTTTTGTTGTAATCCTCAGAAAAAAAAAACAAAAAAACAAAACCAAGCAAAAGACACCATTTTTGAGCAATGTTAGATTAAAAATAAATGGTCTTACTGTGTATTTTGTCCTGTTTAAAATGACACTAAAATGAGGATTCTGGTAAAATGCATTGCAAAGTGATTTACAAAAAGGTTTTTTTTTTTTACATGGGAAATGTGTAAAAAAAAAAAAAAAAAAAAAAAAAAGTTTAAATATTTATAGTTAATAGAATAACAAAGATCAGCAGGAAAATAATAGTTGAAGGGAGAAGGAGAATAAGTAGTTAATTGGGGTGTATTAGCATAAGGGTTAAGAAGGGGTTAAACAGAGGAACATTTTATTTAATAAGATCTGCAGAAGTTCATTCCCTTGATCCACAGAATACAAAAACAACATGAAAGGCCCCTTTCACTCGTGCAGACCGTATGTCTGTATTTCATCCATCCGTTTCCGGATGAAATACGGACATACATGTATCCCTATGGGATAGCGGGTGTCAGCGGATGAACCGCCCTGTCATCTGCTGGCTCAGCGGGGATCAACGGAGCGATCCCCGCTGAGCAAGCGGATGTTCACGGGGCAGATCATCACGGGATCCGCACGTGTGAAAGGGGCCTTACTTATGTTTCTATATTGCATTTGGAGCGGTGTTATTTATAAACACAGATTCAGACTGCTTTTTTTGACAGCTGAAGCTGCCTACCCCTTCTGTGAGTACAGAGCAATACGGAATTTGATTATTCAATGCCAACGATTACTGTATACTAGGGGGGAGGGGGTCCCATCAGGGCAGGGACACTTGACATGCTACACACATCCTGTGTATAATGACACGTTTTTTTTGGGTGTGTGTAGCACGCCCAGAGTCTGAAACTAGTTAACTCAAAAAAAAAAAAAAAACATTGCAAAAAAAATACACGTCTTTTTCATTGTTTTAGCCAAGGGATTCTTGCTGTAACTTTATTTGTATTATGGTCCTTCAAGAACTCCAAGACACAAACAGGTACCCAATGAGTGAAAATATCTGTAAAACGTGTCTAAAGCGCCCAGTCAGACTTACCTCAAACTCCTTAATGAAATACCGTGTTTCTCCGTGGATAACTGGCCGGTGATCCAACAGTCTAGAATGGATTTCTCCAACATCTGTAAAATTATTGTATCAATTAATAAGGGCATATTAAACGGGTTATGGATATATATTAGTGTTTTTCCCCAGAGTAGATTTGATTTAAATCAAGGCGATTTAAATCCTGATGCAAATCACTAGTAAAAAGGCTTGATTTAAATCAACTCGACTTTTTAAAAAGCAACTGTAAACTCTGTCCCACAGCGGCTGCTCCTCTGACACACTATTGACTCATCCACAGCCCCATTCACTTTAATGGGACGGCTGGTGATGCGGCAGTGACACAAACAAGGTGAGGGACGTGGCGGCAGCAGGCGAGTGGATGCCCGCTAAGAGGTGCTGCCATGATGGATGTGAAATGACAGGTGCTCTTTAAATTCAAGGACTTATTCTTACTGATAGTTAGAATCTTTAATATTTTCAAACAAAATGAAGGTTTTCTATTTAGAATAATAAGCTGTCAGATTAGTAAAACAGCGACATCAGAACCGAATCACACAGTTTCTAGTGTACATAGAAAATAGAATGGGATAAAGGAATATTCCTGAACTTTGTTTTATCTCATGGTTACTGTGAAATTATGTTAATGCATCCCATTCACTTTAATGTGACGACTAGTGATGCAGCAGTGACACAAACAAGGTGAGGGACGTGCATGTTATTCTCAGCTTGCATTCATTGAATGAGTTTAACAAAAATTTTAATATTGCAGAATATACAGCCTCATGCTACATAACTAAGCTCCATTTAATGCTGAATAAACTAAATTATTAATGTATCTTACATAGAAAACTATCTTTAGATAGATTTTTACTCCAAAGCATTTTGTCAAATTAAATTTGCTAAAAAAAAAATAAAGTACTGTCCGTGATACTTTTTTTATTTGCACTAACATAGAATTTTTCAGGACAAGCTTTCGGGGTATGTCCCCTTCTTCAAGGTCCAAGCAGTACTGATTCACAATTTTTTTAGCAGAATGTTGAAACAAAACAAGAAAAAAATCTCAGAGGGAAAGGAAAAAAAACACATACAAATCAATGGTAATAAAGATAGCAGCAGAGTTGGTGAGATAAGACAGAGTTAGTGAGATAAGACAGAGGGAGAGCTATAGACTTGAGGGGGGAGATGCTAGTCACAGAGGGGGTCATAAAACCTTAGTATAATGGGTAAGGAAACCAATATCTAAATTTAGGCCATTCGTTTTTGTGTTAAAAAGAATTATCATTCTTAGTTCAAATGTTTTCCTTTCCTGGTTAGTTCTGAAATTCCCTTTAAGAACTAAAACATTGAGGTCTTCTATAGTGTGGTCTGGTTGTGAGAAGTGATGTCCCACAGGTGTGCAGAAACTGTCTTCTTTATGTTCCTTGATGGTATGTCTGTGAAAATTCATCCTCGCTTGCAACTTCTGTCCTGTTTCACCAACATAAGATCCTTTGCCACACCTGTTGCATTGGATGAGGTACACAACATTACTGGAGGTACAGTTGTAAGATCCCATGATGGTGAAGGTCCCATTTGTGTGTGTGACACTTTTGGATGGATTGATCTGGTTGCACAGTTTGCAGCGTTTTTTATTGCAGGGTTTGCTTCCATTATTTGTGACTTCATAATCAGAGTGAAGTTTCCTGCTGATTAGTTTGTGTCTGAGGTTGGGTGGTTGGGTAGTTTAACACAAAAACGAATGGCCTAAATTTAGATATTGGTTTCCTTACCCATTATACTAAGGTTTTATGACCCCCTCTGTGACTAGCATCTCCCCCCTCAAGTCTATAGCTCTCCCTCTGTCTTATCTCACTAACTCTGTCTTATCTCACTAACTCTGCTGCTATCTTTATTACCATTGATTTGTATGTGTTTTTTTTTCCTTTCCCTCTGAGATTTTTTTCTTGTTTTGTTTCAACATTCTGCTAAAAAAATTGTGAATCAGTACTGCTTGGACCTTGAAGAAGGGGACATACCCCGAAAGCTTGTCCTGAAAAATTCTATGTTAGTGCAAATAAAAAAAGTATCACGGACAGTACTTAATTTTCTCTGTCACAATTGCACTAATACGGCTACAATTACGTCAACTAAAAAAATAAAAAATAAAGATTTTTTGAAAAACTCATTGATTTATATCCACCCTGGTTTTTCCATTCCGAACTATCGAAACCTGCCCACAATTCTAGTTTGCCACACCTCTACACAGGTCCATTAATCACAGGCATTTAAAATAATAACTTTTGTAAAATAATCATTTACCACCTAAATACCAGGTAATTTCACCCCTTCCTGCCCAGGCCAATATTTCAGCTTTCAGTGCTGCCAAACTTTGAATGACAATATGCGGTCATGCAACACTGTACCCAAATACATTTTTATATATTTTTTGAGACAGACAGAGCTTTCTTTTGGTGGTATTTAATCATCACTGGGTTTTTCCTAAACAAAAAAAAACAAACATACATTTTGGAAAAAAAAAAAAACACGCTTATTTTCTCAATTTTATAACAGAAACAAAGTAATTTTTATTCTTTACTGATGGGGCTGCACTGATGGGCATGCACTGACAATTAGTGCCCTGATTATCAGTGTAAACATTGTACTCACTGTGCCCTGTCAGACTTGCCAGTTATTGGCTCTCCTTTCCTCACACAGAGACAGCAAGATAACCGGCAAGTCTGTTTACACGTGACCAGCTAGCTGTGATTGGACACACCTTATCACATGATATAAGGCCGATTCGATTGGCCCATTACCCTGATCAGCTATGTATAAAGGACACAGTGGTCATAAAGCGCGCCCGATGCGTGTCCCAGGGGGTGCAGGGAGGCGAGTATGGGGTGAAGATGCCAATGGCATCCTCCCAAAACTGGAGAGCCGCGCTGTAGGCACAAGTTAAAAAAAAAAAAAACACACACACTGTTACGAACACAGCAACATCAGGAAACAGGCAGCCAGGAAGGAACGTGCATCACCGTTGCCAAGACTACACGTTTCAGGGGCGTGGCCTCCTTTGTCAAGTCACACCCACCCTGCAACCAACGTGTAATATATCAGACAACAGAGCGGAACTTCTGGTCCCCCCTTCACTTAAAAACTAGTGGGGCAATGGCAACCATGTTAAAAATGTATAATATTAATATTAAACTGAATATCAATGAAATATATAGTCTACACATTTAAAATCTGTGCTGTTCCCACTTTTTTTTTTTTTGGAGTTTTGGATAAAGTTGTGTGGGATTGGAATGCATGCCAAGTTTTGGTTGCCACCAGAACAGGAATGCAAGAGAAATATTTAAATTGGGACACCAGTTCTGGTGACCTCCAGAAATTCCCTCACATTGGAGGGATTTCCTCTCACTTACTGTTTTTGCTCTAGGACAGGAAGTGAAGAGAAAATTTCCCTAATGGGACACAGATGACAAATAAAAAAAGACTGTTTGGGTTATAACCCTCCCTTACTTTATCCAAAATGAAAAGGAAAAGAAAATGCCTTTAGTCCACCCCCATCCCCAGAATCCCTCCAAATGTCCAAGCTTCCATCAGATCCACATTGTGTGACCGATGGGAGGCCGCCGTAAACTTTCCTAGACAGTTCTTTACCTTTTTTCTGCAGATGCATGGAAAAACCAGAGCTAGACTTACCGGTAACTCTTTTACTAGGAGTCTTCCAGGACAGCCTCTGAGATGTATGGCTCCTCCCTCCGGGACAGGAAACACGTGTACCAAATAGTTAAAAGGCGGTCCTCCAGGCCTCCTCTTCAGTTTAACTAAGAACTACCGGAAGGCTCTGAAAAGACATAACATACTAACACAACGTCAGTACACACATCCAACACCAGTTAATAATATAAACACCGGGTGGGAAACCAGGCTGTCCTGGAAGACTCCTGGAAAAAGAGTTACAGGTAAGTCTAACTCCGGTTTTCTCCTTTCGTCTTCCAGGACAGCCTCTGAGATAAGCAAGGAACTTACTTTGTCAGGGCGGGACCACTGCCTGGAGGACCTTTCGTACAAATGTCTGTTCTTTATCAGACAATAGACCCAGACGATAATGTTTGGGAAACGTAGAGTAACTGGACCATGTCGCTGCCTTGCAGATGTCCTCCGGAGAGGCGCCAGCCCTCTCTGCCCATGAACTAGAGACTGCCCTGGTCGAATATGCTTTTACTAATGGAGCTTGAACCCCTTCCAACTCATAAGCTTCTATAATTGCTATTCTAATCCATCTGGCAATGGAAGATTTGGATGCCTTATAACCTTTGCGGGCCCCCGCAAAATTAACAAAAAGGGAGTCCGATTTCCTGAAGCTACTGGTGACTTTCAAATAAACTAAAAGGCTTCTTTTAACATCTAATAAACTCAGAGATGTTTCATCTGCTTCTGAGGTAGAAAGAAAAGTCGGTAGAACTGTGTCCTATGAAACGTAGACGCTACCTTGGGGAGAAAACTGGGGTCTGTCTTGAGTATGACCCTGTCTTCAAACAACAACAAAAAAGGCTCCCGAATCGAAAGCCCTTGCAAATTACTCACCCATCTTTAGTACTACCCATTTCAATAGATTCTTCCAAGGGTTCGAAGGGCCTACCAGTAAGGGCTTTGAGAACTAAGGAGAGATCCCAGGTGGGACAGGTCATCACTCTCACTGGCCTAGACCTTGCCAGAGCCTTGAAAAAATTCTTGACAAATTGATTCTGCTGCAGTGAGGTCTGAAGGAAAACACTTAAGGCTGCCACTTGGACTTTTAAAGTACTAAGAGAAAGGCCCAACTCTACCCCTGCCTGCAGAAAATCCAGGATCACTGGAACCCCCGGATGATCAAGCCCTTGCTCCTCTATGCCAAGGTTTGGAAAAGATTAAATTCCTGGTTGGATTGCCCTGGTTACCGGCTTACGGCACTCCAAAAGAGTTTTAATCACTATCTGAAAATCCTTGAGATTTCAGCAGCTGTTCCTCAGATACCAAGCTGTCAAGCCTCGTACACACGAACGAGTTTCTCTGCAAGAAACGACAAGAAAACTGCCGAGAGAGCTTTCTTGCCGAGAAATTCGTTCGTGTGTATGGTTTCTCGTTGAGAAAACCGACAAGAATCTCGACGAGAAATATAGAGAACCAGCTCTCTATTTTCTCGTCGAGAAAAGTGTGTGTGTGTACACTTACCTGTCCGCCGGGAAGCCCGCGCATGTTCGAAATGACTTCAAAGCATGCGCGGTAGCTTCCTAGGCATAGATAGGGTGTAGCAAGATGGCGGCGACGGCATCGAATGTGTCGATGACGTCACCGCGTTCGCTCCATTCAAAGAACCGCGGGTTCTTTGAATCGAGTGTGTGTACACTCGGCCGGGACAAGTTTATTGTCCAAGAATCTCGTCAAGAAAAACTACGTGTTTTTTCTTGACGAGATTTTCGGCCGTGTGTACGAGGCTTCAGACCCAGTTTCTCTATCTGTGGGTGCAGAATAGGGCCCTGGGAAATCAGATCCTTCCTGACCGGAAGATGTATGTGTCCTTGGCCAGAATTGTGTTATCAAGATGAGGTCCGTCGCTTCTGTCAAAAACTTTTGAAGAACCGCCGCAATCAGCCTCACTGGAGGAAAGGCATAACAGAGACTGAACTGCCAAGGATTGGCAAACGAGTCTATCCCTCTGGCCTGATCCCATGGATGGACAGAGAAAAAAAAAAACTGAGCCACCTTCTTGTTGTTCTCGGAGGCAAAAAGGGCCACCTCCGGCTGTCCCCAGCCCTGCACAATTTCTCCAAACACCTCCTCATTGAGAGCCCACTCGTCCTGACTTATGCTCTGACGACTCAGAAAATCTGCCAGCGAACTTTGAGAGCCTTTCAGGTGAATGGTTGATAGAGATGATAGGTTTACCTCTGTCCAGGACAAAATCTTGTTGGCTATGCATTGCAGAGCGGAACTTCTGGTCCCCCCTTGTTTGTGAAGATATGCGACCGCTGCCGCGTTGTCTGTCCCGAACCTGCAGATGCTGTCCGCCTATCCTCGAGTGGAACGCCGCCATCGCTCTCAGGATGGGCAGAAGTTCCCTCTGGGTTGAGGACCGACTGGCCTCTACCCGTGACCATGCCCCCTGGGCTACCGTTTCCTCCAAATGAGCACCCCACCCCCAAGCACTGGCGTCGGTAGTCATTACTGTGGCCGTAGGCTGGGTCCAGGCCAAACCCTTGTCCAGGTTGTGATGGGCCCGCCACCACCAAAGAGTCCTCTTGACCTTGGATGAGAGGGGCATCTGACGGTCTAGGTTTTGTCTCCTGCCATCCCAAAAACGGAGCATGAGACCCTGTAAAGGACGCTGATGAAATCTTGCCCAAGGAACTTCTGGGAAACATGCTGTCATCAGACCCAGTACCCTCATTACCTCTCGTGGCTACCCAATTGGATTGAAGCTGGGCTACTGCCTGATCCACTTTCATGATTTTTTCCCTGGGGAGAAAGATCTTCATCTCCACTGAAGAAATCTTGTACACCAGATACAGGACTGCCTGAGATGGTATTAGTTGGGATTTGTCCTGGTTGATTAGCCACCCGAGAGAAGAAAGACTTGCGGGAGGCGCAGAGTTTCCTTTCTCTAGTTGTTAGGAAGAGTTGGCCACAAACAGGAGATCGTCCAAATACGGGATCACCGTAATAGCCCTGACTCTTAACGGGGCTAGGGCCTCTGCCAGAACTTTCGTGAAAATTCTTGGTGAGGAGGACAGACCCGGAGGAGGGAGAGCCCGGAACTGGAAGTGCAGGATCTCTGAATTTACTCAGACTGCCAACCTGAGATATCTTTGAAATTCCAGATGAATTGGGATGTGCAAGTAGGCATCCCTGAGATCTAGAGTAGCCATGTGCAACCTGAAAATTTGAGGGAGGCATTGAATCGAACTCCAATTTGTAACCATTTTTTATGATGTCCAACATGAAGGGGCTTGAAGTCGATGTGGTCCATTGTGGGAGGAACTCCCCTAGTCTTCCTCCCACCGGGACGCAAGAGTCACTGAGGTTTTGGGGTGGTTTGAGGAGGATTAAATAAGATTCCTCCCCTTCCACGCCCCTTGTGGCCCGTCCAATGTTTTTTGGGTCAGCCCTCCCTTTTTTGTTGGGTCTGTTGCCTGGGGCCTCGAAAATAACATTTCCCTTCCGACGACTTCTTTTTCTCAGGAAATGCTTTTTTCCTATCTTGAATCCGTTCAAGCGCCTCTTGGAGGCCGGGCCCAAACAGGTTGTCACCTGAAAATGGTAGCACCCGGAAGTCGGCTGTTAACCGCACGGCTGGTCTGGCGTCTCTCACCTTCCCACCGCCGGCATCCGCTCCTGGCTACCAGAGGTAACCCAGCAGGCATGGGGCGAGATCTGCCGTCACTCGGGGTCCTGCTCTCTCTAAGCAAACGGCAGCAGTGACTTCAGCTACTCTACTCTTCCCAATAGGACAGAGGAGTGCTGGTAGGAGAGGTACGTTCACTCCAGGTGCTCTCCCAGGACAGTCCTGAGCTATGGAGCTTCCCTAAAAGGTTCCTTTACGTGCTCCTTCCCGTCCGGCAGAAAACACAAAAACTGAAGAGGAGGCCTGGAGGACCGCCTTTTAACTATTTGGTACACGTGTTTCCTGTCCCGGAGGGAGGAGCCATACATCTCAGAGGCTGTCCTGGAAGACGAAAGGAGAAAAATCCCATTTATATCTATGGAGAGGCTATGATGTGTACCAACAATAGATGATCTCTTTTTGGGAAAGAAAGGGATTTCCAACATGTCCAGGAGTAAGGGACCAGCCAGGAAAGTGTGCAGTAGGAGGTGGCCAGTCTGTGTAGTCCCCTAGTTTATTCTTTAGGGCAGTGTTTCTCAACCTGGGGGTCGAATGAGAACCTGGGCTGTTCCTGAAGCCCGCACCACTCTCCCAGCAGGATTGTCTCCCTGGAGCCCGCAGCCGCCCACTCAGCCTCTTCGCATTCTGTTCCCGGTATGGGTGGGGGGGCAGAGACTAGTGGTCAGCTGACTGGTGAGGAATGTGAAGTGGGAAGGGCTGGAGGAGACCCTATCTTCTGATTTCGGCATAGGTGTCACTGCTGCGAGACACAACAGAGCTGGAGACACAGTGAGTAACACTATCTGTGATTAGAGTTGCCAATAAAAGTCCCCACTACAGTTCTCAGATCAGCAGATGACCTTGATCAAGAGCACCTAAGTTGGCTGATCCCAACTCCCCGCCAGCACTGCCACTCATCCCAACTCCCCGCCAGCACTGCCACTAATACCATTCCCCCCACGAAGGAGTAAGGGAAGGAATAAAATACAGACTAAATGGAAGGGAAAGAAAAAGAGGGGGAGGAACAAAGAAAAAAGGGAGAGAAAGAACAAGAAAGATGGCTAGAGAGAAGAATGGGGGAAAAAAACAAGAAATTAGGATAGAGAGAGATAAAAAGGGAAAAAAAGGAGAACAAAGCGAAAGAGTGGTACATCCTAAAATGTATCATAAGGGGTTTTAATACCGTATGAGTGGAGGGGACTCAGGGAGCGCTAAATGCCCGTGGGTTAGGGGTGCAAAATACTTGTCTTGCCTTGGGTGCTGACAACCCACGCTATGAAAATAATTTTACTGTTAGGGGTCCCCACAACTTGGGAAATTTTATCAAGGGGTCACAGCTCTGGCAGTGAAAGGGTTACAAAAATAAAATAAAAAAAAGTCGCCAGCAAAGCACCAGGAAGTCGCCTGGCAAAGTCGCACTGTAAGTTGCATGACTTTCAGGGCGCAGTAGTGTGAACAGAGCCGCAGTTGACTTGAGTCACAGTGATTTTGAAAAAGGTTCCTGCACTATTTCAGTGCGACTTGCATTGACATATGTTAAATGACGTTGCACAGATGTCAACAAGTCACACGACTTGAAGAGGAATACCGTTGTTATGGCAGCAGCTAGCCACCATAACCCCGGTATCCTCTTCTTAAGTGGGCGGTCAGCTTTCAGATAAAAGTGGTCTCTGCGGCAGATTCGCCGCAAGATCACTTTTATCAAGGGAGGAAGAGGGCCAATCCCCACAGCCCCCCCCCCCCTCCCCCTCTGGCAGCGCTCTGGTAGTCTCCACCGCTTACCGGAGCGGTCTGTAGCGGCGGAGACGATCGCATCCGCTCCCCTCACTGCCTGGATGCTGACTGAGGGAAAGATGGCCCCCACACCATTGGATGTCAAAACGTGACTTCTGCCCAATGGTCTCAAAAGGAAATTTTTTTTTTTTTTTTTGTAAAAAAAAATTATGTATGTATGTATGTATGTATGTATGTATGTATGTATGTATGTATGTATGTATGTATGTATTATATATAGTTATTTTTTATTGCATTTTAATGTCTTTTTGACCCCAGATCTCACATTTAAGAGGCCCTGTCGTGCTTTTTTTCTATTACAAGGGATATTTACTTTTTTTTTTTTTAAAAAGACAGTGTAAAAACAAAATAAATCAGAAAAGAAAAAAAAAATTTTTTAAGCACTCTGTTGAGCTTGCGCGCAGAAGCGAACGCATAAGTCGTGCCTGCATATAAAAATGGTGTTCAAACCACACATGTGAGGTATCACTGCGATCGTTAGAGCGAGAGAAATAATTCTAATACTAGACCTCCTCTGTAATTTAAAATTGGTAACCTGTAGAAATTTTTAAATATCACCTATGGATATTTTTAGGGGTCAAAGTTTGTCGCCACTCCACGAGCGGGTGCAATTTTGAAGTGTGACATGTTGGGTATCAATTTACTTGGCGTAACATTATCTTTCATAATATAAAAAAAAAATGGCCTAACTTTACTGTTTTCTTATTTTTTTTATTCAAAAAAGTGTATTTTTTCCCCAAAAAAATAGCGCTTGTGAGACCGCTGCACAAATACGGTGTGACAAAGTATTGCAACAACCGCCATTTTATTCTCTAGGGCAGGGGTGTCAAACTCAATTTCATCGTGGGCCGCATCAGCATTATGATTGTCCTCAAAAGGGCCGTTTGTATCTGTAAGATTAGATGTCCAGCGCATCCCCTTCCCTTACATTAGATGTCAAGAGCCACCCCACCATCAGAAGTTGAGTCCCCCACTCTCCCTTACATCACAGTGCACCCCCCTTTCCTTATGCTGAGAAGAAGCTGGATGCATTGCTTGAAAGCAGAAAGTAAGGGTCTGGAGGAGGACCAGAGGGCTGGAGCTCTCCTGCAGCTGCAGGAGAGGTGCGAGGGCCACATGAAATGGCCTGGAGGGCTGGATTTGGCCCGCGGGCCTTGTGTTTGACACCTGTGCTCTAGTGTGTCTAAAAAAATGTTTTCTCATGTTTGGGGGTTCTTAGTAATTTTCTATCAAAAAAACACCCCTGATTTTAACTTCTAAACACCAAATCTCAAAACGTGGCTCGGTCCTTAAAACCACACTGGTGTGAACCCGGCCTCACGCCAACACTTGTTAAAACAGGCTCGTTTCTACTAGTGCGACTCCAAAATCATGCAACTTTACACTCTCTGGCACCCAAGTCACTTTAAAGTAGTGCAGGAACCCTTTTCAGGCTTGGTTCACACCGCCGCGACTTGGGATCTGACTTGTGGGATTCAGTCGCGTGACTTGTGAAATCCCATGTTAGTCAATGAGTGCTTTCCTTATTAGTACTACTGAAGTCACTCTGACTTTAGAAAAGGTTCCTGTGCTACTTCAAGGCAACTTCTACCCGACTTGTGCCCATGGACTTTAATGGAAGTCACCTACAAGTGGTATCCTCATCTAGATTGATGCGATTTGGATCCGACATTAGAGGAATATTACCCAAGCAATGCATGGCATCTTCCTCTATGCTGTTATCGCTGCATTCCTGCACAAGACAAAGGGGGATATTTACTAAAGGCAAATACACTTTGCACTGCAAGTGTACATGATAGTGCAGTCGCTGTAGATCTGAGGGGGACATGCAAGGAAAAAAAAAAAAAAAATTTTTTTAGCTTGCACATGATTGGATGATAAAATCAGCAGAGCTTCCCCTCATTTCAGAGCTTCCCCTGAGATCTACAGCGACTGCACTTTCAAGTGTACTTGCAGTGCACTTGTAGTGCAGAGTGGATTTGCCTTTAGTAAATCAACCCCATAATCGCTTCTCGCATCAAGTCGCCAGAAAGTCACGTGACATTCAGATCGCAGTAGTGTGAACCGAGTGGACTTTAGTCGCAGCAACTTTTAAAAAGGTTCTTGCACTATTTCTGTGCAACTTCAGTGCGACTTGCATTGACATATAATAACTGAAGTGCACAGATGTCAGCAAGCCGCACATGAAGTCGCGCAACTTCAAAACCAGGACCACACCACATGCTAAAACAGGCTCTAAGGTTCTGTGCCCACTATTGCGACTCAAAAAGGCATGCAACTTTACACTCTCTGGCACTCTAGTCATATCAAAAGTAGTGGAGGAACTTTTTTTTAAGCCCCATTCACACCGGGGCGACTTCTCATGCAATCTGACAGTTCCAAGTCGCAACCCATTGCCAGCTATGGAACTGTTCATGCGGCTCATGTCAGCAGCGAATATGAAAAAGGTTTCTGTGCTACTTTTTACCGATTATATTGCGACTTGGGTAGACTTCCTTTCAATGAAGTCACAATGAAAAGCGGCTCTGAAATTGTACTGTAGCATGATATGAAAGCTGCACTGGTGTAGACCAGGGTCGCATAGATTGGAACGGGTGCCATTAAAAGTGTCCATGACAAGTCACACTAGTGGGAATGGAGGATATATTTGTTTTCTCACCTGCTGCATCTCCAGGACCGGAAATAAAAGATAAATCTCCCGGGGGGGGGGGGGGGGGGGGGCACAGACAGCAATACAAACTGACAGATGTGAACCCTTCCACACTGATAATGACAATGTATTCCACTACCACACACACACTCCTGATGGGTGGACTTGTCTAGGTGTATCTCGCTCCAATAACATATGAGCAATACCCCATACAAGACAGCGGTCCCTCCCCCTCCCCTGGTCTTTGCCATACCCTTAATGATAAGTTGGGCTGCTGGTGTCACAGAATAGACGTTGTCCCGGGCTCTGGGGCTCGCCGTGACCGGAGAAGCGGCAGCTCTGGAAGGAGAAGTAGTACTCATGTTCCTGGAGGAGACAGCTGACCACCATGTCACATGACCCCCTGTCACCAGAGCACACAATCACCCCACCACTACGGCTGTGGGCCGAAAAACACACACCGTGATTGGATACGTGATGGAGGCGTGCCTAGCCAGCCGCGGCGTATGATTGGTGGGCTCACATGGCACGCCTTCATCTGTTTCAGGAAGTGCTGTGTTCTGTATTTCTATAGAAGCTTGAGTAGAGTGTAGACACACACACAGGGGGAAAGGAGAAATGGGAGTGGGTGATAGTAAAAGTGTTTCACATAACCCTAGAAATAAATAAATTAATTGGGTTTGCTGAGCAAATTATTATTAGCATCAGAAATTATTAACAATACTTATTCATTCTTCACATTCGTGCCATGCAGATATCCGCATGTGATTCACACAAGAATCGCAGCACATTCCTGTGCACATCATATGCAAAGTCTGTGCGGTGCGATTTCTGCCATACATTTTGAATAGCTGAAATCGCATCCCACACCAAAATGATGCAGGCCCCCCGCACCATAAATCGCATCGCATGGGTTAGGGTGACCCGACATCCCCGGTTTCCGGGGACAGTCCCCGGATTAAGGACACTGTCCCCGGACCAAATCTGTCCCCGGTTTTGTCCCCGGATTGGATTTGAACAGGGGCTGGCTGAGGCAATTTCAAAGACAGTTAGTGCAGAATAAAAAAAACAAAAAATTCTGAACTACACACCCCACTCCGCCGCTCCTATTAGCCTAGGGGGTGTATTTTTATCCATTATCTGTACCCCTTTCTGATGATGATGTGCTGGTCGGAGCGGAGGGACCATTTCCTCAGTTTCGGGTTCATGCCCATTCAGCTCCGCTCACATGTTCTTCTGCCTTGGCTCAAGTCCCGGCCAGCCGCCTGCCTGCGTATCTCCTTGCTTTCCCTGGCGGAGTGATCTTCCTGCACTCCCCACCCAGTAGTAGCCGGGGCCCGGAGCGTAAGATTTGATAGGCTGTGAGACGGGCAGAGAGTCGCTGATTGCCGCCATTACTAGTAAAAAAAAAAAATATGTCCCCGGATTTAATTTTAAAAATCTGGTCACCTTAGCATGGGTGGTCACATTCTGGCAATCGCACTGCATTTTGCGCTCTGTTTTCAACATTGACACCCGCAGCAGATCGCATAGACACCGTGCGATTGCAATGCAATGCTGGAAACGCTCAGGATTCACTGCATTTCCTGCATCACATAAAGAATTTCAGTAATAAAAAAAAAGATTTAAAGCTAATGCCCCATACACACGATCCAAATATCGTACGACGGATCGTACGACTTTTTTCGCTTAATAGTCGCAAGTAAAAATAAATAGGTTATTAAAGTCACGAAAATTTTTGTACGACAGAAAAAAAAAAAATCGGAAGTGATGTCATGTGTTGTAATGTATTTGTATTGTATTTTCAGACGATAACTGTACTGACTAAATGAAAATCATCCGATCTGATATCGTACGAGGAAAATTTTCGTGCATGTCCGATAAAATAATATCGGATGAACTGTCGTGATCGGCTTTCGAAAGTAGTGTACACACAATCCGAAAATCATACGATTCTTCCTCGGACGATCGTTTTCGTCTGATATTCGGATCGTGTGTACGGGCCATAAGGCTGGGTTCACACTGATGCAGTGTACTGCATCGCATGTCATTTGTACCGGAATCGCACTGGATTCTTGTACAAATGACATGTGAATTGAGCCCTACATTATGTAAGGTTTAATTCGCACTGGATCCACACCAAAAAGGCGCAGGACCCTTTTTTTTTTGTCCGCACTGGAATCGGATCGCATGGGTGTTCAGACCTATGTGATCCTATTCCATAGCTCCCAACTGTCCCTGATTTCGAGGGACTGTCCCTGATTTGGAGCAATGTCCCTCTGTCCTCCTCATTTGTCCCTCATTTTAGTCTGATCCATATGGATGCATATAAAATGCACTTTTTATCTATCAAAAAGGGTTTTCCATCACCAAACCTTTCATCTGATTTCTAAATTGCTGCATTTGTAAATTCCAAAAGCCAATATAAAGGAATAATAGTAGTAAAAAAAAAAAGCACTTGTGGGTTTAACAAATCTTGTTTTTTTCTACAATTCTCCTTTAAGGGGGCATGGCAAGGGGGTGTGTCCTATGCCTGCATGCTTTTGCTGATAGGTGTCCCTCATTCCCATCTCAAAAAGATGGGAGGAATGCAATTCTATCCGATTCTACAGTTCGCATTGCGTTCTGCGAACCAATTTGGGGGTGTCATTAACTTTATATTTGCACCTGCAGCAGTTCGCAGAGCACAGCTTCAAGTGCCTGCGATTCTGATGCGGTGCGGGGACACGCACAGGAATCGCTTTGGTTCCTGCACCACATCAGTGTGAACCCATAACAGGATGTGATTGGATGACTGCTATTGTCAAAAGAATTGTTTTCTACGCATTAAGGCCTCGTTCACACAGGCAGGAAACATATACTCATCATGTTTACCCACACAGGATACACAGGTGTTCCGTACATCCCTGTGCAGCAGTCCATTCAGCCTGAGGGCTTTCACACTGGAGCGTTGCGCTTGCAGGAGGGTCAAAAAACTCCTGCAAGCTGCATCTTTGAGGCGCGATAGGAGCGGTAAAAATACCGCTCCTATAGCGCCCCTGCCCATTGAAATCAATGGGGTTGCGCCTCCAAAACGCCCGCAAAACGCTGCAAAGAGGCGTTATTGCGGGCGTTTTTAACCCTTTTTCGTCCGCTAGCGGGGGTTAAAATCACCCCGCTAGCGCCCGCAAATCGCGGCAAAAAACTACGGTATAGCGGCACTGTACCGCCAGCGCATCCAGCGCCTCAGTGTGAAAGTAGCCTTAACCTCTTTCCAGCCACTCCAGTGTTATTAGTACAGTGACAGTGTATATCATTAGCACTGATCACTGTATTAGTGTCACTGGTGATGTCAGTTCCCACAAGGTGTCAGTTATTGTTAGATTGCCCACTGCACAGTCCTATTATAAGGTCCTGACCCCCGCCATTACTAGTATAAAAAAATAAATAAAAAAATTCCAGTATAAATTCTTGTTTGTAGATACAATAACTTTCAAGAAAACCAATCAATATACACTTATTGGATTTTTTTTTTTACCTAAGACATGTAATAGAATACATTTTGACCTAAATTTATGAAGAAATTCGATTTTTTTATTGGATATGTTTATAATCAGAATGTAAAAAATATTGTTTTGTTTTTTTTCTTCAAAATGTTCAGTATTTTTTTGTTTATATAATAAAAAATAAAACCCCCAGAGGTGATCAAATACCACCAAAAGAAAGCTCTATTTGTGGGGAAAAAAATGATATAAATTTGGGTCCAGCATTGCATGGCCACGCAATTGTCAGTTAAAGTAGCGCAGCACTAAATAGCAAAAAAATGGCCTGGTCAGGAAGGGGGTAAAATCTTCCAGAGCTAAAGTGGTTAAGCTATACTCACCTGCTCTCCAGTGCTGTGATGCCCCAGAGCTCCCCTTCGGCCGCTGTCATCTTCAGCCCGGCAGCTACTGGGTCTCTATCCCCAGGCATTTCCAGTGGCCGGGCCAAGATGACGTCACTCCGGCACATGCATGGGAGTTCAGTCATCTCGGCATTGCCATAATTCTACATTAAGCTGTGTGTGTGACGCTCAGTATACAGTGTGGACAGACAGGTAAGTAACATCACATGCCTTTATTTATATTTTCACCATGTTTATAAGGAAGGTTAAAGCTGAGCATACATTAGTAGGTTTTAAAGACTGAAGTTTTTTTTTATCTTCATGCATTCTATGCATAAAGGTAAAAAAACTTCTGTGTGTTGCTCCCACCACAGGCCCCCCTAAGTCTTACCTGAGCTCCCTCTCTATCCAGCGATGTGCACAGAAGTCTCGGCTGTCCCAGGTCTCTCTCTCCTCATTGGCTGACACAACAGCGGTAGTCATTGGCTTCCACTGCTGTAAATCAAAGCCAGTGAGCCAATGAGGAGAGAGAAGGGGGCGGGACTGAGCTGAGGCTCTATGTGTCTTATAGAGGGAGCATGCACCAGTGCCCCCATAGCAAGCAGCTTACTATTGGGGGCACTAGTCAAGGGGGAGGAGCCAGAAGCTCTGGCAGGGGAGCCGAGAAGAAGAGGAATGGGGCTGCTCTGTGCAAAACCTTCGCACAGAACAGGTACTGTAAATACGACATGTTAATTATTTTAAAAAAATCTATATTAATATCACTTTAATAACAAACGCTAGAGAATCCAGAGATGGGGCACACTTCATTTGGGGTAACTTATTTTTCTTATACTAAAATAGTTTTTGAGTGTGCATCAAGCGGAATTACATTCCCTCAATTACCATTAACTATTTTAATTCTTGTGCTGCTAGCCTTAGTAAAAATATAAGAGGGTATATTTTAGTTACCAGTTTTAACCTTTTTTTATATTTCTTCAGTTGCTTCCTGGTTTCTGGCCTAGACCAAAATGATGTCATACATCCTTATGCTCTGTACACACGATCGGATTTCCGATGGAATAAAATCAGATGGAATTTTCCGTCGGAATTCCGATCAAGCTGACTTCCATCAGTCTTGCATACACACCATCAGACAAAATTCCGACTGTCCAAAACGCCGTGACGTAAAACACTACGACGAGCCGAGAAAAATGAAGTTCAATGCTTCTGAGCATGCGTCGACTTGATTCTGAGCATGCGTGGGTTTTTTCTCCGTTGGAGTTCCACACAGACGATCGGAATTTCCTATCGGTTTTTTTTTCCATCGGAAAACTTTAAAACATGTTCTGTTTTTTGACACTGATGAAAAAAAGTCAGATGGGGCCCACACACGATTGTTTTTTCATCTGAAAAAACGATCATGTGTGCAGGGCATAAGAGTCTTCATGGGTATTTTTTTTTCTTCTTTCTCTCAGATTAAATTATTATTCTGGCCAATTAAATGAATTAACATCACTTGACGCTCCTAAACGCACTTAATTGCATTACAAGTGTCAAGCATTTTTTTCTGCTACTAGACCATTGCCGAGCCACTTCAGCCCCGGAAGGTTTTACCCCCTTCCTGACCAGAGCACTTTTTACAATTTGGCACTGCGTCGCTTTAACTGACAATTGCGGGGACATGCAATGCTGTACCCAAATAAAAATGATGTCCTTTTTTCCCCACAAATAGAGCTTTCTTTTGGTGGTATTTGATCACCTCTGCGTTTTTTATTTTTTGCACTATAAACAAAAAAAAAACGACAATTTAAAAAAATATATATATTTTTTTACTTTCTGCTATAAAACACATCCATTAAAAAAATCTAATGTCTTCATCAATTTAGGCCAATAGTATTCTGGTACATATTTTTGGTAAAAAAAATCCAATAAGAGTATATTGATTGGTTTGCGCAAATGTTATAGCGCCTACAAACTATGGGATAGATTTATGGACTTTTTGTTATGGTTTTTACTATTAATGGCGGCGATCAACGATTTTTAGTGGGACTGTGACATTGCGGGGGAATATCTGACACTAAGGGGGTTTTTTACTAAAGGCAAATCTACTTTGCACTACAAGTGCACTTGGAAGTGCAGTTGCTGTAGATCCGAAAGGGGACATGCAAGGAAAATAAAAACCAGCATTTTAACTTGCACATGATTGGATAATAAAATCAGCAGAGCTTTCCCTCATTTCAGATCTACCCCTCAGATTTACAGAAATCTCTGCTGATCTACAGCGACTGCACTTCCAAGTGCACTTTGCACTTGTAGTATGCACTTGTAGTGCAAAGTGGATTTGCCTTTAGTAAATAACCCCCATAGTGACACTTTTTGGGGACCAGTGACACCAATACAGTGATCAGTGCCTAAAAAAATGCACTGTCACTGTATAAATGACACGAACAGGCAAGGAGCTAACATCAGGGGCAAGCAAAGGCCTAAGTGTGCTCCTAGGGAGTGCTTTCTAACTGTGGGGGGAATAGATGCACTAGAGGAAAAAAGAGATCCGTATTTCTGCTTAGCAGAAACACAAGATCTCCATTTTCCTCCCTCGCAGAACGGCGATCTGCCTTGTTTACATAGGCAGACCGTCCTTCTGACACTCCTCAGAACGATTGGCGTGTGCGCGCACCCAAGATCTCGTGCACAAAATCACATACATGTACGTGATTTTTGCGCAGCCGGGTCACCCTGCCGCAGCATATATGCAGGGGGTGGTCCGGAAGCAGCTAGAGGAAAGGCGTCTAGGATAGGGTGACCAGACATCCCCGGTTTCCGGGGACAGTCCCTGGATTGAGGACACTGTCCCCGAACCAAGTCTGTCCCCGGATTGGATTTGGGCTGGGGCAATTTCAAAAACAGAAAAAATAAAAAATAAATTCTGAATTACACACCCCCGCTCCGCCGCTCCTACTAACTTAGGGGGTGTATTTTTTTCCATTATCTGTGCCTCTTTATGATGATCATGTGCTGGTCAGAGCGGAGGGAATATTTTTTCAGTTTGGGGTGCATGTTCTTCTGCCTTGGCTCAAGCCCCGGCCAGCTGCCTACCTGCTTATCTTATTGCCTTCCCTGGCGGAGTGATCTTCCTCCACTCCCCACCCGGTAGAAGCCGGGGCCCAGAGAGTAAGACTTGACAGGCTGTGAGGTGGGCGGCGGTGACGGGAAGAGAGTCGTCAATTGCCACGATTACTAGTAAAAAAAAAATATGTCCCCAGATTTCATTTTAAAAATCTGGTCACCTTAGTCTAGGAGAGATAGCAAAAACTTCCAGTGTGCATGAAGCCTAATTGTCAATTAGGGCAAAACACAAGTTTGCAATAAGGTAACAATGCTTCACATTCCAGAGCTACAAAGATCTAGTAAAAGAATGATAGTACTAAAAAATCCTATACTTGAAATGAGACTTCTTTCTGCATTCCTGCATGCAATACGGTTTATACTCAATCCCGTTCTACATGTCCCTAGGCATTCTGTAATTATGCTTATATACAATAAACCAATGAGCATAGGTTGTACAACTGCTTTAAAGTATCTGGCAGTCATGGGCTTTAATATTAGCCTAGAGTAAGATAGGAAATAATGTTTCCTTATTTAGACCTGTGTACAAATACATAACCTATTATGCTTAGCTAATGAATTTGAACGGTATTAGGCCACTGCCTTTCCTAGAAAGCAAGGAAAACAGACGTTCATTTTCAGATACATATAAAATCAATCTTAGGATAATCGTGAAAATATAAGAGGATAAACAGATTTTCTTGTCCTTGAAGCAACTTTCAGTGTGAACTCTATATTCTAATTACTTATGCATTGTGACTGCATTGGAAAACTTAAAACTAAACACCTGTTTACATTTTGCAAAAGGATAGCATATACTTTACATTGGCAATAAAGAATTTGATAAGCTTGAACTTCACTGGTGTCATACCACTTAAAATATTTGAATATTTACATCTACCCTAAAGCCTCGTACACACGACTGAGAATCTCGTCGTAAAAAAAACCCGTTGTTTTTCTCGACGAGATTCTTGTCAAGCTTTCCTTGCATACACACTGTCAATTCCAAATCTCGTCGTTGTAAAGCGCGGTCACGTACAACACGTACGACAGCAGTATAAAGGGGGAAGTTCGATTCCAATGGCGCCACCCCTTGGGCTGCTTTTGTTGATCTCGTGTTACCGCGTGTTAGTAAAAGTTTGGGGAGAGACGATTCGCACTTTTCAGTCTTCGTGCTTTCAGTTCGTTTTAGCGTGACAAATGTGCTATCTCCATTACGAACGCTAGTTTTACCAGGAGCGCTCCCGTCTTATACTTGATTCTGAGCATGCGCGATTTTTTAAGACTCGGAAAAGCATACACACGACCGGTTTTCTCGTCGGGAAACAGGCCGACGAGAATCCCGACAAGAAAAACGAGAATCCTGACGAGAAAATAGAGAGCAGGTTCTCTATTTTTCTCGTCGAGATTCCCGGCAGTATTCTCGACGAGAAACCATACACACGAACGGTTTTCTCGGCAAGAAAGCTCTCCCAACAGTTTTCTTGTAGTTTCTTGACGAGAAAACCGGTCGTGTGTACGAGACTTAAGCCCCGTACACACGGTTGGACTTTTGGCCAACAAACTTCATTTTGAGCAAGTTGGACCAACAATCCGACCGTGTGTACGCTCCATCGGACAAACTTTTTTGCTTTTTTTTTATGTTTTCATCGGACAAAAGTTGGGTCTGCAAACGGACAAACTTTTGGCCAACAAAAGTCAGATGGAGCAAAGTCCAACCGTGTGTATGGGGCTTTAAGCATATTTTAGCTGGCTGTTTCAGGGGAACAGCACTGTAGGTATGCATATAGCCCTATTAAGTATAAAATAGAATAAAAGCAGAACCTATAAAAAAAAAAAATTACAACGCCTGTCAGTTTTTATCTGCAATCTGTGTCCCATTAGGGAGGTTTACCTTCACTTCCTGCCCCCCTGCCCCACAGCCAAAACAGGAAGTGAGAGGAAATCCCTCTAAAGTTTGAAAATTCCTAGTTGTCACCAGGGTCCCAGAACTAGTGTCCTGATTGGAAGATTTCCCCTGTTTTTCTGTTCTGGTGATAACCATATTTTTCAGCGATAATGGTAAACAGAACAAATAGAGAGGGTGAATCTCCCTCTCACAGAGAGACAGACAGAAATCAAGACCTGACAGGTGTTCTAATCCCTCTCCACTCTATCCAAAACAAACAAACAAAAAAAAGTTTGCCTTTAGTTACAGTTTAATTAGGGTTGCACCAATACTGTTTTTTTGTCGGCGAGTAGGAGTACCAATACTTTCGATCAAGTACTCGCTGATACCAAGTACTGACAAAAAGAATATGTGCAAATCACACTGCAAAGAATCACATGTGGATCGATTCCTGTCCGAATCACATGCAAATTTCCCCCCACTGCTCCTGTGTACGTGTGTATAGAAAGGGATTGAAGCGCCATCAAGTGGGCAGTTTTAAAAAATGTTAGAACACACAATACATACCTGGCCACATGCAAAATAATCTACACTGGTGACCCAGTCCACCAATTGTAGCAAATCAGGGCTGCTGGATGTGTTTACAGGGCTGAAGGGACCCTGTGGGTATAGAGGAAGTGATGTCAGCCTTCTACATCTCCTCCAGCCCTGTGAGCACCTCCAGCAGCCCTGATTTGCTATCATTGGCGGATCGGGACACCTATGTAGATTATATTTCATGTGGCCAGATACGTACTGAGTTCTAATATTTTTAAAACTGCCCACTAGATGGTGCTTTAATCTCTTTCTATACACACGCTCACACACACACAGAAGTGGGGGAAATCGCATGCAATTCAGACAGAAATTGCACCACGTTCCTGTTAAAACTGCATGCAATTCTTTGCAGTGTGATTTGCGCCCATTCATTTTGTATTGTTGCAAATTGCACCACAAAGTATTGGTTTCAGTATTGGGAACATTTGGGCGAGTACCGATATCGGCATTGGTGCATCCCTAATTTTAACTAATAAAAATTAAACTTATAGAGGGCTGAGAAAATATTGTTGAAAGCACAGTTACCACTAAATGCCTAAACAAAAACATCCCCAGATTAAACTTCGTTAGTTGCGACTGCTAGAGATCACTGCCATTACAGCCTTTCTAAATAAACACAAATTCCCACATTTGTGCTTCACAATATCCCCTTAAACATTACTAGCAGCACATTAAGGCTGGGTTCACACCTATGCAAATTGGATGAGGTTTCCCTGCATCCAATTCACATTATAGGAGATTGTGACCGGCTCTCTATGGAGCCGGTTCACATATCCCCATTGTGGCTGCGGATCGACTTGCATAGGAACGCTGTGCGTCTTTGGCTCCATTATAAGAGAACAGGGACTCACTGGACCTAGGTTGCCACCTGTCCAGGATTCACCCGGACAGTTCGGGTTTTGAATCATGTGTCCGGGTTTCAGTCCACCTGAAACTCGGACACATTATTCAGACCAGGCTGTGGCTCCCCAAGTAACCTAGATAGTCATACACAAATCTCTGGCCGCTGCGGGCGGCTGTTTGGGGTCCGGTTTGGCATCACTGAAGGGTGGGGTGATGATGTCAGCAGAAGCAATTTGGCCACACCCACTTGGGCGCTCTGTGCACTACATTACTACTCCCCTTGGGGCACTCAAATGTGTCCCAGGTCTTTTAAATTTCCTATAGTGTTTACTGCAAAAAAAATTGCCCTGTGTCTCAAAAGCATTCGAGTTTGGCTTGAAGAAAAGGTGACAACTCTAACCGGACCCTTACTGCGAGCCGCATCCATCAGAGGTGTGAACCCAGCCTTAATATTATTCTCACAATATCCATTATAGAAAGTTCAGAGAAAATAAAAAAATACATAAAAAGATAAAAGGCAATGAACAGCACTTAAAGGGGTTGTAAAGGTTCGTTTTTTATTTTCTAAATAGGTTCCTTTAAGCTAGTGCATTGTTGGTTCACTTACCTTTTCCTTCCATTTCCCTTCTTTTTTTCTTTGTCTGAATCTCTCACTTCCTGTTCCTCCTCAGTAAGCTGTTCAGTAAGCTGTTCTGGCTGACTAAACACCACTCGGATGATGGTGTGAAGTTTACTGAGGAGAAACAGGAAGTGAGAAATTCAGACAAAGAAAAAAAAACCATTTAGAAGGTAAATCAAAGCTATATGGCGCCGTTCCTCCCTCCATCGGCCGCTGTCGTGCCGTTGGTGGAAAAATCCCTGATTGCATTGGAGTATCCTTACTCCCTCCAGTTTAGCCCATCTCCCCTATGGGTCAGCACTTCCGTGGTCACCTCTGCACCTTTGGATTTTTCACCTAACCACAGGAAATTCCTGTGGTCCTCTACCAATACTACTTATCATTATGCTTTTGTCTTTTCCCTTTTTACTTCTCATTCACTACTGGTCCCTATCCCTTCTTATAATTGGCTGTTTATTTCAGTCTAGGGGTTGGCTTTTAGTTTCATTATGAAACCCCCCCCCCCTTTTTACCACAACTGGGGCACATACTACTTTTTTATACAATATCCTACACATCTTAACACTTCTCTCTACATACTGGTCCTTGCATTTATTACACTCTTTTTCACAGTCCCTTTTTGTTTAATTTTAGGATACTTACCACGGGAGCACCCCCTCCCCCGGGGACTTCGGTCTAACTGGTATTCCAGCCTTGTATATTGGGGCCAATCCGCCTCAGCTCCCGGTGGCTGATACGTTCCTGACCAGTCTCCTGCCCTCCACGCCTTTACCCTTAGTTATGGGCCTACTTGTAAGTATTTTTTTGGGGAATCATCATTGCCCTTTTGTTCCCCCCTCTCCATACCTTGACCCAAAACCTTATATTTAGTTTTTACCATTTTACTGTTTTAACATTTTAGACATCCATCTCATATTTGCTCCTGAAGAGTGGTAATGGCCACGAAACGCGTTGAACCAATAGATGCCCCCTCGCACATATATTGCTACCAGTCTACCAACTACATCAAACACCAATTGGACTCTACCTACCAATCGGTGTTACAGCTACTATGGAGACTCTACTCCAATGAACTTGGTTTTTCAACGTTCTACTATGTACCAATTATGTTGCTATATCATGTTTACTTGAGCCCATAGATGCTCATCTGCCCCCACTTTATCAGCATCTTTAATAATTTCTATATATCAATCGGACTGTACCAACATGTCTAGGCCCTACCTACTTACCACGGAGACACCCCATGAACTGGCTCTGTTGCAATGTTTTTATTATGAACTGATCATGTTATTATACCATACTACCATTATTGTTGTATTTTATGTACATCACAACTTTTAACCAATATACTAGGTATGCTGTGCTATTTTTTGTTGTTGTCATATTTATTACCCAATTAAAGTAATGACTGGCAATTGTTATGCAATGCTTTCATTTAACGGTTCAAGTTCCAGTGCAACAGTATACTGCCATAGTTATTTCTTGTCGGGTGTCTCCTGAGATGTATGCTTCATATAAAGTCCCACCCATATTCTCCTTTTTCTCCTGGATGGGGAGGTTGAGCGCTGTTAGTTTTCTCGGGCCTGCTTGCAGCCAGTGTTTAAAACCTCCAGAGCCGACCTTGTTTCTGGGGTAGCCAGAAACAAGTCCTTGGTTCTCCCCAGTAAGCAACTGTCCACACCAACTGAAAAGTCCAACTTCTTATTTATTCTTAAGGGCAATAAATAGTCTCTTTGAGAGCAGACAGGTTGAGACAAACACGGGTCAGATAAGGTGGGAGGAGGTCCAGGCACAAACTTAATTCAGGGTTTCTCCTATTTTGATTTGCATGAACAGGCTTGGACCATGGGGTTGGTCACTGCCACTTACCGGGTGAATAGTTGCAAGTCACTTCCACTGACCTGGTGTGCGTAGAGTCACTGCCACTGTGACATAAAGAACCCGCACTTCCTTCCTTGAGTTACTTAGCCCTTTTTTTAGGATAAGAACATCCCTCCGGAGAGTTACCAGAGGCCCCCTCTGTCACCACGACTCTGCGCTGGGTCTTCAGAAAGGGTCACCTCCCTGGCCTCCTCGTCCTGGATACGGGTCCCCTCGCAAGGCAGATTCCTGGGAGTCTCGATCCTTAATGGACCACAGCCGAAGGATGCTGGGTTCCAGGCCCACACCAAAGTACCTCACCCCAGACTGAAGGTGTCTGGGATGGAACAGCAGCTCCGTCTCCGGGCCTAGGGCACCCGAAGACAACCCACACGCACCCAGGCTTAAGGTACCCGAGCGTGGAACCGACCAGGCCTCCGGGCCTAGGGCACCCGGAGGCGACACACACACACACCCAGGCCTAAGGTGCCTGGGCGTGGACCCCCCTGGAAGATGGGCGCCCCCTTTTATATCCTCTACCGACAGGCACAGCAGGTTCCCCGCCCCGCCGCACTGCTGCCGAGAGGGGACAAAAAGAGGCACAACCTTGTACTGCGGTTCAACCCGGGCCCATGGCAACAGCGCCAACCATAGGCCCCAGAGAACTGCACACCAGTACTATCTCCCAGGGATAGAAATGGTTCATGAGACCTAACAATTAGTGCATCTGAGCCTAGTTTCCTCTCAGATGCTCCCCCTAAATATGACACCCCGCTACACAGCCTATGCCCCAGTAGATAATATAAATTTGTGCAGCTTTGTAAAATTTTCATTAATTTTATTGTCATATCTGTAGGCCATTTTGGACCCCCAGAAGTCTGGCTGCAAAAAACAGTTAGAAACCCACACATGCTACCTTGTTAGGATGTGAAAACCATTAATTTAGGCTTTTGTAATGCTGTTGACATGCTAGGTATAGCCTGCTTTACCACAGGTGTCAAACTGGTGGCCCTCCAACTGTTGTGGAACTACAAGTCCCATGAGGCATTGCACGGCTGACAGTTACAAGCATGACTCCCACAGGCAGAGGCGTGATGGGACTTGTAGTTCCGCAACAGCTGGGGAGCTGCCAGTTTGACACCTGTGCGAAACTGATGTCTGCCCCCCCCCAACTAATCGTTGGCATAGAAAAAAAAAATCTATTTAAATGTCCCTATTACTCACCTGAATCCATAGTCTTGGGACGTTGCAGGTCCGAGTCTCCTCTCTTTTTTTGTTTACAAGAGGATGGGTCCTTCTGTAGATTTCCATATCAGTGCATGCATGGCATTGACATTTACTGATGGATGTCCAGTGGTGGGACCCTCTCAGAAACCAGAAAAGGAGTCTCATGCCGCGTACACACGACCGTTTTTAATGACGAGAAAAATGCAATTTTTTAAAATTGTCATTAAAAATGATCGTGTGTGGGCTTCAGAGCATTTTTCACGACGTGAAAAATGGCCATGAAAAAATTGGAGCATGCTCTAATTTTTCTCGTCGTTTTTCACGTCGTCGTTTTTCTCATCATGAAAAACGGCCGTGTGTAGGCTTTAACGACGTGAAAAAAAATGCGCATGCTCAGAATCAAGTATGAGACGGGAGCGCTCGTTCTGGTAAAACTAGCGTTCGTAATGGAGATAGCACATTCGTCACGCTGTAACGGACTGAAGAGCACGAGGCTGAAAAGCGCGAATCGTCTCTCACCAAACTTTACTAACACGAGGATCAGCAAAAGCAGCCCAAAGGGTGGCGCCATCCGAATGGAACTTCCCCTTTATAGTGTCGTCGTACATTTCGTACATCACCGTGCTTTGCTCGAGCATTTTTTTTCATGATCGTGTGTAGGCAAGGCAGGCTTGAGAAGAATCACGTCGAGAAAAACGTTGTTTTTTTCAATGACATTAAAAACGGTCGTGTGTACGTGGCATCAGTGTTCACATCATTGCAAGGGGACCTTTGGGGGCTGGCAAGCATTAACATTACTGCAGTGCTCGATTACCATCACCCAGGAATTGGCACTAGAGAATGACCCAGGTGAGTAAAACTTGCTTTGCAAGGTAAGAAAAAAATATATACAGCTAAATGAGTAAAAGGGAGGGTAATCTTGCTTGGAGATGGGTTAACCTATATATTATAATATGGTAGTGTCACTTTTTGTCTTCTTTTAATAAAAGACTGTTATAAATGGGAATTTTCCTTTAAAATGCAATGGGTTAATTAACACCTATTTATTTTTCTTTAGCAAAATAATACCTTTTTAGTATTACATATACAGTATTTCTAGAGTAAGCAACCCCCCCTAGTTGCGCATTATGAAGTCACCACTCACCATGTTAAAATGTAGTATATTGTCATGAACATATGCCCTCAGTTGTGTATTACCATGTGATGGTACAGTGAACATTGTTTGTCACTTATACATGCAATGGCTCAAACAAAGAGCCTCACAGTGCCACGTGCTATCAATATTTACTATGCTTTTGTACCGAACCATATTATTTTCCCACAGGCTGCCTACCAATAGTAATCCACTAAAACACCACTGCATCCAACTGGCGATAATCCAAGTGAAATGCCAGCAACAGGCAGGGAGACCCAAACCTGTTGAGGCATCCTCTACTTGGCAATGGGAGATTAGGCTGACAGTTATTACAATAAATAAGAGGGGGGGGGGGGAGGGGATGGAAGTTGTATGAGCAAAATATGCCCCATGGGCTGCATTTGTGACAAGATCGGGGCTGCAGCATTCACGATAGCTAGAAGTTGTTGGGATGTAATGTTGATCTTGGTCAAAGCCAGCCCTAGGCTTCTGTGTTTGGAATGGTGCCTTTTCCGATTATCCGTATGGCCACTGTGTTTGATGCTCAACCTGGACAGACAGGCCTGGCAGGCAAAAACTGCTCAGGCAGATGATGTCAGGGAAGACAAAAATTATCTAGTGCAAGTCTAAGAAGACAGATGACACCCAGCAGGAACAGCAAGCCAAATCTGTGGACTCCACAATACAGCTGGCTAGCCCCAGGGGGGATGCCTTTTTGAAGTGGAAGAGACATCACCAATGAGCTGTCAAATTAGCTTATAAGGCTGGAAATGATGCAGAGATTGAGTCCCTCCTATAAAGCAGGGGAAGTTTAATAGATAAAGATTATCCTAAATAGCCAGGGCGTAAAGACAGAAAAGTAAAGTATTCCGACAATAAAGTCTGTTCAGAGATACCAATATTTCCGCACCTGGCTGTTTTACATCACGTCTGGAAAACACACAACGGCCAAGCCCTAAGGACCACGGGCAACAAGCAATACTTTGATAGACATTCTTAATCTAATCTGTTTTATGGCTCTGTATAACCCAAAGCAGGGGTTTAATTGCAATAGGTTGGTGTAATAAATTTGACCAGTGAGAAAAGAAAAAGAAGTTACCTGTCTATCCAAAGGCTCCTTGCAACACACAGATATATGGTCATACATTCGCCTTATCGCTTTTGTTATAAAACCCATCTTCTGCCTCAAGACAGGTGTAACTCAGTTTTAATAAATCAAGAAAAGCATTAAGAACAACGGATATATAGAACTGTTCCCCTGTATGTGCTGGAATTTAGAGCTTTGTATCAAAGCAGTCAGACTGTCTAATAACTAGAAATGTTAAAAATATGGTTTGCAAAAGGAATAAAAAAAAGTTTGGCCAAACACTTCTGAACAAAGACTAAAAAAGTAGTTTAATATGTGCCAGCATAGATTAAAGTACTGTATTTATTGGCGTATAACACTCACTTTTTTACCCTGAAAATAGAGAGTAAACTGTGCCTGCGTGTTATACGCAGGGGGCTGTGGAAAGTTTTTTCCCTGAAACTTCCCTCTTAAAGTTAGGGTGCGTGTTATACGCCTGTGCGTGTTATACGCTGATAAATACGGTATATTAAAAGCCACAAATCTTCTTTTGTTTTTTAGAGGAGGGAAGGGTTGGAACCTCTGTCAGGCTTTTCTTTTACTATGTTTTATTGAAAAAGAGGCATAGGAGGAATACACATACATAAAATAAAAATGCTTTCAAGAGAGCCTGTGCAAAAGCCCTACCCTTGGTACAAGAGAAAGTTGAATAATCATCAATAAAACAGGTAGACTCTTCAAAATAGGGCAATCAGTGCATGAATCAACAGATGGTGAGAACACAGTCCCTAGGGCAGGGGTCTCCAAACTTTTAAAACAAAGGGCCAGTTTATTGTCCTTCAGACTTTGGGGGGGCCGGACTATGGCCAGCAGAAATGTAAATTTTCCTGGCATCAATGGAAATAAACATCACCACATTTGGTATTAGTGGGAGGAATAGTGCCCCATTGTAGGTATCATTGGGAGGAATAGTGCCCCACTGTTGGTGTCAGTGGGAGAAATGGTGCCCTACTGTTGATATCAGTTGGCAGAATAATGTCTCATATCAATGAGGGGGGTATGCTTCAAGGGCCAGATAAAGGCAAGCAAAGGGCCACATTTGGCCCTCGGTCCGCAGTTTGGACACCACTGCCCTAGGGCAACAAGGGGAGATCTTCCAGCAGTTATTCTGGTGATCATTTTTTTAAAGAGGAATTTTCCTTATTTTGTTGAGATTTTTTTCTTACTTCCCGTTGTGTCTAAAGCCTCGTACACACGATCGGACATCCATCCGACTTTTCCGTTGATTTTGGTCTGAAGGGCGTTGGCCGTGAACTGCCTACACACAGCCTAACATTTTCAGCCAACATTCACCAAACTACGTGTTTTTTCAGCTCTTTACCACCACCCTTTGGGCAACTTCTGCTATTGTTGTCTGATGTTTAGCATTGGTTGCGAGCATGCGTGTTTGTACTTTGGATTTTAGTTGGATGGACTTGCGTACACACGATCGGATAAACCAACATAACAGATTTATTGCCCAACAGTTGGTGAGCATGAACAGCCAACATTTGTTGTCGTTAATTCAGTCAACAATTGTCTGATGGAGCATCCACACGGTCGGATTATCCGACACAACACGTCTGTCAGACAGTTATGGCCATAAAATTGGATCGTGTGTAAGGGCCTTAAGAGTGAGAACATGAAGGTAATTCTTACTAAGGAGACACAGTTGCCAAAAAAATGGGATTTTTGTACTCACCGTACAATCCTTTTCTCTGAGATCATGGATGGACACAGCATCTTATTCTTGACATTAGGGTATTAGCCTTCTATCAGGAGAGGACTAGGCAGAAAAGCATGTTAAGTGTTAAACATACATCAAAACTGTACAGTACCGCCCTGGGGGTGGTCCCACTAGGTACAACCCCTCTCCCTGCATCATGCAGCTCAGTTCGTCAAAAAGCAGTACAAACATATAAAAGGAGGGGAGGGTGCTGTGCCCGTCCATGAACTCAGAGAAAAGGATTTATTTTGTTCATGGACGGACACAGCATCTTATTCTTGACATTAGGGACGTCCCCAAGCAGTGTCAAAAACGAGGGGTGGGAACAGCAACCAAACCAACTTCACCCCAAACAAACAGAGCTTCTCAACGGAGGAGTTGCAACCTTAAATAGCCGCCTGCAAAACTTTGCGGCTGAAGCAGGCACCCGCAGACGCACGCTGGTCAACCTAGTAAAACTTAGTGAAAGTGTGAATGGACGACCAGGTCGCCCCCTTACAAACCTGTGAGACCGACGCTTGATGTCGGAAAAACCAGGAGGCACCTATTGCCCTGGTCGAATGCGCCGTGACAGGAAAGGGAGGCGCCCGCCCTTTAAGGGCATAGCCTGAATTACAATCTGTCTGATCCACTGAGACACGGTGGCCGACGAGACCGCCAGGCCCTTATATGGGCCAGTCACAGACACAAACAGTGAGTCTGACCTCCGAAAATGGAGTCGTAGCAGACAGGTACACTTGCAGAGCTTGTACCAAGCCCAAGGAAAGCAAGCAAACTCTTGGAATGCGACGGCCGAGGACACAAGAATGAAGCACAATGTCCACATATTGATAAAAAAGCCAAAACAAACCTCAGGTAGAGACAAGGCAGCGGACGCAGCATCGTCTTATCCCTTAGGATGAGTAAGTAGGGAGACTTGCAAGACAAGGCCGCCAAGTCAAAAAACCCTCTGGTAGAGGTAACATCCACCCGAAAACTTCTTACCAAGAGAATCTCTCTATGTACTTTAAAAAAGGTGGTTTCTGAAAACACCCAGGGTACCAGATTCAATTCCACAAGGCAGCAGTGATTGAACCGGAGGGGCCACACGTGGAACCCCTTGGACAAACGTACCCACCAGTAAATGAGCCGCCAAGGGTCGCGGAAGAATTCAGCCAAGGCTGATATCCGCCCCTCAATGGAGCAAAAAGCAAAAAAACAGCAGGATCCTGGAAGCCGAATATGTACGTGAACGCCACTCCATCTCCACACCTAGAGGTGTAGGCCCTTCAAGTGCGATGGTAATTCATCCGAAAAGATGACTTCCGTGCCCTCAGCATGGTGGAAGTACCGAACCGACGGGCTAAGGTCACTTAGTATCCGACTGTCAACAGCCATGTTGTGAAGGCCAGAGACTGCAAGCAGACCTGCTAGCACACCTACTCGCCCTAGTGTGAAAGGGGCCTTCACGCTGAGATCAAAAAAGAAATAAACTCTCTCAGCCTTTCCAGCCGCTTCCTCGGCTGTGTTTACTTCTGCCTGCCGGGACTTGACGTCTTAACATCCGAGGGTCATAGAGATGACTGGGGACCATCTGGTCAGCAGAAATCTCTGGTAAATTTCCGGCTGCGACCAATTTGTTCTCCGGCTCCTTGATTGCAGGGCCAAGTCAGGAGAAGCTCCAGAGGGCAGCGGGAGAGGGGGTCCCCTCCTGCCACCTGTAAGAATGATCAAGCGGCTGAACTGCCCACTCATAGTTCATGATGTCATATGACGTACCTTGGGCGGGAAGTGCTGCCCCACCAGGTCGGGACAGATGGTTCCAATGAGGTTGAGGGGTATAGGTAAAACACAAAAGAGAGCAGCGCCATCTAAGTGCAGCAATGTTTTAACATGTTTAATATAGGACAGACAATTTTGGAACTCACAAGATCGTAGAGATCACAGCGCATGTATGAAGGTATAAGAGGTTCATCCACTTCTGGGGGAAGGCGGTAGGCTAGCAGGTGGAGAGGCAACTGATGTTCCCGGCTGCGCTGGTGGCTCCCAACGCTTCCTGGTTTTCAGAATCCGCTCAGCGGGTGGGGAGGAGCGCATGTTCGGAGCATGCGTGCTCCTTCTTTAGAACCAAGAAGCGTTGGGAGCCACCAGCGCAGCTGGGAACATAAGTTGCCTCTCCACCTGTGAGCTAACTGCCTTCCCCCAGGAGTGGATGAACCTCTTATACCTTCCTACATGCGCTGTGATCTCTACGATCTTGTGAGTTCCAAATTGTTTGTCCTATATTAAAAATGTTTTAACATTGCTGCACTTAGATGGTGCTGCTCTCTTTTGTGTTTTACTGTCTACAGAGCCCCTTCTAGCTTGTTATGAGTCGGCAGCCATCCACAGTCAGCCTATCTGTGACCACCAACACGCCTTGTGCTGCATTTGAACTTTCATACATGGACTCCCTGCTATAGAGAGCTGTTGAAAGTGTGTTGTAAACCCTTACAACACACTTTCACCTACAGGTAAGCCTGGATTAAGGCTTACCTGTAGGTCCAACAAATATCTCCTAAACCTACACGGTTTAGGAGATAGTTGCAAAAGAAAGGCACCGCTGTCTACGGCGCATGTAGACAACGGCACACAGGTGCACTGAGAGAGTAAAGGAGCCGTGATGGGAAGCCATAAGTGTCGGCACCCACGTGCAAAATATTGATTTTTTTTCAAAATTGTCGCTCTTTTTTGGTTTATAGCGCAAAAAATAAAAACCGCAGAGGTGATCAAAACCGCAGAGGTGGGAAAAAAGGACGTCAATTTTGTTTGGGAGCCATGTCGCACGACCGCGCAATTTTCATTCAAAGCGTGACAGTGCCGAAAGCTGAAATTTCGCTTGGGCAGGAAGGGGGTATATGTGCCCAGTAAGCAAGTGGTTAAAATGATATCACATACAGTGGGTATAGAAAATAATCAAATTTTGTTGCTTTGCAGCCTGAAAAAAAGACAGGCACATATTTTGTTTTATCCAGCTGCATTTACTTGGATAGAAAACCATGTCAGCAAAAAATAAAAAAACAGAATCACTGAGTTTGAAAAAGGATACCCCCCACCTTATATCAGTATTTTGTTGAACCACCTTTTGCTTTAATTACAGCCTCTAGTCTGTTGGGATATGTCACTCTTTACTAACTTTGTACATCTAGACTTTGCAATATTTGCCCACTCTTCTTTGCAGAACTGCTCAAGTTCAGTTAAATTTGATGATGACCATTTGTGGACTGCAGTCTTCAAGTCATTCCACAGATTTTCAATGGGGTTTTAGCCTGGGCTCTAACTAGGCCACTAAAAAAATAAAAATTATCAAACAATAGAGTTCATTAATTATACGCTGTTGAGGACAATCGAAACAAAGTCCACCACTAAATAACTCCAGATAAGAATGGATAGAGTAACCAACACCATCACCCAATAATACTGACCCTTACCATCAGCATATAGGGTACACACAATAAATGTATTAGGTAATGGCACCAATGATCCTCATGCACAGATCGATCCTCTCCACAGAGATTTATACTGATCCTCTTCCCATTAGACAAAAGAAGTTAGAGACCGTTTCCATTCATTTAGGATTTCAACACACCTTTACACTGACTATCCGTGCAGCCCCATCAGTGCAGCCTATTAGTGCACATCCGTGAAAAAGAAAGACATTTTTTTTTATTTTATTTTTTCATTTGTTTTGCCCCCAAAAAAAAATCCAGTGGTGATTAACCACTTCTCTACTGTGCACGAAAACCCCCTTCCTGCCCAAGCCATTTTTTCAGCTTTCAGCGCTGTCACAATTTGAATGACAATTGCGCGGTCGTGCGACGTGGCTCCCAAACGAAATTTGTGTCCTTTTTTTCCCACAAATAGAGCTTTCTTTTGGTGGTATTTGATCACCTCTGCGGTTTTTATTTTTTGCGCTATAAACAAAAGAAGAGCGTCCAGTTTGGAAAAAAAACACTATTTTTTACTTTTTGCTATAATAAATACCCATTTTTTTTTTTTAAATAACATTTTCCTCAGTTTAGGCCGATACGTATTCTTCCACATATTTTTGGTAAAAAAAAAAAATTGCAATAAGCGCGTATTGATTGGTTTGCGCAAAAGTTATAGCGTGTACAAAATAGGGGATAGATTTATAGCATTTTTATTTTTTTATTAGTAATGGCGGCGATCTGCGATTTTTTATTGTGACTGCGATATTGCGGCGGACACATCGGACACTTTTGACACATTTTTGGGACCATTCACCTTTATACAGCGATCCCTGCTATAAAAATGCATTGATTACTGTATAAATGTGATTGGCAGGGAAGGGGTTAACCACTAGGGGGCGGGAAGGGGTTAAATATGTTCCCTCAATGTGTTCTTACTGTGGGGGGAGGGGACTGACTGGGGGAGGTGACCGATGGTTGTCCCTATGTACAAGGGACACACCATCGGTCCCCTCTCCCTCACAGGACGTGGATCTCTGGGTGCCCGGCGGCAATCGCGGCCTTGTGAACGCGGCGGGTGCGCGCGCGCCTCCTAGCTCGTTTTAAAGGGAGGACGTCATATGACATCCTCCCAGAACGAGACAGTGTCAATTGACAGTGGGCGGGGGACAAGTGGTTAAATACCACCAAAAGTACCGTATATACTCAAGTATAAGCCGAGTTTTTCAGCACTTTTTTTGTGCTGAAAATGCCCCCCTCGATTTATACTTGAGTCTCATCTGCGTACCTGATCAGCCGTGTCATGCAGTCAGACGGTGGCCGACCAGTGTAAAAAAGCCACGCCTCCTCCTTGTCCTCGTCTGTGATAGGGGAACACTCAGTTTCCCAGCAGTGAGTCAGTGTTCTGCCTATCACGGACGCCCTCGTCCCACGGACGAGGGGATGTCCGTGATAGGTGGAACACTGACTCACTGCTGTGGAAACTGTGTTCCCCTATCACGGACGAGAACAAGGACAAGGATGAGGACAAGGCGCGGCTTTTACAGCCCGGACCTGCAAGCACCATGCAAGTACTGTAAATCCTACTGTCCAGGGTTCAGACTGCATTCGTTCTTTTCAACCAAATCTGCAAACAGTTCCCGCAGCAGTGCTCCCAGCGTGATCATTGTAAATAATCTAAGCTGCCTGATTCACTTACCATGGCCAGCACTGCCCACAGCCTTGTGGATACTGCACACACAGAACAGTGAGCAAAGAGGAAAGCAGGGTGAGGCGGGCATCAGGGGGGGGGGCTGCAAATGAGCACAGTGAGGCTGCAAATGGGCATTGCTGACCCTCTTTTCCACTTACAGTAGCTGCTGCATTTCCTACCCTAGGCTTATACTCGAGTCAATACGTTTTCCACGTTTTCTTGTGGTAAAACTAGGTGCCTCGGCTTATATTCGGGTCGGCTTAAACTTGAGTATATACGGTAAGCTCTGTCTAAAAAAAAAAAAAAAAATGTCATATGGATGCAGTGTTGCATGACCATACAATTATTCAAAGTGCGACAGCACAGAAAGCTGAAATTTGGCCCTTTATAGAGAACAGATAGAACCAGCCTCCCTAGCCTTTTAGCAATAATGGAATCATCAATATAATAACCTGTAGAATCTTAGCTAATAGAGGAAAGAGGGGCAAATGGACAAATATGTTTGGGGAATTATTATAATTTTTTTCTCTTTTCTTCTCTCTCTCCTTTTCTTTTCATTGTAATTTTGGCCATGGCCAGGATGCTACCTGGTTAAGGGAAACATAAAAGAAAAATTGGTGTGATCTTCAAGGTAATTTTGTTTGAAGACTATAAAAGTTCTGATAACATAGTATAGTAGCACTTGTTGCTAACCATGAAATGGGCAAGATTTATGTTAAAATGACATGTCATGGTTGTGAGATGTTTTTTCTTGTGGAATTATTACACAGTTTTTTCAAAGATAAAGAATTTATAAAAAAACTAAAAAACAAAAAAAATTGGCCTGGTCAGGAAGAGGGTGAAAGTGCCCAGTAGGCAAAAGGTTAAAAAGTATAACTAAAAGGCAAAACTTTTTTTTTTTTTAGTTTTGGATAGAATGTGGGATTAGAACGCTTGTCAGTTTTTATTGCTGTCTGTGCCCCCATTAGGGAGATTCTCCCTCTCCATTTGCTCTGTTTACCATTATCATTGAAAGTAAAAAGTAAAAGAAAATCCCAAATTTTGGGTTGTTCCCAGAAAAGTAATAGAGGGAAAATTGTCCAATGGGGACAGTAGTTCTGGTTACCTGGGGGTCCCTAAGGAATTCCCTTAATTTGCAGGGATTTTCTCTCACTTCCTGTTTGGCTATGGGACAGGAAATGAAGGGAAATCTCTGTAATGGGATACAGATGGTGAAAGAAAATATGACAGGGGTTATAACCCTCCTTTACTCTATCCAAAATGAAAAAAAAAAAAAGTTTTCCCTATAGTTCTACTTTAAGGTAAAAAAATAAACATTTTTAGCTTTAGTATTACTTTAAAATTCATTATAAAACCCAAAACACCCACTTCACAGTCTCCAGCAGCAACCTTCAACAGGAGTTCCTTTTGCTGCTGCTGAAAAGAAAGAAAAATATGTCCTCAAATCACCCCCCCCCCCCCATGCTTACTGTCTCAATGCCAGCGTGGTAAAACTGCTGGCTTTGCAGCTGCTCCAATTCCAGCTTGTGGAATTATCACTCTTACATGAGTTTATGGCGTGTGTATTACCACAATGGCAGCTAATGAGCTGATTTTTTGCCCAAAAGGCAATTCCTGCCCTCCATTAGCATTTGGAAGGTAATGTGTCTGTGCTGCTGGACCATGCTGTCAGTGGTAGAGACCACAAAATCGTGGTCCAGCAAGTAAGGGTAGGACCAATTTTATGGCAACTGTAAAGGGTGCAGGACAGGGCATCTCCATCATCTTGGGCCACTGAAGCTCTGTGTCTTGTACATTGGTAACAGCAGTCACCTATACCCCAGGAATATTACATACATATGCTCAAGTGTGCTCTGTCCGCTCGATAGAGAGAGAATGGGCAATTAAAGAGGAAGTAAACCCCCTTTTTTTTTAAAAAAGACACCCTGCAAGGCTAAGGCATAGCATACTAGGTCATTATGAAGTACTTACCTGAGATCGAAGCCCCCACATCTGTGCTCGGACACCTCCTCCCTCAGCGCCATCTCTCCAAGACTCACTTCCGCATATCGAGGCTTTGTCGCTGTGACTGACCGAAGCCGCGATGACGTCACTCCCACGCATGCACGTGGGTGCCGACACTTACGGCTTCCCATCACGGCTCCTTCACTCTCTCAGTGCACCTGCGCGCCGTTGTCTACATGCGCCATAGACAGCGGTGCCTTTCTTTTGCAACTATCTCCTAAACCGTGTAGGTTTAGGAGATATTTGTTGGACCTACAGGTAAGCCTTAATCCAGGCTTACCTGTAGGTGAAAGTGTGTTGTAAGGGTTTCAACAGCTCTCTATAGCAGGGAGTCCATGTATGAAAGTTCAAATGCAGCACAAGGCGTGTTGGTGGTCACAGATAGGAGTCGGCAGCCATCCACAGTCAGCCTAAAAAGCTAGAAGGGGCTCTGTAGACAGTAAAACACAAAAGAGAGCAGCACCATCTAAGTGCAGCAATGTTAAAACATTTTTAATATAGGACAAACAATTTGGAACTCACAAGATCGTAGAGATCACAGCGCATGTAGGAATGTATAAGAGGTTCATCCACTCTTGGGGGAAGGCAGTTAGCTCAAAGGTGGAGAGGCAACTTATGTTCCCGACTGTGCTGTTGGCTCCCAACGCTTCTTGGTTCTAAAGGAGGAGCACGCATGCTCCGAACACGCGCTCCTCCCCACCCGCTGAGCGGATTCTGAGAACCAGGAAGTGTTGGGAGCCACCAGCGCAGCCGGGAACATCAGTTGCCTCTCCACCTGCGAGCCTACCGCCTTCCCCCAGAAGTGGATGAACCTCTTATACCTTCATACATGCGCTGTGATCTCTACGATCTTGTGAGTTCCAAAATTGTCTGTCCTATATTAAACATGTTAAAACATTGCTGCACTAAGATGGCGCTGCTCTCTTTTGTGTTTTACCTATACCCCTCCTCCTCACAGGCCTCAACCTCATTGGAACCATCTGTCCCAACCTGGTGGGGCAGCAGTTCCTGGTTAAGCACTTCCCGCCCAAGGTACGTCATATTTCATCATGAACTTTGAGTGGGCAGTTCAGCCGCTTGATCATTCTTACAGGTGGCAGGAGGGGACCCCCTCTCCCGCTGCCCTCTGGAGCTTCTCCTGACTTGGCCCTGCAATCAACGAGCCGGAGAACAAATTGGTCGCAGCCGGAAATTTACCAGAGATTTCTGCTGACCAGATGGTCCCCAGTCATCTCTATGACCCTCGGATGTTAAGACGTCAAGTCCCGGCAGGCAGAAGTAAACACAGCCGAGGAAGTGGCTGGAAAGGCTGAGAGAGTTTATTTCTTTTTTGATCTCAGCGTGAAGGCCCCTTTCACACTAGGGCGAGTAGGTGTGCTAGCAGGTCTGCTTGCAGTCTCTGGCCTTCACGACATGGCTGTTGACAGTCGGATACTAAGTGACCTTAGCCCGTCGGTTCGGTACTTCCACCATGCTGAGGGCACGGAAGTCATCTTTGCGGATGAATTACCATCGCACTTGAAGGGCCTACATCTCTAGGTGTGGAGATGGAGTGGCGTTCACGTACATATTCGGCTTCCAGGATCCTGCTGTTTTTTTGCTTTCACATTGAGAATGCTGGGGCAGGATTATTTCAGGCGTTATTGTTAGCGCTAAAACGCCTGAAATACGCCTCAGTGTGAAAGGGGCCTAAGGAGAGATGTGGGGTATTATTGACCCCACATCTCTCCATAAAGAGGATCTGTCACACACATTCCTATTACAAGGGATGTTTACATTCCTTGTAATAGGAATGAAAGTGATCACAATTTTTTTTTTTTTTTTAAAGAGAAAGTGTAAAAGAAAAAAAAAAACTGAATAAAAAAAAAAAAAAAATGTAAAAGTGCCCCGTCTCCGCGTACAGAAACAAATGCATACGCAAGTCGCGCCCACATATGTAAACGGAGTTAAAATCACACGTGAAAGTATCACTGTATGCGTTAGAGCAAAAGCAACAATTCTAGCCCAATACCTCCTTGATTATTCCAATGCTCTGGTATTGTATAGATGCCACACACTTTCTCAGCAGCTGAGCTTCAAAAGAAAAAATGTGTTTGGTGCTGGGTAAATTTTGTAAGTTTGTGGCCTATACCAGTGCTCCGACACTCAAAAATATTTGTCTATTTTCTGTTAGATAATACAAACCAATGTTTATTTCAAGAGAAAAAAACTTTAATTATATTTGTAGTTTGTATTTACCTATAGAAACCCCTTACCTGTATACCTTTTTTGTAAAAGTCAACTAACCCTTTAATGTCCATCCACTGTACAATATCTGTAGCTATTGTCCATGAAATAATACTTATACTTGTACAGTAAAAGCTGCCTTGTCTCCCTCTTAAATTGCAGCCTTAGACTGCTTTCACACTGAGGCGCTTTGCAGGCGCTATAACGCTAAAAATAGCACCTCTCCTCTCACTCCAATGTGAAAGCCCAAGGGCTTTCACACTGGAGCGGTGCGCTGGCAGGACGGTAAGAAAAGTCCTGCTAGCCGCATCTTTGCAGCACTGTAGGAGTGGTGTATACACCGCTCCTAAAGCACCCCTGCCTATTGAAATCAATGGGCAGCGCCGCTTTTGCAGGCGGTTTTAACACTTTCAGCCGCTGGTGGGGGTTAAAACCTCTGCAAAAACGACAGTAAATCACCGCTAAAAATAGCAGCGCTTTACCGCCGACGCCTCAGTGTGAAAGCAGCCTTTACGAAGCTGCTTGCATACTGCCCAGCCACTGTACAATATTTATGTCTCTTAACCCTTTCCATACAGGGCTTTTTATAGCACTTCCATACCGGGCCTATTCTGGCACTTCTCTCCTACATGTACAAATCATCCTGCTTGTGCTAGAAAATTACTCAGAACCCCCAAACATTATATATGTTTTTTTTTTTTTTTAGCAGATACCCTAGGGAATAAAATGACGGTCGTTGCAACTTTTTATCTTGCACAGTATTTGCGCAATAATTTTTCAAACGCCTTTTTTTGGGAAACAAATGGTTTCATGAATTAAAAAAATAACAAAACAGTAAAGTTAGCCCAATTTTTTTGTAAAATATGAAAGCTTATGTTACGCCGAGTAAAAAGATACCTAACATGTCACGCTTTAAAATTGCGCACACTCATGGAATGGTGCCAAACTTCGGTACTTAAAAATCTCCATAGGCGACACTTTGAAATTTTTTACAGGTTACCAGGTTAGAGTTACAGAGGAGGTCTAGTGCTAGAATTGTTGCACGCGCTCTAACGCACGCGGCGATACCTCACAGATGTGGTTTGAACAGTGTTTACATATGCGGGCGGGACTTTTGTGTGCGTTCGCTTCTAAGCGCGAGCTATTGGGGACGGGCGTTTTAAAAAAAAAATATTCTATTTTTACTCTTTTTTTTTTTTTTTGGATCACTTTTATTCCTATTACAAGGAATGTAAACATCCCTTGTAATAGGAATGTGTGCGACAGGTCCTCTTTATGGAGAGATGCGGGGTCAATAAGACCCCACATCTCTCCTCCAGGCTGGAAAGCATGAGATCGTGAAAACAACGTCACTGATCTCATACTTACAGCCGCAATGGCGGCTTTGTTTACATTTGAGGACCCGGGCGTGACATCATCACATCGCACCCGGGCCTCCGACTGTCAGAGATGACTGGTGACAATCTGGTCACCAGTCATCTCTATGCTCATCACGTGACCCACCACCAGCACCGGACGATTCTCTCCGGGTCCCCGATGGTCCGGGAGAGCCCGGAGAAGCACCGGATGGCGGCGGCAGGGGGATGTCCCCTCCCGCCGCCTATAAGAACGATCAAGCGGCGGAACCACCGCTATGACCGTAATTATGGTGCGCAGGATCACCGGCTGAAAACAAGGATATCTGAATGATGCCTCTAGCTGCAGGCATCATTCAGATATCCCCCCCTCAAACCCAGGACGTCATATGACGTCCACCCGGAGGGAGAGAGGGTTCCTGCCGGCGTCATTTTACAATGACCCGGTATGGAAGGGGTTAAATAATGCACTGTAACTACTTGTCGACCACAGTGCGTGCGCGAGTGTATATATATAGCTTTTTTTTCTGCTGGAACGCCAGTCCACCACCTATCACAGCCCTCTCTGCTTCAACCTGTCATGATGACACACTAGTGCTGCGCAGCCCTCGCATCCTTCGGCTCCCAGCGCGGCAACGTACAGCTGCCTGTGTTGATGCAGGAGGCAGCTTCCGTCCCCGCCTCTACTAACAATGTAGCAAGGAGCCCTGAAACTCCGCCCCAGCTACAGCTCCCCGATCACCCGCAAAAAAAAAAAGCCTGCGCATACCATATGGTCTGGAGCACTGGCGGTGGAAGAGGTGAAGGAGCTGGGAATGAGAAACGGGGGAGGAGAGAGAGCACTCTGCAGAGACTGAACTGTGAAAGTGTGTGGGAGGATTTCAGCATGGAGAAGAACTGGGAAAACGCGTGGAGGGGCAGAGAGGAGGGCTTTGAAAGTGGTGGGGGGGATTTGTGCAGAGAGGAGGGCTGGGAAAGTGGGGGAGGGGTTTGTGCAGAGGGCTGAGAAAGTGGTGGTGGTGGGGGGGGGGGGGATTTGTGCAGAGAGGAGGGCTGGGAAAGGGGTGGGGGGGATTTGTGCAGAGAGGAAGGCTGGGAAAGGGGTGGGGGGAATTTGTGCAGAGAGGAAGGCTGGGAAAGGGGTGGCAGGGATTTGTGCAGAGAGGAGGGCTGGGAAAGGGGTGGGGGGGATTTGTGCAGAGAGGAGGGCTGGGAAAGGGGTGGGGGGGATTTGTGCAGAGAGGAGGGCTGGGAAAACGGTGGGGGGGGGATTTGTTCAGAGAGGAGGGCTGGGAAAGTGGTGGGGGGATTTTTTCGGAGAGGAGAGTGGGGGGGGGGGATTTCTGCAGAGCGGGAGCTGGGAAAGCGGAGGGGTGGAAAATTATCCAGAGAGAACTGGGAAGGAGGGCGCTTTGTACAGAGGTAAGAGCTGCAGAGGGCAGGTTGTGCAAAATGAGAGCTGTGGACAATGGGGCAGGTTGTGCAGAGGTGAGAGCTGTAGGGGAAGCTGGAGGTGCAGAGGTGGCAAAGGTGAGAGCTGTGGATTGGGGTAATCTTTAGATGGGGGAGCAGAGATAATATGGATGGGAGTGCAGAGTGGAGCTGTGGACATGGGAAAGAAAAGGGGAGCTGTGGATGAGGGTTGCAGGGGTTAGGTTTGGATAGGGAACACAGAAGTAAGTATTTGATGGTTACTTTTGGGGGGATACTTGAGGGGGAAGACCAGGGATATTTGCTGGGGGACAGAAAAACACACAGAGTTAATGACTAGGAGTATGTAATGTATGGTACTTCTTTTTAATGCTGTACTCTGTACAATGGGTTTTGCGCTACATACTCCTGCACTTTGAATACTGGACTGCATATGACATATGCTTTACCACTGCTCTTTGTGCTGGGCTGTATGTAATATATTGCTGACCCCTGTCCTCTGTACACAGGTTTATATGCTCAATTTTTCTGAGAACAAGAGACGCTTTGCATTGAATGAAAGTACTATCATGTTGGCTGATGTTTTTTTTCTGCGTCGTGTGCGATATGCTGCTACTCACAACTGCACAATACACACTCCTGAGCCCTGTGTGTTATGAAGTGCTGAACTGTATAGGAGAGGGTTTACAGCTGCATTCACACCACAGGCATTTTGAATCGTGGGCAGATTTGCCACGATTTCAAAGCATGCCGGTGTTAATGATAAACTGGAGAACGCACACTTGAGATGTCATTCATTTGAATGGTTATGGTGCGATAAATTGCGCTGAAATCGTGGCAGAACCGCACCGCGATTTTAGGTGCCATTCAAATGAATGACATCACAAATGTGCGTTCTCCAATTTTTCATTCGCACATGGGCGTTTTGAAATCCTGGCAAATCTGCCCACGATTCAAAATGGCAAAGTGTGAATGCAGCCTAAAGCACCCTTTCAAGTAAAAAAAATAAAATAAAAAATACATGTTTTTGATTAAATGTTCCTCTCGCCATTTAACCCTTAATTTACTCTAATCAGCCTTAATTAATTCCCTACTCTCCTTCTCCATTTAATTATTTTCCTGCTGATTTTTTTTTCCCCTCTATTTATAAACTATTAATAATTAACAGTTTTGTGTTTGCTTTGTTCACTAATATTTTTTACACCTTTAACACATATTTACACATTTCACACAAAAAAAAAAGAAAAAAAAAAAAAAAAAAGAAGAAGCACAAAATCAAAAAAGAAATGCCTTTTATTTGTAAATAACTTTTCAATGCTTTATACCATTGCTGACAGCTGAAGTGTAAACAAAACAGTTGCGGTAGGCATCGGTAATTGGTATCTGCAAGTACTAAAGAAAAAAAAAAAAAAAACACGGTATAGGGGTACATGGGCAGAATCGGTTTTCCTAACAATAATTGTATACATAAAAAAAAAAAAATGCCGTAAACAGTGCTAAGAATCATGCCCTTGGATGTAAATGCCTGCTTTAAAAGAGGTTGTATGCCCCGCTTTGTGATTTTTACCTACAGGCAAGCCTGTAGGTAAAATGAATATCGTATACCGTTTAAGAGATATTCACCTTGCATGCAGCAGCGCATGCGCTCTAAAGGTCCGGCGTATCGTGAAGGAACTTCAGAGCTTCTTGCCGTATATGAGGGCTCCCGCGTGCATGCACAGGAGTGATGTCGTCACAGTTCCGGCCACTCACAGTGCCGCTGCGGTGGCTTCATTCTAAGGCAAGTATTTCATGATGTGCTAGTATGCGATGCATACTAGCACATAATGCCATTGTCTTGCAGGTCTTTTTTTTCCCCCAGCAGTTTACTACCGCTTTAAGGCCACTATGAGTCATTCTATGTTTGTGTCCAGGGTCATCATAATTCGATCATTATGGCTGACAGGATAACTTAGACAAGATGATATGAAAAAACATTATACTGGAGCAAAAGTATAGTGATATTAAAAGGCAGTTTTTTTTTTCCCTTTAAAACAAACATGTTATACTTGCCTGCTCTGTGTAATGGTTTTGCAGAGCAGCCCCGACAACCTTCAGCCTTTACAACCACGTTAATGGCAGAGGGGCCTGATGGTAGGGCATCTCTTTGTGTGTCATGAGTATGGTGTTAAATAACACCAACACTGATCTGGTGCTGCAACATATTCTAGGAAAAGAGCAAATTTTGTACATCTTGTTGCCAAGACAAAATTTTCACATTGGCATGCAATGTCATCTGTTCACACATCGGCTGCCTACAACTCAATATATAAGGAGACAAACTGCATATAAAATACACACACACACACACACACACACACACACACACACGACTGTAATGAAAATTAAGCATAAAATTTCTTTTTTTTTTTTTATTATATTCTGGGTTTTGATATTCAACCTGCCAAGACAAAAAGTAGATTTATAACGTGTTTTTGATAAATATTAGAGTAGCAAGCTGTCTCTCTCTCGTTTGGAACAGTATTATAAAAACACAGGAAATGAAAAACATTCCTCATTTTAGCCCTCATTCACACGATGCGATTTGTCATGCAATTTGACAGTTCCAAATCACATGACAAGTCGCACCCTATTGCCAGCAATGAAACCGTTCAAATTGCCACGGCTCATGTCGCAGCGACTTTGAAAAAGGTCCCTGCACTACTTTTTTTTCTGATTTCATTGCTACTCGCAAGCCGCAATGAAATCTGGGAGGTGCAAATCACTCTGATCTGCGGCTCTGAAATCACACTAAAGTAGTGCGATTTCAAAACCGCACTGGTGTGAACCAGGGCTTAAGAAAGCTGGGATGGAAATGCAAAATTTAACAGAAGTGAACTACCAAAAGTTTCAATTAAAATAAATAACAAAACTAGGTTCTGGGTTTTGTGAATGCTTCATATTAGATGCGCCAACCACCTGAAGCAAAGTAAATGGCCAAGCCTGACGAGGAAGCATGTGTATTAGTTGGTACTAGGTGGGAATGGCAGTTGAAGCTGTTCTGTCAGCTAATGGATATTCGTATAGATTCTATTTTTAATGAAGACCAAACTTGGGAGATGCTGCCGAATGCCAGGGTAGTGCTGGATATGACTGAACCAACGAGATACATTAATGCAAGTCTCCTTTTCTTGAACCGAAAGGTCAGCCTAGGAAGAAATCAAATAAAAGGTTTAAGCATATTTATACACAAGGCAAAAATAAAATGTTATATTTTGCATCCTACAAGTCCTTAGAGGGTTGCCCCCCCCCCCCCCCCTTTATAGCTAGCGATCCTGACAGCAGCAATATTCCTGTCTTAGGACCAAAGGAGAAGAAACACTGGACAACAATTTTCAAAAGTCTTGCTTCCTGAGACTTGTAAATAATTGCATTCTGTTTTTATTACATTTAATACTTAAGAATTAGTTACATTTTCTTCTACAGCGTGCTCCTATGGTGTGATCTGTATAAGCTCCTGAACTTACTAACAGCTGCCAGTTACAAACAGCCTGGACCAAAGAGAACCGTTGAGTCTGGGTGCCATTTTAAAACAGCACTGGGACAAACAGCGTCCCTGTGCAGTTTTAAAAACTGTCAAACCATTTATTTTAATGATTTTCACATAAGATTATATATGCATTTAACCATTTTATGCTCGTTATTTAACCTGTTAAACACTTCCCGGTTGGGCGTCCCAAAGCCTTGAGACTGCTGCTGGGGTCCACCATCTCGGATGTGATCTCAGCAGACTCAAAATTATCACTCAAATAGTCCCCTTACGCCAGGGGTGCCTAATCTTTTGAAGAGTGAGGGCCACTTAAGTGACTTCGTAACCGGTCGCGGGCCACAATGAGCAGAGCGGATGGACAGGATGTCCCGTGTCCGCTCTGCATATGCAGAGCGGATACAGCCCACTATACTTTTTATTTTATTTATCGGATTGGAGGTAGAAGACAAGTCGGTTTACGTCTGCCATTTCTTTGAGGTGCATGGAGGGTCAAATTTGGTCGGACTGTGTGAAAGGGGCCCAACGCTGCTTCCACACCGATACGCTGCGGTTGTTCCTGCACTGTGGGTGCAACGCAGTGTACCTTTGGCTTTCCTGCACTTTGCAATAGACTTCCAATATATTTTGCAGGTTTGGTGCACTTTCAGAAAGCTCACCAAACTCGCAGGTAATAACAGAAGTCTATGGCTCAGTGCAGGTAACCCGCAGGTGCATTGCTCTGCACCTGCAGATCAGTTTGAAAGCAGCCTAGTAACCACTACAGAAGAGATATGCCCATATATACCCAGTTATTTTAGTAATAAAATAGCCTTTAAAGCGGAGCTCCACCCTAAAGTGGAATAAGACAGATATTTGCACCCACTTCCGGGAGTCCTCTCTGCGGGTAGTACGTCACTTCCCGCAGAATACCCGTTGTGTTCTGGGAAACACTCGGCTCCCAGAACACACAGGGACCAGTGAGAACGGCGCAGCGCGACTCGTGCATGCGCCGTAGGGAACCGGGCAGTGAAGCCGCAAGGCTTCACTTCCTGGGATCCTCACCGAGGATGGCGGTGGGGGCAGCAGAGTGACGAGCGATTGCACGTCTTCTGCTGCTGACGTCGCTGGACTCCAGGACATGTAAGTATCCTAATATTAAAAGTCAGCAGCTGCAGTATTTGTAGCTGTTGGCTTTTAATATTTTTTTTTTTTTTCAGGGGAGCTCCGCTTTAATAACAGTATTCTATTCCATCCCAGAGCAGGAGGTCGCGGGCCACATCAGAGGGCTCCACGGGCCACATGTGGCCCCCGGTTGGGCACCCCTGCCTTGCGCCTTCCCCGGCAGGTATACAAGAGTTAAGGACTGTACACATGGGCAGCATCAGCCTGTTTAATAGAAACTGGCTGACATTTAGCCGTGTGTACTGCAGCCGGACCGGCTTCTGTTAAAGGGGCATCACCAAAAAAAGGTCTGGAGCGCTGACCGGTGTGTTCTGGCAGGGGGGTGTTTGCAATCTCCTCAAGTTTTTTTTCCCCATTCAGCCCGCTGGGTTGAGTGAAAAAAACAAAAACGCGATAGTGTGTACCAGGCCTTATATAGGAAGGCGACAGGAAGGGCATGGATGCTGGGTCACAGACAATTAGACAACCCCAGAAGAGGGTTATGCTAGAGAATTAAAAGTGTAAGTTCACCTTTAGTAACTTTTTACAAATATACCCTTATGCAATGCCAGATCCCATAAATAGTACATACCACAGCAGTCCTTATTTTAAACAACCTGCTTTTCTTTACATATGCAGCTGTGAGGGGGCCGCTCCATGTAAACCGTGGCCCCTTGAATCCCCTCTATCCAGTAACTTGGATGCTACAAGTGTGCACCACCGTAGCAGCCACCCTGGGACTTTCAAACTGGGATTTTCTAAGAAAATACTAATGGTGAACCTACACTGTAACAAAGTAAATTTTTTCAAAAGGCACACTGCAAGTCATTATAAAATCATTAAAACAGAAGTATGGGGTTTCCAAAATGTATATTCACCTAGGTGGATGCATCGATCCGATTCTGCATCTGTCCCCTGCACTGAGTGATCAAACACAGCTGATCCCTCTGTTCCGCCCTCCGCTCTGAGCAGAAAGCTGTGACTGTCAAGTCACTGTCGCTCTGCCCCTCATTGGAGCGCCAGGCTAGGGAGGGTGCAAGAGCAGCTGGCCCAGGCTCTCAGTGGCTTGCGGTTTCTATGTTTACTACAAAAGTGTGCCCATGTCAGAACAGGCCAGAGGGTTAATGGATGTAGAGGATAGTTTGAGTGTTGGGTTAGATGGGGGTTAATATAAGTTGTCAAACAAAAGGAAGATGTTTTTTAGATAAATTAATTGACCTTTGCAAAGTGCTGTGATTAGGGTAGAATGTGGCTGTGATTGGGTGAAATATATGGAGAATGGTAGGGAGAAGTGATGGATTTTATTACAGGTTGCCAGATAGAGGTGAAATGTGATCAGGTAATTCATAGATGGAATGTACGCGAGGAGGATGGATTATGTCATTTTGGGAGATGAAGGGGCAGCAGAAGAATGTTATGACAGGAGGTGGCAGAAAAAGGTCCCTGAGAAAAAAGGCAAGGGCCATCCAGTACAGTCTGCTAGGAGTCTGACTATGTCCAAGTATCATGCTCACATGGACCAAGTTGAGGCAGGAGTTTAAGAAGGGGAAATGCATAAATCAAGTTGAACTGATCCCACATGTCATGAGAGCATTCACCAAAAGCCAGAGGATTTCTGGTCCTGGGCATACATCTGTCCTGTATGTGGTTGAATTTTGATGCCAGAAAATTTACTTTTGGCATCCCCTGGAGACAGAGTGACTGGAACATTTCTGGGCAGAAAGATCACTCTTCCAGGAACCAGATGTTCGTGGCTTTGGAGATCCGCTTGCCAATTTTACATGCCTGGGGACAGGACCAACACATGAAGCTCGGCCCAGGTCAAAATAAGCTATGCTTGCCTGAGAGTGACCTGACCACCATGATGATTGATAAAAAGTCCCCAGTATCCCACCACCTGAATGCCTGCGGTCCCAATGTGACCTGTACTGAATATGGGAGCTGCACAGGTTGCATCCAGGTTGACCAACACAAAAAAAAAAAAAAAGATGGTGCCCACAGAGCTAGCTGTGACGTAATTCCATACAGCCCAACTCAGCAGCAGTGTTATAGTAGAATACACTCATGTAGAAATTTCTGCAGAGCAGAAATTTGGTTCAATCTCTGCCTCACATTGGTAAGGCCACCCCTGCAGGGACTGGACTCCACTACAACATACCACAGGAATGGAACTGTACAGCACTCTGCCAGCTAACTCACGCAATGCAACAACCTGCCAAGGCGAGTGCATCAGCGGGTCCAGTGCACACAGCAGCTTAGAGGCCATTTATTTTTTCATCTCTCTGATGTTTGGCTGCAGCTCCTGAGAAAAATAGTCTGAAGGGTCTGATCCAGATACAGTAAAATGCTGCATCTCTACAGCACCAAAGCTCAGCAGCTGAATGCAATCTGCCTAGAAAAAAAAACACACAAACCACACAACTCTCTCCGTAAAGAGAGGAAATGTCCATCACGTGCGGACGATAGCAATTTACTGTAGTTATGCTGGCAGTAGGAGGGGTTACGCAGGGTGAACTTTTGCTCGGATCGCTGCGGAGATCCAGGCGGAAGTGGGAGCGGATGTCTCAAGACCAGGATACCCCCCCAGGTATCTTAAGACCAGGATAACCCCCCCTCCCCCCAGAAAAAACCTAAGTGCCAAATGGTAAAGAGGAGGAAAACGAGCGGTACTTCCCCTTTAACACACCTGTAATGTACGATTAGGAAATAACTGCTTGTTACACAGATTCTTTAAAAATGCCCAGCCATATATTTATATCAATTTAGATATATATTGATTAAATCCATTTTATACACTACTTACTATAATTGGATGAAGCCCATAATAAATTAAAATATCTGCCAAAGTTATTTTATTTCCAGCCATGTATACTTTGTCCTCCAGATAACGGTTAAGGTCCTAAATAAAATAAAAATATAGAATAGTAGATGAACATTAATCTTGGACATCTATAGAAAACGATAACAGTAAGCAATACACGTTAACCAATGTTGTTTAGCTCGGGTAAAACTGGTAGTATTTTTTTATTTTATTATTATGCTAGCTGCATTTGATTGCCGTGTTTTTTTTTTTAATACGGCTTTTGTTGGATTTTTGGGGTGGTTCCACCAATTGAATATTCCAAAGAGACAAATGGCATCACATGTAAAAATGAGCCACAAGAAATGAAAAATGTGCATGGAAAAAGGGCTCAAAAAGAGTCTGCAAAGCCAGACAATGCCCTCTATTGACAAAATCTTGCCATTGAGTGAATAGAGACAGGAACACTGGAGTATTAAAAATACAGTGTAGAGCATTTGAACACTCAAGCAAGATTGTGGGCAAGGTGTACTGCACCTCTGTGGGGGACCCAGAGATTGCATTTGTTCATGTCCTAAATGTATTCAAGAGGTAAACTTAGCCTTTACGCTAACCCACTGGCTTCAATACTTTATTAGGCAGTGACCCAAAACAAGTACACAGAACAAGAAAGAGACTCCACAAGACATTCTAAAGCTCATAGATTTTGTCCAAACAAAAGTGAAACACCAAAATAGGGAGGGGGAAATGGGATTATTTAGTGGTGCAATCAATGAAGTAGAGATGAGGAGGAGGATTATAAGTAAAAAATTACATTTTATTTAGCATATACCAGTACATAAAAATCGATCTCAGGCAATCACAGGTTTACAAACAGTAAAACCAGAGTGGTTGTAATGCAGTTGGAGAATGGTCACAATTAGCAAGTCATATTCAGGTAAAGATCAGAGAACTGGTCGCATCAACCCGACATGTTTCGCTTTGGTAGCTTCATCGGGGATAGTGCTCAGAACTGGTATTGACAACTATATAAACAGAAAAATAGAAAATGAATACATATTTACATGTTTATTACAATTTTTTATTAAAAGGAAACAGATCAACAACAGCATGCTTCAATCTAGGGGCCAATGCACTTACCCAATCATGGATCTCCAGCAAGTGAAACCACCAGGAAATCCCTGGATCAGACAGCGGATTAATTTATTTTATTTTATTTCACTAATTCATTCTGGTTTTCTTACATTCTTTCTATCCTCCTTTTCATTATCCAGTTTCCTTACTTTTGTCCTCTGTGATCAATAGGGACAGTCCACACCCCTCATTGTTGGGGGTCCGCTGTCTGATCCAGGGATTTCCTGGTGGTTTCACTTGCTGGAGATCCTTGATTGGGTAAGTGCATTGGCCCCTAGATTGAAGCATGCTGTTGTTGATCTGTTTCCTTTTAATAAAAAATTGTAATAAACATGTAAATATGTATTCATTTTCTATTTATATAGTTGTCAATACCAGTTCTGAGCACTATCGCACTACCCCCGAAGAAGCTACCAAAGCGAAACATGTCGGGTTGATGCGACCAGTTCTCTGCTCTTTACCTGAATATGTCTTGCTAATTATGACCATTCTCCAACTGCATTACAACCACTCTGGTTTTACTGTTTGTAAACCTGTGATTGCCTGAGATCGATTTTTATGTATGTGCTAAAAAAAATGTAATTTTTTACTTATAATAATCCTCCTATCATCTCTACTTCATTGATTGCACCGCTAAAAAAATCCCATTTCCCCTTCCCAATTTTTGAATATATTCTAAAGCTCATCACACGTGCTACAATCTCATATCTCAAATAGATGAACAATCTCCTTAGAACTAACAAGTATTTAGTGCAAGGGCCTGACTAATTGTATCTAGGTTTATTGGTCATATTACGTAGGTTCCCATTTTACTTTGTTTTGGTAGATCTAAAGTTTATTGCACAGATGCTGTATGGCCAGATTGGAACGTGTGTGGCGAGTCTACAGTTCACCATACAGGTTACAATATAACTGTACAAGCTCCATATGACCTACCAAAACTACATAATATGGGGACCTACCTAAACTCTCCAATCAGGCCAGAGCTTGCAATACATAGTTGTTGGTAGATCAAAGAAAATGTACAGTCAGATTGTAACATGTGGAGTTAGCTTTATGTAAAAGGAGTTGGCTTTACACCCTACCCCTATTTTAATCTACGATTATTCGATCACCTGTGTTATGAAGAACAAGCATTACTGTAGTATAAATACATTAGACACACTGCTTAATGATTGAGCTACATTTTTTTTTACAATACACTACAATAATAGGATTCAGCAACCATTTAAGTTGTCCATTTAGAAAATACACAGGAGGTGACAGTTGCTTCTTTTGTTTCCATTTTAAAATGTACAATTTGCCCAATAGCCTAACAGCTTTGCATTTTTTCCTCTCGCTAACTATGGGAAGATGTGGCCAAGAGCATTTACTAAAATGCATTCAAATTAGTACCAGTTAAAAGTGATCTGACATATGTGAATACCCTTCAGCTTATTACTAGAATAACCAAATGTTCTGCCTTTCACATAGCTCTCCCAGTCACGTCATAACTACTAGATTTGTTTTGTTTTATTAGGCAAGGAATTACACAGACTGGCCAACTTGGAAAATACAACAATTCACTGGTAGCAGTAAGCAGCTCTATTAACGTGTAAATGCTGTATGCTGACAAAACAGCAAATTAGCAAAATGATCACAAAAATCAAATAAGGCAGTTTAGGAGTGTGCTGATTCACCAGGTCTGCTTAGAATCACTCGTATTTAACCACTTGCTGACCCGCTCACAGTAAACATACTGCTCTACCCCCGGGGTGTGCAGCAGCGTGATTCCGTGACCGCTGTGTCCAATTACGGTGATTGGAACCCGCTGTATCATGCGATTGCTATGACTAATCGTAGCAATCACATGATTAAAATGTCAACAAAACAGTCACGGTTTTGCTTAGAATTGCGATGTGGTCATTGGCCCATGGCTATCACATGGTATTTGGGCCAATCACAGCAACCTGTACCCAGTCAAAGATCACAATAGTAATCCAGCTGTCATATATGAAAGCCATTCCTGATAGCTAAAACTATTGCTTAGAAAAGCGATCATAAAAAATAAATAAGTAGTAGTGCAGTACAGTGCCACCATAGATCCACTTGGATGACAGGATTTATAAAAAGGAAGGCGGTCAGCATCCCTGATCACCGCCACACTAGTCATATGATAAAGCTGTACTGCACTGGTGACCTAAAATCAAACAAATTTTATCAAATCTCGTAATTTTCCCCAAAAAATTACAATTTCAAAAAAACTCGCCATGTCTCTTACTAAATACCTTGGACGGTCTACTTTTTACAAAAGGGGAGAGAGAGAGATATATATATATATATACACACACACACACACACACACATACACACACACACACACCATAGTTTGTAGACCAACTTTCACACAGACTAAATAAGATACATTGATTTGGGCTATTTTTACCAACGAAATGTAGCAGACTACAGTTTAGCCTAAATTTATGAAGATAATTTGTTTGCAAAATTTTATAATGGAAACTAAGAAAAACTTGTTTTTTTGCATTTATATAACAAAAAAACCCAGTGGTGATTAATTACCACCAAAAGAAAGCTCCATGTGCGATTCATTTTTATTTTTTTCTAAAAATGGAATTTGCATACAGTATTTGCATGAACGAGCAATTGCCAGTTAAAGTAGCACAGTGCAGAATAGCAAAAAATGCCCTGGTCATGAAGGGGGTAAATCCTCAAGTGGCGTTCATCTGCAGATGAAGCTACTAGAAATACAACAGGCTTTCTAGCCGGTCAGTGAAACATGAGAGCAAACTGGAAAAGATGCATTTGTATGACCGCTTTATTTGTCCAGCTTTTCACTATAGATGGATACAGCAACAAAATTTAAAAATTGAGCTCGGCCAGTTTATATTGAGGAGACGCTGTGTATACATGGATTGTATATCTTACCCTGACTACTGTATACCATTTCATGTATGCTTGGAAAATCTGTGACTTGTACATGTACTAACTGTCTTTTGCTGCTTTAGTGAATTTTTCCTAATACTGTAAAAACAGCTGAGCTACTTCAGCGCGATTTCAAAGCCACAGATCAATGTGGATCTCAGATTCCATTGCGGCTTGCGACTTCATTTAACAGCAGTCAATGCAAGTGGCAATGAAATTGCAGAAAAGTACTACAGGAACCTTTTCAAAATCGCTGCATCTTGAGTGGCAACAATTTGAACAATTCCATTGTCGAAAATTGGGTGCGACTTGCCATGCGATTTTGAACTGTCAAATCGCATTGGTGTGAACGAGGACTTAAAGTAGTTGTAAAGTCAACCGACAGACATTATTCCAAGGATAAATGCTACACTGTTCTAAAAGCAGTTTTTTTTTGGCCTACGCGGCTGGTGTTATTCCTTGCTAAATTGCAGGCCACGTCATCCCTCTAGCTTACTGAGCAATCCACGAATCTGCTGGTGGGTGTGCCAAGAGAGGAGGGATGTCATTGCAGGAAATGATGTTGCCGCTGAGCTTCTGCAATGAAATGCAGTCCGACCCAGCAGCAACGTCACTTCCCCCTTACCCCAGCCAAGTGCAGAGAGGAAGGAAGTAGGGGCTGGAGGGGGTGTGTGTGGCTTTCCACAGACAACGGAAGATACAGGCACACTGCATGTATTAGCAGCGGCATGACAGAAGACATCAACTGACCACATTAGCATGGATCAGCAGCCATGCTAGTGTGGTCAGTTTATTATCAGGAGGTGTTGCACAGGCAGGATGAACAAGGTATTGCACAACATAGGCAGGGCTGAATAAAATGGCAATATACAAATATGTATTACATTGCTTTAAAAAGGAGGCAGTGACATCAGTTTTCAGGGCTACATACAAAAAAATAAAATATGGGGAAGGCTTAGAACCTCCCCCATTCACACTACATAACACGTCTTGTGTACACATGTTTTCCCAAATCGGGCAGGCCATTTATTTCAATAGGCTGCTCTACACGCGACGAAGAAGCTCAAGTATCTTTCTGGGCTTTGAGAATTTTTAGTGGTGCAATTAACCAGTTTCAGCCTGACGTATAGCATAATGACACCAGCGGGAACCTCTCGTCAATCCAGGCGGACGTCATAACGCCCTTCCAGATTGTAGGGCCACGCAGCAGCGCGATCTGTCACTGGCTGCGTCCACCAAACACAGCCAATGACTGTCAGTGTACTGGCCCGCTGCCAGTCCCATGTGACCGCATGTAACCAATCACAGAAGGTCACATGACAGTTGTATACAATGGATGGCTTTCTTTCAAGCCATCCATTGTATGCAATTGTGTTGCTAGCTGCGATTGGTCAGTGTGATCCCATGGTACAGACTAGACCAATCAGAGCCCATCTGTACTATGTGAAAAGCGCTAATCAATCACAGCTAATCACAACAAAAGTAACTGAATGAATCGATTTAATTCAGTAAAATGCTTGCATATAGCAATGTAATGCACGGCTATATGCAAACATAATGTGTAAAAAATAAAAAAAATACTGATCACTTACCCAGAGTAGTACAATGTTAATATAGTAAACATTATATTTCTCTGTTCAAAGGATGTTAAAAAAAGAAAAAAAAAAAAAAAAAAAAAAATTTTTTTTTTTGTACTGTCACCAGTCAATTTTCAGTTCATGATTACAACTGTTATATGATGAAGCTGTATGGCACTGGTGACAAGTATGTTAAAAAAATTCTTAATTTTCCAAAATCTTATGACAAAAAAAACTTGCCATGCCTCTTACTATATACCTTGGCTTGTCTACATTCCAAAAAGGGGTAATATATACACACACACACACACACACACTAGTTTGTAGACTCTATAACTTTCTACTAAATATACACGGATTTGGGTTATTTTCAAAGAAATTTGGCAGAATACATTCTTGCCTAAAATTATGAACAATGATTTATTTGCAAAATTTTTGTTCTTCTGTTTATTCAGCAAAAAATAAAAAAATCCAGTGGCGGTTAAATACCACCAAAAGAAAGCCATTTGTGTGAGCAAAATGAAAACAATTCAGTTTGGGTACAACAGTGTTGCAGAACCACGCAATTGTGGTAAAAGTGGTTAACAAATGAACGGTACTGCAAACGTGACTTGTTTTTTGCGTTCACGCACTACAGTGGTGTCATGGCAGCCTTGAACTTGAGCAGGCCTTCAAGAGTTATCAAATAGCAGCCTTTGATTTTAATTGTCTAAACCAGGGGTCTCCAAACATTCTAAACAAAGGGCCGGTTTATTGTCCTTCAGACTCTTGGAGGGCCGGACTTTGGCCAGTGGGGGGTGGAATTTTCCTGGCATCAGTGGGACTAAACATATGGTATTAGGAGAAGAAATAGTGCCCCATCATTGGTATCATAGGGAGGAATAGTGGCCCATTAGTGGTGTCAGTGGGAGAAATAGTTCTCCACTGTCGGTGTCAGAATAGTGTCTGGTATCAAAGGGAGGGATACTGCCCCAAGGGCCGGATAAAAGCAAGCAAAGGGCCGCATCCGGCCCTCGGGCCAGTTTGGAGACCACTGGTCTAAACCAATAAAATGATGGCAAGGTAAGCCGTTGTTGAATAGGACTGTCTTTCCTTATAAAGATCAGCTCCTCTTTTAGGAGCCAACCACTTGGTATTTTTCATTATTACAACAAAAAGGTTTAAAAGCTTTGTCAAAGTGACAGCTCATGCATTCTTAACCCCAAAGTCACACACACATCTTTTATGGGAATATTATACAAAGGACCAATCTGCCTACATGTGCAGCATAACCTTATATTTTCAACTGATACGAATATAGTAATAGAACTGGCCCAATGTATATCTAGCTTGAGAATGATTCAAAAATGTTATGTATTGCAGGTCCACTTGAAACAGGGCTTCCAAAATGTATGGCCTCACCATATCTGCACTGCACACAAGTCATAACACTAACCTTTAGAATGGATCGAACATCTTCTTTGGAAGATAATCTGTCTATACGTGTAATTCTATATTCCAGCCACTGTTGTACAATTGCTTTCTCTTCTGTTGAAACACCAAGGAGTTCCTCTTTTTTGGCCTCCGTAGCTAAATGAGAAGCGATAGTGGCAAGTCCCACCAAGCTGGGACCTTTATTGGTTTGAAGCACAGGAATCTGAGGAAAAAAAAAAAAAAAGGAAGAAGAAATGTAAAATGATTTTATTTATTCATGTATAAATTAGATTTTCTTGGTCTTAAGACCCCACTCCAGGTTTTTTGACACCAGAGGGTGGTCACTGCAGGTCAAATGTATACGTTATTGAATTCTGGATGATCTCACAAGTGTCTCAAACCAATACCAACAACACAGGTCCCAATTTAAAGTGGAAGTAAACTCTCCTATCATTTTCAGGCAAGGAAGCTGCCATCTTGGCCTCTGTTTAATCTTCAACTGCCATGATGCTGCACATGTGATCAGTTATGACACCAGCCATTGGATGGTTTGACTGTTTGGTTGAGAGCACAACCAATGTGACAGTTAGCACTCCCGGCATGCCGGGAATGTAAGTGCTTTTTGAAACTGTTAAATCGATGGGTTTACTTCCGCTTTAAATCTGTGGTCTTTTCTTAGATGCAGATTCTACAGATGTCCACGTTGTTGCCTGAATGACGTGGAATCCGTCTATTTGATATCCACCTGTGAAATTCTCTCAGGATCCAGAAGGATGCGCGTCATGATAGTGTCACCAAAAGGGGACTGATTAGCAAAAGCATAGACTGCAGAATGGGATTACTCGTCTCCACGCCTAGAAGAGGCTCCAGTGAGAGACAAGGATGGAAGAATGAGCTGAGGGTCGCATGCTTGGCACTGCTGCTAGTCATAGAACGTCTTGTATTTTTTCAATAAATACAAAGTGTTCTCAGATTGGACGACGTGGACAGGCAAATCAGCGATGTCCCAATCTCCACCTCTTCTAATCAGAGTGACCCTCTGTGGTCAGCAAGCAGTGGGGCAGCTGCTCGGCATAGGATCTCGAAGATTGCGGCTATCACCATAATAACGCTGACCAATACAGCAATTAACACCTTCCCACTGGTCCCCTCAGTTATGAGCTAATCACACTTATGTTCACGTCCAAGCTGGGACCAGGCAACTGCGCCAGATCTATGTGCAGCACATGGACCAGTCTCCTCAAAGTCCCTCTGTAGTGCTCTGCGAGATCACACACCCTTCTACCAGCATCCAGAATAGGGATGAGCTCTGGTTTAGACTGAAACTGAAAGGAAGCTGACACTCTTGCTGACACTCTCGCCCCATCAACTAAGGCTAGGGCATTTCCCACACCGCAGCTGCATGTACACAAAGGGGAGGGGACGCTCGTGACATCATTGACATAATATGGTCACGCGGCTATATTAGGTCAAATGATGTCACAAGCATCCCCACTCCTTTCTGTACATGCAGCTCCGGGGCAGGGAATGCCCTGGCCACAGTTGAATGGGCAGCTGGAACTTCCTCCTGGGTTTGGTCTGAACCAGGGATGCACCGAAAAACACAGATAATGGAGCTGAAAATGGGGCAAGGGCCCCTGGTGCCACCCATTACGGGGGTGTTGTTCTAAAGCGCCCCAGTCCTCCCCTCCCTGTGTCACGGAGCTTAACTGCACAGACCGCAGTAACAATGTCCCGCCTCCTGTGACAGACGGCACACTGATCCGATGGTGGGACATTGAATCAGTTTGATGTGATTACAGGAGGCGGGACATTGTTAATGCAATTCAAATACAGCTCCGTGACACACGGAGATCGCTGCTCTGATTCGGGCACTGGCAGGCTGCATGATGGGCACTGGTGAGGCACAGGCAGGCTGCAAATGATGGGCACTGGTGAAGCTGCTGGGCACAAACCGGTTGCATATGCTGGGCACTGGTGAGGCACAGGCAGGCTGCAAATGATGTGCACTGGTGAGGCTGCATTGATCTCCTGTACCATGTCCCCAGTCTCTGACCATCTCCTGCATCTTATCTGCTATGAGGTGCACCGCATGGAAATTTTGCTAATACTATTAGCAACGTGTTATATATTAATAGGGTTGTCCCGATACCACTTTTTTGAGACCGAGTACAAGTACCGATACTTTTTTCCAAGTACTCGCCGATACCGATTACCGATACTTTTTTTTTCAATGTCATGTGACAGTTTGAAAGATGAGGACTGATAGGTGGCACTGACAGGTGGCACTTATGGGCACTGACTGGTGACTGGCGCTGATGGGCACTAATAGGTGGCTGGCAATGAAAGATGGCACTGATTGCACTGATAGGTGGCACTTATGGGCACTGATAGGTGGCACTTGTGGGCAGTGATAGGTGGCACTGATATGTGGCACTTGTGGGCACTGATAGATGGCACTGAAAGGTGGCACTTGTGGGCACTGATAGATGGCACTTGTCGGCACTGATGGGTGGCACTTGTGGGCACTGATAGGTGGCACTTGTGGGCACTGATAGTGTAATCAGTGCCATCTATCAATGCTATCTGTGCAATCAGTGCCCACAAGTGTCACCAGTGCCCATAAGTGACACCTATCAGTGCAGTCAGTGCCATCTACCGGTGGCACTGGTAGATGGCACTGATTGGTAGCACTTGTGGGTACTGATAGGTGGCTGGCACTGAAATGCTGTGGGGGAAAAAAATGACACAGGATTTAAAAAAAAAAAAAAAAAAAAAAACTGCTGCAACGCCTATCTTGGTACACCCTGCACTCGGCTGAAGTAAGCAGCAGCAGACATCTTGTTACACCCAGCCCATATAGCTCGGGCTGGGTGTAACAAGATGTCTGCTGCTGCTTACTGCAGCCAAGTGCAGGGTGTACCAAGATGGGCGTGGGGACGTTCAGCCGCTGACGGCGACCGAATGCGACAGCACCGGTCACCGATCCTGATGCGGCTGCGCCCTGCACCCCTGCCAGCTTACCAAGTTCAGCTGCAGGTGAGGGACTCGCTCTCCGCCCGCGGACTCCGTCCATCGACTGTGCCCGCCCTCTCCAGCCAGACTCCGCCCACACTTTCCTTCAGAGACTCAGCCCGCCCCTTCTCCAGCCAAACTCCGCCTGCACTAGCTCTGTCGACAGACTCTGTCCGCCCTCTCCAGCCAGACTCCGCCCGCACTCCCCCGCCCTCCCCAGCCACTGACTCCTCCCGCCCTCTCCGGCCACAAAAAAAAAGTATCGGGTGAAGCATCGGGAGCATTTGCGCGAGTACAAGTACTCGCGCAAATGCTTGGTATCGGTCCCGATACCGATACTAGTATCGGTACAACCCTATATATTAAATATTTTTTAAAAACAGTCATTTTCGGTATCGGTTTTCAGCCTAGTGTATTCTTCATTTCCGGTATCGATTTCGGCACCAAAATTTCCATTTGGTGCACCCCTAGTCTGAACCCAAGTTCAGCAAGATTATTGGATGTTATTTGATGACATAACTGGTATTAATATATCATTTATTTTTGTTCTGCCATCTTAGCCTCTGTTTGATCCTCTGTTGCCATGGTGCTGCACATGATAAATTTTGACACCAGCCATTTGATGGTTTGACAGTTCAGTTAAGCGGACAAGCAACTGTTACAGCCATCATTTATCTCATGATTTGAATGCTACTACTTTGGGAAACTGTTATTATTATTATACAGGATTTATATAGCGCCAAAAGTTTAGGCGGTGCTTTACAATATAAAAAGGGAGACAATACAGTTACAATACAATAAAATACAAGCGGATTAGGAGGGCCCTGCTCAGAAGAGCTTACAATCTAATAGGGTGGGGCAGGTGGTACAAAAGGTTGTAACTGTGGGGAATGAGCTGATGGAAGTGGTAAAATATTAGTCTGAGACGTGATAGGCTTCCCTTTAGAGATGAGTTTTCAGGGATCGCCTGAAGGTAGCAAGAGTAGGAGATAGCAAGTTCCAGAGGATGGGAGAGGCTCTGGAGAAATCCTGGAGACTTCTCCATTAAAAGAGAATTCCAGCCTAATACTAAACTAGTCTTAAAAATGTTACCTCCCCCTTCCTCCTACCTATTCCGCTTAATCTGTGTACAAAAAATACAAATCTGAATACGTAATTATTTTTAGTCCACTCCAGTCACAGGACCCCTGTGTTAGTCAGCAGCAGGGAAGAGGAAGGAGTGCTCAACAACGGCTGGGAATTTTGGGTGTCAAGCTGTCACTTAGACTCCCGTTTTCAATGCTCCCTCCTCTCCCCTACAGCCGGAGTTTATTAACATAGGAAAGACAGTGTTGCAGTATCACATGACCTTATTAAAAATAGGCAAGTACAGTATATACTTTTTTTTTTTCATACACAGGTTAGGCAGCAGGATTTAAGATATATGCAAATTGGATGCATTTTGAACATCCGATTTGCATGACATATGTTATAACAATGATTTCCATTGAAGCTATTCACAAAAATGTGGTGCATCCTCAGTGTGACTATAAGAAGAGTCCTGTGTGTTTTCTGAGCACTGTGGTGCGGTTCAGGTGCGAATTCCAGGCTCATTGCTTTCTCTGCAAATGCGTCTGAATCGCACGTGTTCAGTTGTGCACAGGATTTCAGCATGGATTGCTCTTCTACACACCCTTTATCTACTATGTATTGGCCAGCACTGAAAATGAAGCTGTGACAAAATGTAGGTCCTGAGCCTTGCAAATTTGCATCACATGAACACATGCTTTTTTACTTTTTATTTGCAGTGAAAACTGACATACAGTTCGCACCAGACATGTGTGAACCCAGGCTTAGTGTTAAGCCTAGTACACATCATTTTTTTTTTTTTCTCGTTCAACCCGAAAAAAACTGACAGTTCAGGTCTGAGCCGCTGTACTAATGATCCAATGTTAGTACAGCGATCTTATGTTGTGTTCTGACCCCCCCCCCTCCACAGAATACTTTGGTCAGTGCTCTTAGACATTGGCTGAGACCGCTGGTTGAGAATTTGTTGGCTGCTGGTTTTTCAGCATGCACGGGCAGCTTCCATACACATGGGCCACCCAACATTCGGCCAATGTGTACTAGGCTTTAATGTGGCCATAGATTGATCAAAATTCAGCCCGTTAAATAGAAACTTGCCTAATTTTGAACCATGAAAGAAAAGAATACCCCTAAAATTTGACTTTTTAAACTTCATTTTTTTTTTATTAAAGTTTTTTTTCAAACATTACAAGTCAGCATATTGCGATTCTTTTTCTGCAGATTAACCACTTAAGCTCCAGACCATTTTGCAGCTAAAGGACCAGGCCCCTTTTTGCAATTCGGCACTGCGTTGCTTTAACTGACAATTGAGCGGTCGTGCGACGTGGCTTCCAAACAAAATTGACGTCTTTTTTTTCCCACAAATAGAGCTTTCTTTTGGTGGTATTTGATCACCCCTGCGGTTTTTATTTTTTGCGCTATAAGCAAAAATATAGCGGCATTTTTGAAAAAAAAAAGCAATATTTTGTACTTTTTGCTATAATAAATATCCCCCAAAAATAGTTTAGGCCGACACGTATTCTTCTACATATTTTTGGTAAAAAAAAAAAAAAAAAAAAAAAAAATCGCAATAAGCGTTTATTGATCGGTTTGCGCAAAAGTTATAGCATCAACAAAATAAGGGATAGTTTTATGGCATTTTTATTAATATTTTTTTTTTCTACTAGCAATGGCGGCGATCAGCGATTTTTTTCACGACTGCGACATTATGGCGGACACTTTTGACACCATTGTCATTTTTACAGCGATCAGTGCTATAAAAATGCACTGATTACTGTGAAAATGACACTGGCAGTGAAGGGGTTAACCTGTAGGGGAAGCTGAAGGGGTTAAGTGTTTCCTAGGGAGTGATTACTACTGTGTGGGGGTGTGGCTTGGCGTGTGACATCACGGATCGTCGTTCCCTATGACAGGGAACAGACGATCAGTGACACTCACACTAGGAAGTACGGGGAGAGGTTTGTTTACACTTACCTCTCCCCGTTCTTCAGCTCTGTGACCCGATCGCGGGACACCGGTGGCGATCGGGTCCGCGGTGCTCAGGACCGGGTCGCGAGCGCTCCGCCCGCGGCACGCGACCCATGGCTGGGCTTCTTAAAGAGGACGTACCTGTACGTGCTTGTGCCCAGCCATGCCATTCTGCTGACGTACATCGGCGTGAGGCGGTCCTTAAAGGGGTTGTAAAGGTTCGTTTTTTATTTTCTAAATAGGTTCCTTTAACCACTTGTCTGCCGTCCGCCGTCAAATGACAGGTCGGGCGTTAGACTCTCTCGTTCTGACTAAATGTCATATGTGTGTGTAAATCCACGTCCTGTCAGGGAGAGGAGACCGATGGTGTGTCCCTTGTACATAGGGACACAGATCGGTCACCTCCCCCAGTCAGAATCACTTCCAGGGAATACATTTAACCCCTTCCTCGCACCTAGTGTTAATCCCTTCCCGTCACATTTATACAGTAATCAATGCATTTTTATAGCAATGATCGCTGTATAAATGTGAATGGTCCCAAAAATGTGTCAGAAGTGTCCGCCGCAATATCGCAGTCACGATAAAAATCGCAGATCGCCATCATTACTAGTAAAAAAAAAAAAAAAAAGCTATAAATCTATCCCCTATTTTGTATCTGCTATAACTTTTGCGCAAACCAATCACTATACGCTTATTGCGATTTTTTTTTTACCAAAAATATGTATTAGAATACATATCGGCCTAAAATGAGGAAAATTTAAAAAAAAAAAAAAAAAATTTTTAAAAAATGGATATTTATTATAGCAAAAAAATTGTGTTTTTTTTTCAAACTTGGCGCTCTTCTTTTGTTTATAGCGCAAAAAATAAAAACCGCAGAGGTGATCAAATACCACCAAAAGAAAGCTCTATTTATGGGAAAAAAAGGACACAAATTGCCTTTGGGTACAGCGTCGCACGTCCGCGCAATTGTCATTCAAAGTGTGACAGCGCTGAAAGATGAAAAATGGCTTGGGCAGGAAGGGGGGTTTTAGTGCCCCATAGGCAGGTGGTTAAGCTAGTGCATTGTTGGTTCACTTACCTTTTCCTTCGATTTCCCTTCTAAATGTTTTTTTTCTCTTTGTCTGAATTTCTCACTTCCTGTTTCTCCTCAGTAAGCTTGCCCCCATCATCTGAGCGGTGTTTAGTCAGCCAGAACAGCTTACCGAGGAGGAGCAGGAAGTGAGAAATTCAGACAAAGAAAAAAAACATTTAGAAGGGAAATCGAAGGAAAAAGGTAAGTGAACCAACAATGCACTAGTTTAAAGGAACCTATTTAGAAAATAAAAAAAACCTTTACAAGCCCTTTAAGTGGTAAAGCATGTTATTTTTTTTATAATAACTTTCTCTAATTTCAAATAATCTCCAGATTACCATTATATCACTCCTAAGAAAACAAAGACTGTTCCAACAAACAGACAAGGGAGATAACAAAAAAAAAAAAAGGGACTTTAAATGGATACAACACTACAAAAGGTTGAATAAAATCCAAGTATTTATTGAGAATTGTATAAAAAAAAAAAAAAAAAAAAAAAAAAATCTAATCTCACGTGTTTATTGTTAAAACACAACAAAAACACAATTTCTTGCAATCATTAACCACTTGCTTACTGGGCACTTAAACCCCCTTCCTGCCCAGGCCAATTTTCAGCTTTCAGCGCTGTCACGATTTGAATGACAATCGCGCAGTCGTGCGACGTGGCTCCCAAACAAAATTGACGTCCTTTTTTTCCCACAAATAGAGCTTTTTGGTGGTATTTGATCATCTCTGCGGTTTTTATTTTTTGCGCTATGAACAAAAAAAGAGCGACGATTTTGAAAAAAAAACACAATATTTTTTGCTATAATAATATCCCAAATTTTTTTTTTTTTATATTTTTTTTCCCTCAGATTAGTCCGATACGTATTCTTCTACATATTTTTGGTAAAAAAAAAAAAAAAAAATCGCAATAAGCGTTTGATTGGTTTGCGCAAAAGTTATAGCGTCTACAAAATAGGGCATAGTTTTATTGCATTTTTATTAATATTTTTTTTTTTTTACTAGTAATGGCGGCGATCAGCGATTTTTTATTGTGACTGCGACATACACATCGGACACCATTGTCATTTTTACAGCGACCAGTGCTATAAAAATGCACTGGTTACTGTAAAAATGACACTGGCAGGGAAGGGGTTAACACTAGGGGGTGAGGAAGGGGTTAAATGTATTCCCTAGGAGTGATTACTACTGTGTGGGGGAGGGGACTGACTGGGGGAGGTGACCGAGCTGTGTCCCTATGTACAAGGGACACAGCATCGGTCCCTCTCCCTGACAGGACGTGGATCTCTGTGTTTACACACAGAGATCCACATCCCTGCTCTGTGTACACGCCGATCGTGGGTACCTGGCGGACATCGCGGCCGCCAGGCACGCGCATCGGCATCTCAGAGATGCGGCGGGCGCGCGCGCCCGCCCCTAGTGGCCAGAATACCCGAGGCCGTATAATGACGGCCTCCCGGATTTCTAGATCCGCATTGAGGCCGTCATTTGTCAATCGCCCGGGTCTCAAGGGGTTAATAAGTGTTGTACATATATTGTCTCTAGTGGCTACTCTCCATTGTCCGAGAACAAGCTTTGGTTACCGACGCGTTTCAGGTTCAAGCCCTTCATCGAGGGTATTGATATAGGAGAATCTATATTCAGCATACGATAAATGGTGCAGTATTCTAATGTACAGTTATTCAAGCAAAGACTAGATCGTTACTGCAAGTAGATGGCGTGGTTGGAGGTTTGGTGTAGCCCTCGATATCAACCAAGGATGATCCGTGGAGCTCGCATTCCACCCCGGCAGTATCACAGACACTGCCAGGGTGTATGGCGCGCTTCACGGATCATCATAAAACAGGATAAGGAGTGAGGGATATATATCCAGGACATTTTCTATTGAAGGACTATGGAAGGCTTTATCTGACCCACATTATGAGACCATTTCTTGACTAATTTTGTTTCTGGTACCTGTTGCAATTTTCGTGATCTTACATTGGGATCTCTGTGGGGTTTCCTTGGTTGATATCGAGGGGCTCCACCAAACCTCCAACCACGCCATCTACTGGCAGTGACGATCTAGTCTTTGCTTGAATAACTGTACATTGGAATACTGCACCATTTATCGTATGCTGAATATAGCATTCTCCTATATAAAAATACCCCTGACAAACGTCTTGAACCGAAAATGTGTCGGTTACCAAAGATTGTTCTCGGACATTGGAGAGTAACCACTAGAGACAATAAATGTACACATTCATGATTGCAAGAAATTGTGTTTTTTGTTATGTGTTTTAACAATCGTGTGTTTTTTTTTTATACAGTTCTCAATACTTTGGTAGTGTTGTTGCCATTTAAAGTCCCATTTTAGGGGGGGGGGGGTATTCTTTTCTTTCTATATACAGGGATGCGGCCACTACCTACAATATTCTGTCATGGTGAAAACATTTATCTAAATTTTGAACCATGTGTGGCCACTGCAGCGCCACAGCTCCAATTTGTGTAATCTGACAGCGTGGTGGTTTGGGGGGACAGGTTTGCATTTTCCTACTGTCACAACACTATAATGCAGTGGAGAGAATTCCCCCATCCACCTTTATTGTGTGGCTGGCGGAAAGGGTTCAGCGTTTTCATTTACCCTGCTGGTTGAATAAAAAAAAAAAAAAAAAAAAGAGAACTGAACATGTATGGCCAGGTTGGAATTCCCCTTAAATTCAATGGGTTTAGTTAGCGATTGTAAATACGGAGAAGCCCAGACCCCAGAGATGAGCACTAAAGCACACATAAGACGGATGTGACAATAATGTGACAGGGCATTGTTCAGCTGATGATGACACTGCATATGAATGATATGGCCATTCACTTAAGGATCAGAGCTCTCCTCATTGCATCAGCAGCACACCACACCGTACTATTCATAGTGCAGCAGCTGTCCTATTCCTATAGTAAGACAACTAGCCATAGTAAGGCACTTATTATAACCGATCTACATTACATGGAACCTCTCACCAACACATCTCCATATAAAGGGAGCCGTTCAGTCAATATGCACTGTAACCAAACACAGCACACCGACCAACGTGCTATCCGGCTTATAGATGGAGACACACATGTCCCCCTCACATTACCTGTCTGTCCCACTGAGCGCGGCTGCTGTACTTTCCTGACTTTAATCCCAGACATTTCTCCAGCGCACACAGCTCCTCCACCGCCATCTTGGTTGGCAAGTCCCAAAGAGCACACGTTGCCAACCACACAGCAGGAGACTGCCCCTCCCTCCCCTTTCCAAATGAGAACATGTCCGATTGGTCCAAAAGTGGGCAGCCCCCTTCTGACCACAAGATGGGATTGGTAGGAATAGATGGGGGCGGGGTGCATGCAACCGAAAGCAAATGAATGGACAGTTGTAGGCAGTTGTGACTCGAGAACACTTGTTCTGCCGAGATATGTCCCCCTGACGGATAATGTCCGCCTTGGACTGCGCAGGCGCAGCGCTCTAGCAAACGGAGCCTCCGAAAATTGCCGAACATGAAGAGCTGTGAATCAGCTGTAGACTGCGCCTGCGCAATGAACAGGACATTGTGACTGACGTTGCCGCACGCTCCCGATGCTTGCTCCACTCCAAGGGGCGGATGTATTACTATAATATCGTGTAAGGCCCCATGCACACGAGACGCTGTTATTTGCTGTTGAACGCGCGTTCAGAGGCAGTTGGACGCTTTTTTCAACTGCTCCTGAACCCATTCAATGTTATCCTATGTGTCCATGCACACACTCTCGTTTTTTGGCGTTTACAAGCAGTTGCGTTTAACCTCGTTTTTCCAGAAGCAAAAAAATGGGTTCAGACGCAAAAGTTTTCCACGTTTCAGACGCTAAACGCTGCTAAACGCGGCTAAACGCGGTATCGGCGTTTTGCCGCGTTTGCGTTTATAAGCGTTTTTAAAGGTGACCTATTTTTTAACATTAGAAATCTCAAAAATGATGGCAAATGATGAAAAACTATTAAAAAATATAAAAGAAAACTGCAATTGCTTGCATTGCATTGTGGACAATCCACAACTTGTGGCAGGTAACGTGGCAAGTGGACAATTAACAACTTGTGTCAGGTGATGTGGCCAGGTGACGTGGCCAGGTGACGTGGCAAGTGGACAATCTACAGCTTGTGGCAGGTGACGTGGCCAGGTGACGTGGCAGGTGACGTGGCCAGGTGACGTGGCAGGTAACGTGGCCAGGTGACGTGGCAGGTGATGTGGCAAGTGGACAATTCACAACTTGTGGCAGGTGACGTGGCACGTGATGTGGCCAGGTGACGTGGAAAGTGGACAATCCACAACTTGTGGCAGGTGACGTGGCTAGATGACGTGGCAGGTAATGTGGGCAGGTAACATGGCTAGGTGACGTGGCAGGTGACGTGGCAAGTGGACAATTCACAACTTGTGGCAGGTGACGTGGCTAGATGACGTGGCAGGTAATGTGGGCAGGTAACATGGCTAGGTGACGTGGCAGGTGACGTGGCAAGTGAACAATTCACAACTTGCGGCAGGTGACGTGGCCAGGTGACGTGGCACGTGATGTGGCCAGGTGACATGGCAAGTGGACAATCCACAACTTGTGGCAGGTGACGTGGCCAGGTGACGTGGCAGGTGACGTGGCAAGTGGACAATCCACAACTTGTGGCAGGTGACGTGGCCAGCTGACGTGGCAGGTAACGTGGCCAGGTGACGTGGCAGGTAACATGGCCAGGTGATGTGGCCAGGTAACGTGGCAAGTGGACAATCCACAACTTGTGGCAGGTGACGTGGCCAGGTGACGTGGCCAGGTGACGTGGCAGGTGACGTGGCAAGTGGACAATCCACAACTTGTGGCAGATGATGTGGCAAGTGATACGCTAAATACAAGTACACTGCTGCTCTCTCAGCTGCTGCTACTCACTCTGGTCTCACAAACTGGCTGAAATGGTTAAAATTTACTCTTTTTTGAGCTTAGGGAGGGTCTATGATGAAACGCTTATAAACGCAAACGCGGTTAAACGCCGCTAAACGCGGCCACAAACGTGGCAAAACGCGCGTTTATAAACGCCGGTTTCAGCGTTTAAAAACGTGTGTTCAGCAGAGTTTGCACCTGCGTCTCGTGTGCATGGGGCCTAAGGCCCCTTTCACACTGGGGCGGTTTGCAGGCGCTATTTTGCTAAAAATAGCGCCTGCAAACCGAGCCTAAACAGCGGCTCCTTTCTCTCCAATGTGAAAGCCCTGAGGGCTTTCACACTGGAGCGGTGCGCTAGCAGGACGGTAAAAAAAAGTCCTGCTAGCAGCATCTTTGGAGCGGTGAGAGGAGCGGTGTGTTTACCGCTCCTCCACCGCTCCTTCCCATTGAAATGCATGGGATACCGCGGTAATACCGCCCGCAAACCGCGGCTGTAGCCGCGGTTTGCGGGTGGTATTAACCCTTTATTGGCAGCTAGCGGGGGTTAAAACCGCACCGCTAGCGGCCGAATAGCTCAACAATCCAGACGGTATAGCGCCGCTAAAAATAGCGGCGCTATACCCCCACCGCCCCAGTGTGAAACCAGCCTAAGGGGCGGATGTATTACCCCTCGGGCTTGCACACTGGAGACAATAGGGCAGCTGTTTGAGGGCGGATTGCAGGCGCTATTTTAAACGCTATAGCGCCTGCAAAACGCTCCAGTGTGAAAGGGGTCTTAATGTACTGCCACTGGTCAAGGTTACAGATGAATGAATTTACTGGTCACAGAATAAAAAAGCAGTTTATACTTACAGTGGAATGTTTTTACTTATGTTTTTATTTTTTTTGCGCATTTGCGTATAGTTTATATACTGTTTTTGTGTGTGTGTTTGCAAAAATAAAGTGGGCTGGTCTGGATGAAGTCCAGGGCCAAATTTTTGTCCCAGTCCAGCCCTGGGCGGATGTATTACTATTATATCGTGTAAGGGGTGGATGGCTACAGCAAGGGGCGGATGCAAAGACGTGTCGTTTTTTGATAAAAGCACCCTAATAATACACCTGCCCCTTGCTGTAGCCATCCGCCCCTTACACGATATAATAGTAATAAACCCGCCCCTTGCAAAGTGGAGCGAGCATCGAGATCGTGTGCGTCAGCGCGTGGCACAATATTGTGCTCATTGCGCATGCGCTGTGCACAGGTGAATGACAGCTGTGTTCATCTTCGGCTATTTTCGTAGGTCCGTTTTGCTCTGTACTGCGCCTGCGCAGTACAGAGCGGGCATTATCCGCCGGGGGACAATTCTCGGCAGGACATCGGCTTGTTTGTAGGGTTGGTCGCGTTGTTCTGTCAATATCTCCAACCTATCAAACTCCAACCATGTCACTTCCGTTTTATTTAAAACCTTAGTAGGATTGAGCGAACCCGAACTGTAAAGTTCAGGTTCATACCGGACTTTGGGGTTTTTGGTACCCGGACCCGAACCTGAACAATGTATTGTATGTTCGGGTTCGGGTTCGGTGTTCGGCAATGTAATGGCGCATTTTAAAAAGCTGCAGGGCAGCCAATCAACATTCGTTTAACTTGTGTGCCCTTAGAAGCCATCACAGCCATGCCTACTAATGGCATGGCTGTGATTGGCCAGTGCAGCATGTGACCCAGCCTCTATATAAGCTAGAGCAGGGGTCTCAAACTGGCGGCCCTCCAACAGTTGCAAAACTACAAGTCCCATGAGGCTTTGCAAGGCTGTAGCCCTGTACACACGACCGGGAATCCCGTCTGTTTGAAAACCGTTGGTTTTCCCGATGGGATTCCTGACAATCTTGCCTTGAAAAGCCATGTATACACACGGCCACACAAAAGACCCGCCGTTCTTTTGAATGGCAAGAACGCGGTGACATCAAAGACTACGACGAGCCGGCTAAATTCCGTTCTATGCTACCGCGCATGCGTCAAACTGTTATCGAGCATGCGTGGTTTATTTCCCCTTCAGGCAAGCATACAGACGACCGGTTCTCTCGGCAGGAAACACTCTGCCAGGAATCCCGACAGGAAAATAGAGAGCAGGTTCTCTATTTTTTTAAGGCAGTTTTCCTGTTGGGAAAACTGCTAGGGAGCATACACACGGCCGGGATTCCCGGCCAAAATCTCTCCTGGCAGTTTTCCTGCCGGGAAAACCGGTTGTGTGTACAGGGCTTGACAGTTACAAGCATGACTCCCACAGGCAGAGGCATGATGGGAATGGTAGTTTGGCAACAGCTGGAGGGCCGCCAGTTTGAGACCCCTGAGCTAGAGGCACATAGCACAGCACATCACTCTGCTTCAGTTAGTGTAGGGAAAGGTTGCTGCTGCTGCTGCTTTGAGGGAGAGAATTAGATAGGAGTCCTGTCCTGATTCAGAAATCAAATTACTCAGCGATCTACCTTGCTTTTGTTGTGTGGGTGCAGTGCACAATCTTTTTATCCTGCCCTGAGCCCAGTGCCAGAGAAAAGATATCTTTTATCCGTCTGTTAGTTAGGTTGGTGTCGGCGGGCATTTTATGCAAGCTCAGTGCGCCAGCACTGCATATGTTACTGTGAGATACACACTTTAGATACTGTTCTCCTATTGTGCTATTCAAAAAAAAAAAAATTTAGGGCAAAAAAATATTTTTTGGTGCATTTTCTGCATATCTGTACGTGTGAGATAGACACTTTAGATACTGTTCTCCTATTCTGCTCTTCAAAAAAAGTAATCATTTATGGGCAAAAAAAAAATTTTTTGTGCGTTTTCTGCCATAAAAATTTATTTTGGTGCATTTTCTGCATATCTGTACGTGTGAGATACACACTTTAGATACTGTTCTCCTATTCTGCTATTCAAAAAAATAAAATTAAAAACAAAAACCAGTGTTGGCTACCTCGTCCTCCTCCACCGCCGCTTCCACCTACACCGCCACATCCACCGCCACCTCAACCTCCTACTCCATATGGACCTCGTCCTCCTAGGTCAAGACTATAATTTTTTATTTTTATGTATTTTATGTTATTTAAAAGGGGTTGTAAAGGTCAATGTTTTTTCACCTTAATGCATCCTATGAAAAAACATCCGACAATACCGCCCCCCCCCCCCGAGCCCCCGTTTTACTTACCTGGCCCCTCGAAAATCCTGCGCTCGTCCCCGTCATCCACCTCGGTTCTCAGCCTGGCCGCCGATTGGCTACACTGGATTGATTGAAAGCAGCTCAGCCATTGGCTGGCGCTGCTGTCAATCACATCCAATGACGCGGCGCGCCGGGGGGCGGGGCCGAGTGATACAGTCGGCGGCTACGGCCGCCGCTGTATCACGGGAGCGCGCCCGCAATAACTCCACACCATGCGAGCTCGCTCGCATGAAGGTGTGGAGTCCTTGTGGGGAGGAGCCGAGACAGCCGCCGAGGGACCCCAGAAGACCAGGATCAGGGCCACTGTGTGAAAAACGATCTGCACAGTGGAGGTAAGTATAACATGTTTGTTATTTTTTTGCAAAAAAAAGGGAAGCTTTAGTGTCCCTTTAACCACTTCGCGCCCGTCATACGACTAATGACGGCCGCAAAGTGGTTCTACAATGCCGGGAGGCCGTCTTTATACGGCCTCCACTCCTCCGGCCACTGGGGGGGCGCGCGTGCCCGGCGCATTACTGAGATGCCGATGCGTGTGCCTGGCGGCCGCGATGTCCGCCAGGTACCCGCGATTGGCCGGTACACAGACAAGGACATGGATCTGTGTGTGTAAACACACAGATCCATGTCCTGTCAGGGAGAAAGGAGACTGATGCTGTGTCCCTTGTACATAGGGACACAGATCGGTCTCCTCCCCCAGTCAGTCCCCTCCCCCCACAGTAGCAATCACACATTAGGGAACATATTAACCCCTACCTCGCCCCCTAGTGTTAACCCCTTCCCTGCCAGTCACATTTATACAGTAATCAGTGCAGTTTTATAGCACTAATCGCTGTATAAATGTGAATGGTCCCAAAAGTGTCCGATGTGTCCGCCGCAATATCGCAGTCCTGACAAAAATCGCAGATCGCCACCATTACTAGTAAAAAAAAAAAAAATGTCAGAATTCTTTCCCCTATTTTGTAGACGCTATAACTTTTGCGCAAACCAATTACTATACGCTTATTGGGATTTTTTTAACCAAAAATATGTAGAAGAATACGTATCGGCCTCAACTGAGGAAAAAATAGTTTTTTTTAAAAAAAAATTGGGATATTTATTATAGCAAAAATCCAAAAATATTGTGTTTTATTTAAAAATTTTCGCTCTTTTTTGGTTTATAGCGCAAAAAAGTAAAAACCGCAGAGGTGATCAAATACCACCAAAATAAATCTCTATTTGTGGGGAAAAAAGGACGTCAATTTTGTTTGCGAGCCACGTCGCACGACCGTGCAATTGTCATTCAAAGCGACGCAGTGCCAAAAGCTGAAATTTCGCCTGGCCAGAAAGGGGGTTTATGTGCCCAGTAAGCAAGGGGTTAAGTTATTATTTCCCTATCCACATTTGTTTGCAGAGCACTTGCCATGCCCTTAACAACATTTTGCTGCCATTTGCAGCCCTCTAGCCCTTTCCATTACTTTTTTAGAGCCATTTTAGTCCTCAAAAGTTCGGGTCCCCATTGACTTCAATGGGGTTCGGGTTCGAGGTCAAGTTCGGGTCCCGAACTCAAAGTTTTTTCCGAAGTTCGGCCGAACCCGTCGAACCCGAACATCCAGGTGTCTGTTCAACCCTAAACCTTAGTAATCAGGGATTTTGACGCTTTGTGTTTGAACGGAGGTGACTTATGTTCATTGGCGCTACAATGCTATATAGAACTGTTCTTGGTTTACGTGAGCACGTAACAAGATGGAGTTCAGGTGCCTTGTATTGTATTCTGTTCAGCTCAGCGGCGTGCCACTGATCAGCCTGAGGGGTGCTGTGTAGAAGCATCACTTCCTGTTCTAGCAAATACACCAAATGTATGGGAGAACTGAAGCAGGAAGTTATTTTCAGGACAGGCTTTGGCCCCATGCACACTCTATGATCTTGACGGTTCTTTTTCTCTTCCAGGAGTTTAACAGCAGCAAAAATGCCTCATCTTCACATAGGTGTAGCGTCTTTGAGTGCTTTTTGTGTGTTTTTTAATGTGCGATTTTGGCTTGTTTTTGTGTGCGACTTTTGCGTTTTTATGCATCTTTTTATATTATTCATTTATTATTAAAAAACTCAGTTAGGGTAAGGGGTTAGAGTGAAGGTTAGGTTAGGGCTAGGATTAGGAGTTTGAGTTAGGGTTATATATTATTATTATTTTATTTATTATTATAATAATAATAATAAATAAATGTAAAATAAATACACAAATAAATAAAATAAAAAAATACTACTAAGTAACAATAAATAAATAAACCCTTAACTTTAACCCCTACCCCTTAAAAAAATAATAATACATAACTAACCCTAACACAAAATAAATACGTTTTATAATTGTTAATAATGTATTTTTTTTTTTCGAGTTAGTGTGTTTATTGTTATTATTATTATTAATAATAATAATTTATTTAATATTTTTTAAGGTTAAATATTATCTATTAATGTATTATTACATATTATTCTATTTTACTTATTTATGAAGATTTTTAGTTATTTGTGTATTCATTTAAAAAAAAAAATATTCATATATTATTACTATTTTATTTTTTACATTTTTTAATTTAACCATATCCGGACCGCCCACCGTCGATATACGTCGGTCCTTTGACGTTAAATACCGTTGTAGCAGCAGATATCTGCCATAACCCTGGTAATTTTTTCAACGGCGGGTGGTCTGCTTTAAGATAATAGTGGTCTCCATGGCGGATTCGCTGCAAGATCACTTTTATCGGCAAAGGGAGAGGTTCCCCCCCGCCGCCTCCACTACTTACCAGATCCGTCGGTAGCGGCAGAGACAGTCCAATCCTATCCTCTGATAGGCAGGAATTCGAGTGAGGGAATGATGGTCCCCACTCAACTCCATACCATTTGGTGACGGCAGCGACGTCGCTTCCGCTCAACGGCCTTAAAGGGACAATTTTTTTTTTTATTGCTTTGAAGTGTAAATGTGAGATTTGAGGACTTTTTGACCCCAGAACTCACATTAAAGAGGTCCTGTCATGCATTTTTTTTCTATTACAAGGGATGTTTACATTCCTTTTAATAGGAATAAAAGTGACCCATTTTTTTTTTTTTTAAAGGACAGTGTAAAAATAAGTAAAATAAATAGGGAATTTTTTTTTTAAAGCGCTCCGTCCCTCCAAGCTCACGCTCAGAAGCGAATGCATACATATGTCACGCCCATATATGTAAACGGTGTTCAAACCACACATGTGAGGTATCGGTGCAATCGTTAGAGTGAAAGCAATAATTCTAGCATAAGAAATCCTCTAAATCAAAACTGGTAACTGGTATAAATTTTTAGACGTCGCCTATGGAGATTTTTAAGTGCCAAAGTTTGTCGCCATTCCACGAGCAGGTGCAATTTTGAAGCGTGACATATTGTGTATCAATTTACTCAGCGTAACATTATCTTTCACAATATAGAAAAAAATTGGGCTAACTTTATTGTGTTCTTATTTTTTTATTTAAAAAAGTGTATTTTTTCCCCAAAAATTGCATTTGTAAGACCGCTGCGCAAATACGGCGTGACATAAAGTATTGCAACGACCGCCATTTTATTCTCTGGGATGTCTGAAAAAAAAATATATATAACTGATTTTAACTTGTATATAACACATGTCAAAAATAGGCCTGGTCCTTAAAGTGGAGTTCCACCCTAAAATGAAACTTCCGCTGTTCGGATTTCCCCCCCCCCCCCTCCGGTGTCACATTTGGCACCTTTTCAGGGGGAGGGGGAGCAGATACCTGTATAATCCAGGTATTTTCTCCCACTTCCGGGCATAGATAGCCGCAGTATCCGCGGATAGCTACGCCATGTCCGGCCCCTCCTCCGCTCCCCCCCGCTGTCTTCTAGGAGACACACAGGTCCCAGAAGACAGCAGGGACCAATGAGGTCGCGCAGTGCGACTCGCGCATGCGCAGTAGGGAACCAGTAAGTGAAGCCGCGAGGCTTCACTTCCTGATTCCCTTACTGAAAATGGCAGCGCCACCACCCGAGGGACAGATCTGCTTGGTGCCGACATCGCGGGTGCCCTGGACAGGTAAGTGTCCATATTTTAAAAGTCAGCATCTGCAGTATTTGGGGGCGGAACTCCGTTTTAAGTGGTTAAGCAGAAAATCGCACAAAAACTGCAACAAAATGTGCACAAAAACGCACAAACGGTGCGTATCCATTCATTTCTATGAGAATAAAACCACGCCAAGAAATGCTCAAATCTGCCTGATTCAAGCTACAAAAAAAGCTCCAGAACTTTTTTGAGCTTCAAGCGTTTGGATTCTGGCGACATGGAGTGGAGATGTGAACCATCTCCATAAAGAATAATTGTTTTTTTTCCCCTTCCAGCGTTTTGGCGCTTCAAGCTACAAAATGCTCAAGTGTGAATGCAACCTACTCTAATGCGCATCTGGTGTTAACAGGTTCTATTGGTCAGGATTCTGGCCATTAGAATGCAGGAACGTGCCCAGGATTATTTGCGCAATAAGGAGCTTTTAAGTATTTTTATCCCTAGATTGTAAGCTCTATTGAGTAGGGCTCTCTGATTCCTCCTGTATTGAATTGTATTGTCTGCCCTTGTGTTGTAAAGTGCTGCACGAACTGTTGGCACTATATAAATCCTGTATAATAATAATATGCTTAAAGCGGAGGTTCCGCGGCAAATCTTTTTTTTTTTTTAGCTTGCATGCAAAGTATTTTTAGATCACCAATTAGTACTCACGTGTTTGGTGATTTTTAACCTCCCCTGTCTTTTTTCTGGCAAAAGATGCACTTTTAAAATCAGCCGTCTGAATTTTCAATTTTGCTTGTGGGCATTGTGAAGCCCACAAGCACTGACTTCCTGGTAGCGGTGGACAGTGTTCTGCAGAAAAAGTTCCCCGGCGGATAAGGTTCCCCCCGCCTGTACTGCGCATGCGCGGCACAAACCTCAACGGAGTTTCCGAAAGTAGCCGAACATGTAGAGCTGCAAGTTAGCTCTACATGGCGCCTGCGCAATGACTAGAAGCCATGTAGCGCTGACTGCGCAGGCGCCGTGTAGAGCCGACTCGCAGCTCTACATGTTCGGCTACTTTCGGAAACTCCGTTGAGGTTCGTGCCGCACATGCGCAGTACAGGGGGGGGGGGAACCTTATCCGCCGGGGAACTTTTTCTGCAGGACATGTCACATCTGGGCGAACTCCCAGATTACATTGCGGGAGACTAGAAACGCCTACTCCTGCGGGAGTGAGTACCCGGAAGTGTACCCAAAAGTGACTACTGTACATGTTCGTAGTGTAAGGAGTGTGCTCCTATATGGATGTTATTTTGGGTGGAACTCCGCTTTAACCAGTTGCAGACTCTGGGCGTGATAGACACACCCAAAAAAATGTAATCATTGTACAAAAGGCATGTCTAGTACATCCAGTCCTTCTGCTGTGCTGCCGGGATCCCCCGTCACAGTACACAGTAATTCAGCACTGATGAAACAGTCTGGCAATGTTTATCAAAAATATTGCTCAACCACCGATACAGAAAGATACAATGGAACATTGGGGTTGATTTATTAAAGGCAAAAAGACAGCACTTTGCAAAGTTCAGTTGCACTCTACAAGTACAGATGCTCCAGAGCTTAGCAAATGAGCAGAAGCTCTGCTGACTTCCATCATTCAATCACGTGCAAGCAAAAATGCTGTTTTTTTTTTGTTTTTTTTTAGTGTTCCTTGCATGTGATTGGGTACTCTTTGCAAAGTAAAGCCTTACCTCATTTACTAAGCTCTGGAGCAACTGCACTTGCAGAGGGCAACTGAACTTTACAAAGTGCTCAGTCTACAGCCATGGCCAAAAGTTTTGAGAATGACAAAAATATTAATTTTCACAAAGTCAGCTGCTTCAGTGTTTTTAGATCTTTTTGTCAGATGTTACTATGGTATACTGAAAGGAGAACTCCGGGCAAAAACGTTTTTTCATGTCCTTGTTGCTGATCTCCTACCTTCACCGACTATGCCATCCTTCTTCTTGTGAGCTCTGTAGTTCCTCTGTAATAGCCGCTGATATTGAAACAAAACCGTTACTGCCCTGTGATTTCCTGTTTATAAGATCAGTGGCTGCTATTCCTCCTGAACTCCCAGCCTCCGGTTTGGCACTTCCCATTTGTAGTTTATTTCTACAACAAGCAAGGACTTGTATTTCCACCCTGCTTGCTGTAGTGGGCGGATGGGTCTCACAGACCCCCGGTCTGTACAGCTCATAAAGATGGTGTCCTCCTCCTCCTCTGCTCCCTGCCAGCACTCAACCCCCCGAACACCCCGCCGCCGGCTCGTCATCTATGAGTGCAGCAGGGATCGTTAGGAGACACCAGCCGGATGACAGAGCGGGGATCTCTTACTGTGACAGATCTTGTATGTGAAATGCCGGTCACCCTAAAGTCCCGAAATGCCAATATCCCTCTGATACTACTGTCCACAGAAGCTCAAAAGGCCTTCAACAAAGTAGATTGGACCTTTCTCTACAAAACAATCAAACAGGTGGGCATGCCCACTAGGCTTGTGCAATTCGTAACGAATCGAAATTCGTCCGAATTTAGCAACTTTCGGACATTCGGAAGCATTCGAATTTCCGAACAAAGCAATTGCGAATAAAACCGAATCCGAAATAAATTATATCGGAAATAGCGAATGTCCGAATGTCTTCGGCATAATTCGTTATGAAAAAAGTTACGAATGTACGAATCCATTCGAAGCACAATAACACTCTGCTCTGCTCTCTGCTTCTCCCTCACCGTGCTGAACTCCCTCTCAAAATGGTGTACAGGGGCGGAGGCTATAGCCGCATGTAAAAAATGAAAGTAAAATACGAGATTTCGAATCGTTACAAATAACCGCTATGTATTTAGAAAAGTACAAATCCATTCGAAGCACATTAGGCATAATAGGCAGCGTCGTTGTGAGAGAGACACGGAAAATTACGAATCAACGAACCCAAAAAAAGTTACGAAAGTAGGAGTTGTGTCCAGAATCAATGAAAAACAATGTACTCTACCGAAAGTACGAACTATAAATCAACTAAAAATAAGGCTTACATTAATACGAATAATTCCGATTCAACTAAAAATGTCGCTTGCGAAAATACGAATTAGTCCGAACACGAAAAATCCCGTCTAGCAAAATTACGAACGATTATGAATCAACAGGACTGAAAAGAAACGAACCGAAACGAAACAAATTTTTCCGTTGTGCACAAGAAATTAACCGAAACTAAACAAATTTTTCCGTTGTGCACAAGTCTAATGCCCACTCCTATCCTGTCTTTACTCCTTTCCAACACCCACAGTAAAGGCCCATACACATCATCGACGGGAATTGTGTGATGGCAGGCTTTTTGTCGGAAAATCTGACCGTTTTTATGCTCCATCGGACAATTGTTGTCAGATTTTCCAACAGCAAATGTTGGATAGCATGCTTTAAAATTTTCCGACAACAAATGTGTGCTATCGGATTATTCGATCGTGTGTACAGAAGTCCTTCGGAAAAAAATCCAAAGTAAGCAATGCTAACCATGATACAACATTAACAGAAGTTGCCCAAAGGGTGGCACTAAAGAGCTGAAAAAACACGTAGTTTCGGGTTTGTTGGCCGACAATTCTTTGCCGTTTGATGCAATACAAGTTCATGGCCAATGCCCTTCGGACAAAGGTCCTACGCTTTGTCCGCAGAAAATTCCGATCGTGTGTATGAGGCTTTAGGGTAAGCTCCTCTCCATTCTCCATTGGCAAAAGAAGGAGACAAGGTTGTCTATTATCCCCAATGCTGTTTGTTCTTTCCTTAGAGTCCATCCTTCAGAACATGTGGGAAAAAACAACCATTAAAGGCCTATCAACTGACAATTACCACCACAAAGTAGCAGCTTATGTAGATGACCTTTTGTTTTATGTGCTAGAACCTCTCACCTCCCTTTTAGCGATGCTGAAGGAACTGCATACATATGAAATCTTATCCAACTTTGAAGTCAACCTACAAAAATAGGAGGCATTGAATATTACAGTACCAGCACTAGCTCTTGCCAATCTGAACTCCCATTTAGATAGGCCACACAGTCTATTCAATACCTGAGAACCAAAATTCCATCCAACCTTAATCTCCTCTGTAAACAAAACTAACAAACATTACTATCCACTTTTATATATACAGTAGATAAATGGAAATTCTTGGCCATTTTTTAGGTGCAACGTCCTCAAAAGAACATAATTCCCCGCCTGTTATACATCCTACAAACTCCACCCATTTAAATCCTGCAAACTTACTTTTGAGCGGTTAGGACTCTGTTCATAATATATATCTGGCAAGTCCTCACTTATCAAGGGAGCCCCTCTTCTCTGACCTTAAATTCTGGGAGGGGTGGGTCTCCCAGACTACTTGAAGGCTGCAAGGACCTGCATCCCCAGCATGTTGAAACAGCAATCTCTCCCCATCCATATCACAATGGTTTGCCAGAGTGAATGATGTTCAACATATGGAAGATATGACTGTCGCACGCAAAGATAAAACTGAGGAACATAAGGCCAAATGGATCCCACTGGGACCTATTCTGGTAATATAGTGAATACGTACATTACACTTAAATGCTTACAATTTCTGCAGTCGTCAAGCTCATGATCCCTACCCCAGCCTTCTCCCTCTGTGGCTCCCCTCCTTTTTTTCTTCTTTTCTCTCCCTACCCCTAGACACTCTCCTTCTTCATCTCTCCTTTTTTTCCTTTCCCAATACCCGCCCCGGAAAATATCCCCAAAAAGTTTGACAGTATGGTTGATAGACGACCACTGTATGACTACTGTATACTCCATATGACAGCGTTGTAGAATTCTTCCAGTTTTACTTAATCATTCTGGCTTAGAAGTTTCTGACTTTAAAAAAAAAACACTTCTCAAATAAAGCTTTGTCACGCATATGTTATGCTGCATGTATTACACTTATGTTTGCTGTCTCAAATGTATCAATTTATGGCTTTGGTCAAGCTGTTATGTTTGGATGTGAACCTTCTAAATAAAAAATAATAAAAAATAAAAAAAGCAGAACACACACAGTAATATAGTCTTCCCATATGTGGCTCAAGTGTCACGAAAACTCTAAGGGCTCTTTCACACGGACGGTCCGTTCAGGTCCGCCTGTCAGTTTTTTAGGCGGACCTAAAACGGATCCTCCATGTACCCCTATGGAGGCACGGATGTCAGCGGAGACATGTCCGCTGACATCCGCTCCGCTCCGCCAAAGTGTGACGGAGGAAAACCCTATTTTTCCTTCCGTCGGCGGAGCGGATCGGATGACGACGGACTCTACGGTCCGTCGTCATCCGATTCCCCATAGGGGAGAGCGGCGCTCTGACAGGGCGGTCCCTGCACAGTGTGCGGGGACCGCCCAGTCATCCGTCGGCTCAGCGGGGATCAACGGAGCGATCCCCGCTGAGCAAGCGGAGCTTCACGGGGCGGATCTGCACGGATCCGCCCCGTGTGAAAGGACCCTAAAGGCCCATACACACGATCAGACTTTTTGACAACAAACCTCTGACGGACCTGTTTTTGCGGAAAATCCTTTTTCATAGGACAAATGTTCGCTGTGAGAACAGACAAACTTTCCGGCAACAAATGTCCGATGGAGCAAATCCTATCGTGTGCACACAAGTCCATCGGACTAAAGTCCAAAGTACAAACACGCATGCTCAGAACCAATGCTAAAGATCAGCCAAAAATAGCAGAAGTTACCCACAGGGTGGTGGTAAAGAGCTGAAAAACAACGTGATTTGGTGAAAGTTTGCGGAAAAAATTCCTGCCGTGTGTATGCATACCAAGTACACAGGCAACACCCTTTGGAGCAAAATCCACGGAAAAGTCAGTTGGAAGTCCGATCGTGTGTATGAGGCTTTAGAAGAATATTTAACAAACATGCCATTTCTGTGTAAAGCGAAGTAGCCTGGTATGTGCAGTCTAGAAAAATTGGATGGAGATCAATACTCACTATTAATTACCACCATACTGGGTGTGCAGTATGCCCGTGTGGTGTCCCAAAATTTGCAGACGCACCAGTAATATGTGCGGTTTCTGTGGCTAAATACTATAGAGAGAGAAGGGTTATAGGTGAAAGATTCCCACTGTGAAGAGACACAGGCGGACCATGCTGCTTAATAAGGGATACATTTTATTAGAAAAATATATTAATACAAAAAAGGGGCCAAGACCAAGTACCCACGACCAACACCAGGATCATGTTAAAATTAGACAACGTCGTCTGTTTAAGAGCAGCTGCATCACGCTCAGACCATGCATGCACACACACACCTATAACAAGGCTATTGTTAAAGTGGTTGTATACCCAAATTTTGTACAAGCACCTACAGGTAAGCCTACATTAAGGCTTACCTGTAGGTGCTTGTAATATCTCCGAGACCTACACAGTCTCGGAGATATTTGCAAAAAAAACTGTACCGCTATCTACGGCGCATGCGCGCCGTAGATAACGGCACAGGCGCACTGAGCGCGGCGGCTCTTGAATGGGAGCCTGCCGTACACTGCCGGTAGTTCGCGCATGCGCGGGGATCGTGCCGTTCCCCGCGCATGTGCGGGAGTGACGTCATCGCCGCTCCGGCCAATCACAGCGCCGGAGCGGCGATACCCGGGAGTCACTCCGGGTATCATGGATTCGACGGAGGACGCGTCCGAGGACCGCTGCGGGGGCTTCGATCTAAGGTAAGTGATTGATAATGAGCTAGTATGCTAGTCATACTAGCTCATTATACCTTTGCCTTGCAGGTTAACCAAAAAAAAAAAAAAAAAGTACAACCGCTTTAATAAACATAGGTAATATTTGTGGATAAAAACTTCTGATCTCAGTGGCATATACCATACATAACAAAGTTCATCCTGTCACTAGGTTTGATTGGAATCCTCTTTTTTGCAAAAGAAGGCCCCTGTTAGGGGTGGTTGATTGAGTCAAATTGCTAATCCCACAGACAGCTTTAATTTAAATTATAGCAGAGCATAGCTAGCTGTTAGTGTGGAGTAGACATGTGCACACTGAAATATTTCGTTTCGGAATTTCGTTTTTGTCCAAAAAATACATTTATTTAGTTACTCCGAAATTCGTTTTTATTTATTTTGTTTCGTTAAAAAATGCATTCGTCCGAAAATCCGAATTAAGGTCATATCTGTCAATTGAAGGCTTATGGTGTCTGTCGAATGTTCTAAGAAGATTTGACGGAGCAGCTTGTAAAGGCAATCCCAATATGAAAGGGGTTAACGCCGTTTAGGATATTCCCTTTCCGAACACAAGGCAGCTACTGACACTCCACAGTCAGGCGAACGAGACCCATAATGATAATTCCCCCCTAATAACGAGACACAGCTCTGTTTTTAGGTTTCCAGCAGGTCTGACAATCTTTATTGAGAAAACAAGCTCTTATATACACCAAAAGTATACTGCATTAACCTAATGAACAATGACCCAACTCCACCCACAACATCACACAATGGTTACATAACGAGCCCCCAATACACATTATTCTGAGTGTCAAAACATCCCTTAGCAGACAACAGATGAGTTCATTAACTAATCCCTTTGCAGCTTAAATGACTCATATACATGACCTTTACGTTTCCCAGACTGGCTGTCTGCTAACTTACAATACACATTATCATAAATACACCTTCACACAATTACAGGGTTAATTACCACAAGCCACATTGAAAAGATCCTTAAAAGTTAGCCTGGACTCAATTTACATTACACAGGCAGACGGGTGGCTAGAGTTGAACACATCAGCATCTCTCAATTAACCTGTTGAGTTCAGAATCAAACAACCAGTGAATAGTCCTTTACAGATATCCTGGGGAATATTGTGGATTAATATTACAGACCCATTTTAAAGCAATCCAAGACATATTCTGAATGTCCATTATTTTCTGGCTCATACTTTCTAAGAACTTCTGGGTTCAATGACAGATTCAACTAGGGTTGTCCCGATACCGATACTAGTATCGGTATCGGGACCGATACCAAGCATTTGCGCGAGTACTTGTACTCGCGCAAATGCTCCCGATGCCTTGTCCGATACTTCGCCGAGAGGGCGAAGAGGGGGCGGAGAACGGGGCGGGGGGCGGAGACCAAAGCACAGAGGGGGCGGAGAGCGAGGCGGGGGGGCGGAGACCAGAGCGAAGAACAGAGCGCAGAGGGGGCGGAGAGCGGGGCAGGGGGCGGAGACCAGAGCGGAGATGGGGCGGAGAGCGAAGCAGGGGGCAGAGACCAGAGCGGAGACCAGATCGCAGACGGGGCGGAGAGCGAGGCGGGGGGCGGAGACCAGAGCGGAGACGGGGCGGAGAGCGAAGCAGGGGGCGGAGACCAGATCGCAGACGGGGCGGAGAGCGAGGCGGGGGGCGGAGACCAGAGCGGAGAGGGGGTGTAACCAGAGCGGAGAGCAGAGCGTGTCTTCAGGCGGGTAAGTAAAATTTCATTGTGACATGCACACAGATTTGTTTTCCTTCCGCCCTTGTGATCAAATGGTTGCCTGCCTTGCCTGTCTTTCTGCTGGTCACCCTGCTATTTTGCTCAATGTGCTCCCCCTGACTCTCCTGCCTGTTTGTTTTTCGATGCTGGAGGGGAGGGAGTTTTTTAAAAAGACATTAACCACTGAGAATGGCCCAGGGGGAGGGAAGAGCTGGGGGTGGGGGTGGGGGGGTGCGTTTGCCAATGTAAGAGGCATTCTTCCCACTGACCACCAATGTAAGAGGCATTCTTCCCACTGACCACCAATGTTAGGGGCATTCTTCCCACTGACCACCAATGTAAGGGACATTCTTCCCACTGACCACCAATGTAAGGGACATTCTTCCCACTGACCACCAATGTTAGGGGCATTCTTCCCACTGACCACCAATGTTAGGGGCATTCTTCCCACTGATCACCAATGTAAGGGGCATTCTTCTCACTGATCACCAATGTAAGGGACATTCTTCCCACCGATCACCAATGTAAGGAGCATTCTTCCCACTGACCACCAATGTAAGGAGCATATGCTGACTCAGTACCATCTATCACTGCCATCTATCAGTGCCAGCCACCTGCCATCTATTAGTGCCAGTGCCATCTATCAGTGCCAGCCCCCTGTCAGTGCCAGCCATATGTCGGTGCCAGTCATAAGTGCCCGCCACCTGTCAGTACTCATCACTGCTGCATATCCGTGCCACCTAATCATATCAGTGCTCATCAGTGCTGCTTAATCAGTGCCGCCTATTAGTGCTGCATAGCAGTGCCACCTAATCTGTATTGTGCTTTAAAACTGTCACCTGACATTATAAAAAAGTATCGGTAATCGGTATCGGCAAGTACTTGAAAAAAAGTATCGGTACTTGTACTCGGTCTTAAAAAAGTGGTATCGGGACAACCCTAGATTCAACGTTTGTATGTTTTTCTCTGCTTCGTCGAATCTTCGTTGTTCATGTCGAATGGTCTACACCAACACTGTCTCTATAATGTCAAATCTTTTCTCTCTATGTCGAATCTTTCCTCTCTATGTCGAATGATCCCGGACTAATAGAGTTAGGTTAGGCACATTCGACCACAGGTTCGATAGACACAGATCGCTATTGTCAGCGTCATGTCGAATCTTCTATCTATATCAAACTGTTGTAGCAACGAAAACGAAACGAAAGCATTTTTTTATGTCGGATCTTTTGGATTTCGGATTCTGCGCGTTCATTTGTTAAAACGATAACGAAAATACCTGAAATTCGGACGAAAATGCATTCGGACGAAAACGAATGCATATGTCTAGTGTGGAGTGGTGATTATAGTCCACAGTTAGTATCCAGTACAAAGGCACAGATATACAGTTTCCCAGAGTGGAATTGTATGTATTAATGTTGTCTAACTGTTGGAACAACAATAGCTCAATGACGCTGTTGTGAAGCTGGCTAGTACTGGCTAAGAGTTAGCATGCGGCAGGAAACAAAGTAGAAGGAGGCAGTTAAAGGACTTATGGTCCGCTCACCCGACCATACGTGGAGTGATATATTCACAGTCCTGTACTATCTTTCTCCGGTCCGGGGGGCTGTATGTGGCGTCCTGTTCCATTTGTTGAGCGGCGTCCGTGGGGCTCCAGTGGGCAGTTTGCTGTCAGCACTATATGAGTGTCAGGTCCTCTGGGCCACCGTCCGCTTGTCTCAGCCGAGTAGTGATGAGCCGAACACCCCCGGGTTCGGTTCGCACCAGAACCCGCGAACGGACCGAAAGTTCGCACGAACATTAGAACCCTATTAAATACAATGGATGCGAACGTTCGGATTCTAAATTGCTAATTATAACGACTATTATCCATGTTATTGTCCGAAACAGAGTTTGGGAACCCGGGTTCTGCACCAGGGGACATGTATCAATGCAAAAAGAAGTTTTAAAAACGGACGTTTTCCGGGAGCAGTCATTTTAATGATGCATAAAGTGAAAAAAAAAAGTCAAATATTCCTTTAAATATTGTACCTGGGGGGTGTCTAAAGTATGCCTGTGAAGTGCCACGTGTTTCCCGTGTTTAGAACTGTCCCTGCACAAAATAACATTTCTAAAGGAAAAAAAGCCATTTAAAAGTGCTTGCGGCTTTAATGCAATGTCTGGTCCCGGTAATATGGATGAAAATCTTTAGGAAAAATGGCATAGCTACCCCATCAACCCCCCCCCCCCCCCCTACCCCAGCCCATTACCAGCCCCTTTGGGTCTTGTATGGATATTAAGGGGAACCCCGCACACAAAATAAAAAAGGACCTATATACTCTGAACAGCCGTATACAGGCGGTGCATACAAGACAGGGACTGTAGGTTTGTTCTTATGTAGAATCTGTTTGTAATTTTGAACAGCTGCATTGTTTAAGTGTAGCTCCATGCCAAATTCCTTTTTTTTAGCTTTTTGTAAAACATAGGGAACGGTTATCACCCCTGTCACATTTTTTTTGCTGTCTGTGCCCCTGTTCAGAACATTTCACCTCACTTTGCGTCCCAATGACAACTGTTTTTGAAATGTGGTGTTTTTATTGAAACAAGGATTGGTGATAAAGCATCAGTAGAGAGGAGACACCTTTCTCCCATATTAATTCTTACAGGAGAGAATTTTCCTTCCAAGGGGTAGATTTCCTCTCACTTCCTGTTGTCTTCTTCCGTTTGCAAGTAGTAGTAGTTTGTAAGTTGGATGTTTGAAAGTAGGGACCTGCCGTATATACTCTGCAGAAATTGGCCCCTTAGGTGTTGGTGTTGGCACAACACTGTAAGCCCTCACAGTTACTCTTGGTGGGTGCTGGAACGCCCTGCTGTCAACTATTATATCAGGAATTGTAATAACATATAATTGTTGATCAGTGGTAGTAAAAATTGGGCCTTTGATGGTGGTGCTGGTGCCAGAACACTGTAAGGCTTGACAGTTACTCTTGGTGGGCGCAGCAATGGGCCCTGCTGTAAATTATTCGATCAATAATTATAATTGCATGCCCCTGTTGAATAGGGGCTGAAAAATTGGGCCTTTGGTGGTGGTGGTGATGGTGGTGCTGGTGCCACAATACTGTAAAGCCTGACAGTTACTCTTGGTGGGCGCAGCAATGGGCCCTGCTGTGAATTATTCGATCAATAATTATAATTGCATGCCCCTGTTGAACAGGGGCTGAAAAATTGGGCCTTTGGTGGTGGTGGTGGTGGTGATGGTGGTGCTGGTGCCACAACACTGTAAGGCCTGACAGTTACTCCTGGTGGGCGCAGCAATGGGCCCTGCTGTAAATTATTCGATCAATAATTATAATTGCATGCCCCTGTTGAACAGGGGCTGAAAAATTGGGCCTTTGGTGGTGGTGGTGGTGGTGATGGTGGTGCTGGTGCCACAACACTGTAAGGCCTGACAGTTACTCTTGGTGGGCGCAGCAATGGGCCCTGCTGTGAATTATTCGATCAATAATTATAATTGCATGCCCCTGTTGAACAGGGGCTGAAAAATTGGGCCTTTGGTGGTGGTGGTGGTGGTGCTGGTGCCACAACACTGTAAGGCCTGACAGTTACTCTTGGTGGGCGCAGCAATGGGCCCTGCTGTGAATTATTAGATCAATAATTATAATTGCATGCCCCTGTTGAACAGGGGCTTAAAAATTGGGCCCTAGGCACTGGTGGCACAACACTGCAACCCCTCACAGATACTGTACTTGGAGCACAGCAATGAGGCCTGTTGCAAAGTATTGCATCAAAAATTTTAATTACACGCCCCTTTTAAACAGGGGCTGAAAAATTGGGCCTTAGCCACTGGTGGCGTCACCCATAAACCAAAATGATCTTCCAAGCTATCATCATTAATCGTATCATTGAGGAGGAGGAGGAGGATAGCCAGTCAACATAACAGCACAGGCACTCAGCATCAGCATCAGTCTTGAAGGGATGTGACATTTTAAAATCAATTAGTCTGTTATATCAGCATCAGGTGTGTGGTAGCTAGTGGTGATCCAAGACTGGTTCATCTTGATGAAAGTCAATCGATCAACCGAGTCGGTGGACAGGCGCACCCTGTGATCCGTGACAAATCCTCCAGCAGCACTGAATGTGCGTTCTGAAAGAACGCTGGATGCAGGACAGGCCAGTAGCTCAATTGCATACTGTGCAAGCTCTGGCCAGTGATCCATCCTCAAGACCCAGTAAGCCAGAGGATTTTCGGTGGGGAAGGTGTCCAAGTCTGACCTTGCCCCTAGATATTCCTGCACCATGTTTATCAGACGCTGGCGATGGTTGCTGGAACCGATCATACTTTGGGGCTGCGGACTAAAGAATTGTCTGAACGCATCGGTCAGACGGCCACCTTCCCCACCGCTCCTTCTTTGACTGCCCGAAGCCTCAACAACTCGTTGTCCAGGACCAGGAGTTTGTAACCTCCCAGTCTCTGGGAACGCGTTGCACAGACCTTTCTGCAAGGCCTCCCGGAGTTGTCTCATCCTCTGCTCCCTCTGCGATGGTAAGATAAGGTCCGCAACCTTACCCTTGTACCGTGGATCAAGGAGAGTGGCCAGCCAGTAATGGTCCCTCTCCTTGATCCGAAGAATACGAGGATCCTTCCGCAGACTTTGCAGGATCAGGGAGGCCATGCAGCGTAGGTTAGCTGAGGCATTCAGTCCGGAGTCCTCTGGGTCACTAAGGACGACATGATCCGCAGCCACCTCCTCCCAGCCACGTACAAGTCCACTGGTTTCTTGGGACTGTAAATCATCCCTAAAAGACTGCTGCTGATGATGCTGAGTGCCAGCCTCCACCTCCATGCTGACACAATCCTCCTCCTCCTCCTCCTCTTCCTGTGCGATGGGTGGGACAGAAGGAACACTGTCTGGGTAAAGGGGGCCTTGAGAGGCAAGGAAGTCCTCCTCTTCCTGCCTCTGTTCTGCCTCAAGTGCCCTGTCCATTATTCCACGCAGCGTGTGCTCCAACAGGTGGACAAGAGGTACAGTGTCACTGATGCATGCACTGTCACTGCTCACCATCCTCGTGGCCTCCTCAAATGGTGCCAGGACAGTGCATGCATCCCTGATCATGCCCCACTGGCGTGGAGAAAAAAAACCAAGCTCCCCTGACCCTGTCCTGGTGCCGTAGTCGCACAGGTACTCATTGATGGCCCTCTGCTGCGTGTGCAGCCGCTGCAGCATGGCCAACGTTGAGTTCCACCTGGTGGGCATGTCACATATAAGGCGGTTCTTGGGCAGGTTCAACTCCTTTTGCAGCTCAGCCAGGCGAGCACTGGCATTATAAGATCTGCGGAAATGCACACAGACTTTCCTGGCCTGCCTCAGGACATCCTGTAAGCCCGGGTACCTGCCCAAGAACCGCTGCACCACCAGGTTAAGGACGTGAGCCATACAGGGCACATGGGTCAGTTGTCCCTGTCGGAGGGCGGAGAGGAGGTTGGTGCCATTGTCGCAAACCACCATTCCTGGCTTAAGCTGGCGTGGCGTCAACCACCTCTCGGCCTGGCCCTGCAGAGCAGACAGGACCTCTGCCCCAGTGTGGCTTCTGTCCCCCAAACACACCAGCGAAAGCACGGCATGGCATCTTTTTGCCTGCGTACTTGCGTAGCCCCTTGAACGCCTACGGAGCACCACTGGTTCCGAGGACAAACCACAGGAAGAGACCATGGAGGAAGAAGAAGAGGAGGGGGTGGAGGAGAGAGGTGTGTCACAACCAGTAGTAGCATTTTGGAGGCGTGGCGGTGGAACAACCTCCAACACTACTGCACCTTGTCCTGCATCCTTCCCAGCTGCCAAAAGAGTGACCCAATGGGCCGTGAAAGAAAGGTAACGTCCCTGTCCATGCCTGCTGGACCATGAGTCAGCGGTAATATGCACCTTACCGCTGACCGCCCTGTCCAGCGAGGCCAAGACATTGCCTTCCACATGCCTGTAGAGAGCCGGAATCACCTTCCGTGCGAAAAAGTGGCGTTTGGGAACCTGCCACTGAGGAACCGCACATTGCACAAACTCACGGAAGGGGGCCGAGTCTACCAACTGAAAAGGCAGCAGTTGAAGCGCTAGCAATTTAGCCAAGCTAGCATTCAACCGCTGGGCATGTGGATGGCTGGGAGTGAACTTCTTTCGACGGTCCAGCAGCTGGGGCAGGGAAATTTGCCTGCTAGAATCGGACGTTGGTGTACTGCTAGCAGAGTGCCCGCAAGTACTTGCCTGTGACACACCTAATTCTACACCTTCATTCCTCTCAGAGCAGGTTTCAGAGAGGAGTGAAGGTATAGTGGGGTTGGAGATCCCAGCTGATGCGGTGCAAGAAGAGGTCAGCTTTGTTCTTTGGTGTGGGTCTTTAAGGTAGGCTTGCCAACGAGCTGCATGGCAGGTCAACATATGTCTGATCAAGCATGTGGTGCCAAAGCAGCTGATGTTTTGGCCACGCGATATACGCTTGAGACATATGTTGCAAACAGCAGCTGTGCGATCTGATGCACTTGCCTCAAAAAAGGCCCACACCAAAGAACTTTTTGAATGACGGGCAGAGGCAGCGCCCTGCACAGGCGGAGCTCTGCGGTGTGATTCCGTCGGTGTGCTGCCCATACGCTGGCCACTCAAGGGCATCCTGCCTCATTGGAGATGTGCCTCCTCCTCATCCTCCTCCTCCTCTCTCCTATTAGGCACCCACGTGGAGTCAGTGACCTCATCATCCCCTCCCTCCTCATCACTGGAGCCAATCTGGCAGTATGCTGCAGCTGCTGGAGCATGACTGCCAGATTGGTGTCCTTCTTGAGCATCCCCTCTCTCTGCTCTCATGCTGCTGCCTTCCTCTAGCTGGGTATCATCATCAGATCCTTCCAAACGCTGGGCATCCTCCTGGAGCATGTACCCAACACTGTGCTCAAACAGTTCGGGGGACTCCTCAGGAGGAGGACATGGTGGGTCTAGGGAAGGATTGACTAATGAAGATAATGATACCAGAGAAGAGGACGCTTTGGCAGCTGCTTTGCCAGTACCCTGAGCCTGGGTGAGAGAGGATGAGGAGGATGAGGTGGGCTTGGTCATCCACTCTACCAAGTCTTCGGCATGATGTGGCTCAACATGTCCAGCTGCCGAAAAGAAGGACAAGCGTGTCCCATGGCCATGTGCTGATGACAATGCACCGCGTCCACGATCAGCACTGTTGCCCCCAGACACAGAGCCTGCTTGCCCTCTTTTTTTGCCTCCTGACTGTCTGCCTCTCCTTGTTTGCCTTCCAGACATTTTAATGGATGGCCTGCAGGGAGATGGGAAAAAGAGCAATAAGGGCTACCTTCAGGTGTATACTGTGCAGGAGGCTTAGCAACAATGACACTGACACTGTCCCCTGCCTATCCTTCTCTGTCCCTAAACACAAGGATTGAAAATATGGAACAGCAAAATTGGTTTAGAACAGAATAGCACACTGACACTTTCCCTCACTGTCCTACTCTGTCCCTCCCTACAAACAAGTTTTAGCACAGAATAGCACACTGATAATTTGCATGAGTGTCCTTCTCTGCCCCTAAACTCAAGGATTTGAAATATGGAACAGCAAAATTGGTTTAGAACAGAATAGCACACTGTCAGTTTCACTCACTGTACCTCTCTGTCCCTAAACTCAAGGATTTGAAATATGGAACAGCAAAATTGGTTTAGAACAGAATAGCACACTGTCAGTTTCACTCACTGTACCTCTCTGTCCCTAAACTCAAGGATTTGAAATATGGAACAGCAAAATTGGTTTAGAACAGAATAGCACACTGTCAGTTTCACTCACTGTACCTCTCTGTCCCTAAACTCAAGGATTTGAAATATGGAACAGCAAAATTGGTTTAGAACAGAATAGCACACTGTCAGTTTCACTCACTGTACCTCTCTGTCCCTAAACTCAAGGATTTGAAATATGGAACAGCAAAATTGGTTTAGAACAGAATAGCACACTGTCAGTTTCACTCACTGTCCTACTCTGTCCCTACAAACAAGATTTAGCACAAAATAGCACACTGACACTTTCCCTCACTGTACCTCTCTGTCCCTAAACTCAAGGATTGAAAATATGGTTCAGCAAGATTGGTTTAGAACAGAATAGCACACTGACACTTTCCCTCACTGTCCTACTCTGTCCCTCCCTACAAACAAGATTTAGCACAGAATAGCAGACTGAAAATTGCCACGAGTGTCCTTCTCTGTCCCTAAACTCAAGGATTGAAAATATGGAGCAGCAAAATTGGTTTAGAACAGAATAGCACACTGACACTTTCCCTCACTGTCCTACTCTGTCCCTCCCTACAAACAAGATTTAGCACAGAATAGCAGACTGACAATTGCCATGAGTGTCCTTCTCTGTCCCTAAACTCAAGGATTGAAAATATGGAACAGCAAAATTGGTTTAGAACAGAATAGCACACTGACACTTTCCCTCACTGTCCTACTCTGTCCCTCCCTACAAACAAGTTTTAGCACAGAATAGCACACTGATAATTTGCACGAGTGTCCTTCTCTGTCCCTAAACTCAAGGATTTGAAATATGGAACAGCAAAATTGGTTTAGAACAGAATAGCACACTGTCAGTTTCACTCACTGTACCTCTCTGTCCCTAAACTCAAGGATTTGAAATATGGAACAGCAAAATTGGTTTAGAACAGAATAGCACACTGTCAGTTTCACTCACTGTACCTCTCTGTCCCTAAACTCAAGGATTTGAAATATGGAACAGCAAAATTCGTTTAGAACAGAATAGCACACTGTCAGTTTCACTCACTGTACCTCTCTGTCCCTAAACTCAAGGATTTGAAATATGGAACAGCAAAATTGGTTTAGAACAGAATAGCACACTGTCAGTTTCACTCACTGTCCTACTCTGTCCCTACAAACAAGATTTAGCACAAAATAGCACACTGACACTTTCCCTCACTGTACCTCTCTGTCCCTAAACTCAAGGATTGAAAATATGGTTCAGCAAGATTGGTTTAGAACAGAATAGCACACTGACACTTTCCCTCACTGTCCTACTCTGTCCCTCCCTACAAACAAGATTTAGCACAGAATAGCAGACTGAAAATTGCCACGAGTGTCCTTCTCTGTCCCTAAACTCAAGGATTGAAAATATGGTTCAGCAAGATTGGTTTAGAACAGAATAGCACACTGACACTTTCCCTCACTGTCCTACTCTGTCCCTCCCTACAAACAAGATTTAGCACAGAATAGCAGACTGAAAATTGCCACGAGTGTCCTTCTCTGTCCCTAAACTCAAGGATTGAAAATATGGAACAGCAAAATTGGTTTAGAACAGAATAGCACACTGACACTTTCCCTCACTGTCCTACTCTGTCCCTCCCTACAAACAAGTTTTAGCACAGAATAGCACACTGATAATTTGCACGAGTGTCCTTCTCTGTCCCTAAACTCAAGGATTTGAAATATGGAACAGCAAAATTGGTTTAGAACAGAATAGCACACTGTCAGTTTCACTCACTGTACCTCTCTGTCCCTAAACTCAAGGATTTGAAATATGGAACAGCAAAATTGGTTTAGAACAGAATAGCACACTGTCAGTTTCACTCACTGTACCTCTCTGTCCCTAAACTCAAGGATTTGAAATATGGAACAGCAAAATTGGTTTAGAACAGAATAGCACACTGTCAGTTTCACTCACTGTCCTACTCTGTCCCTACAAACAAGATTTAGCACAAAATAGCACACTGACACTTTCCCTCACTGTACCTCTCTGTCCCTAAACTCAAGGATTGAAAATATGGTTCAGCAAGATTGGTTTAGAACAGAATAGCACACTGACACTTTCCCTCACTGTCCTACTCTGTCCCTCCCTACAAACAAGATTTAGCACAGAATAGCAGACTGAAAATTGCCACGAGTGTCCTTCTCTGTCCCTAAACTCAAGGATTTGAAATATGGAACAGCAAAATTGGTTTAGAACAGAATAGCACACTGTCAGTTTCACTCACTGTACCTCTCTGTCCCTAAACTCAAGGATTTGAAATATGGAACAGCAAAATTGGTTTAGAACAGAATAGCACACTGTCAGTTTCACTCACTGTACCTCTCTGTCCCTAAACTCAAGGATTTGAAATATGGAACAGCAAAATTCGTTTAGAACAGAATAGCACACTGTCAGTTTCACTCACTGTACCTCTCTGTCCCTAAACTCAAGGATTTGAAATATGGAACAGCAAAATTGGTTTAGAACAGAATAGCACACTGTCAGTTTCACTCACTGTACCTCTCTGTCCCTAAACTCAAGGATTTGAAATATGGAACAGCAAAATTGGTTTAGAACAGAATAGCACACTGTCAGTTTCACTCACTGTCCTACTCTGTCCCTACAAACAAGATTTAGCACAAAATAGCACACTGACACTTTCCCTCACTGTACCTCTCTGTCCCTAAACTCAAGGATTGAAAATATGGTTCAGCAAGATTGGTTTAGAACAGAATAGCACACTGACACTTTCCCTCACTGTCCTACTCTGTCCCTCCCTACAAACAAGATTTAGCACAGAATAGCAGACTGAAAATTGCCACGAGTGTCCTTCTCTGTCCCTAAACTCAAGGATTGAAAATATGGAACAGCAAAATTGGTTTAGAACAGAATAGCACACTGACACTTTCCCTCACTGTCCTACTCTGTCCCTCCCTACAAACAAGATTTAGCACAGAATAGCAGACTGAAAATTGCCACGAGTGTCCTTCTCTGTCCCTAAACTCAAGGATTGAAAATATGGAACAGCAAAATTGGTTTAGAACAGAATAGCACACTGACACTTTCCCTCACTGTCCTACTCTGTCCCTCCCTACAAACAAGTTTTAGCACAGAATAGCACACTGATAATTTGCACGAGTGTCCTTCTCTGTCCCTAAACTCAAGGATTTGAAATATGGAACAGCAAAATTGGTTTAGAACAGAATAGCACACTGTCAGTTTCACTCACTGTACCTCTCTGTCCCTAAACTCAAGGATTTGAAATATGGAACAGCAAAATTGGTTTAGAACAGAATAGCACACTGTCAGTTTCACTCACTGTACCTCTCTGTCCCTAAACTCAAGGATTTGAAATATGGAACAGCAAAATTGGTTTAGAACAGAATAGCACACTGTCAGTTTCACTCACTGTCCTACTCTGTCCCTACAAACAAGATTTAGCACAAAATAGCACACTGACACTTTCCCTCACTGTACCTCTCTGTCCCTAAACTCAAGGATTGAAAATATGGTTCAGCAAGATTGGTTTAGAACAGAATAGCACACTGACACTTTCCCTCACTGTCCTACTCTGTCCCTCCCTACAAACAAGATTTAGCACAGAATAGCAGACTGAAAATTGCCACGAGTGTCCTTCTCTGTCCCTAAACTCAAGGATTTGAAATATGGAACAGCAAAATTGGTTTAGAACAGAATAGCACACTGTCAGTTTCACTCACTGTACCTCTCTGTCCCTAAACTCAAGGATTTGAAATATGGAACAGCAAAATTGGTTTAGAACAGAATAGCACACTGTCAGTTTCACTCACTGTACCTCTCTGTCCCTAAACTCAAGGATTTGAAATATGGAACAGCAAAATTCGTTTAGAACAGAATAGCACACTGTCAGTTTCACTCACTGTACCTCTCTGTCCCTAAACTCAAGGATTTGAAATATGGAACAGCAAAATTGGTTTAGAACAGAATAGCACACTGTCAGTTTCACTCACTGTACCTCTCTGTCCCTAAACTCAAGGATTTGAAATATGGAACAGCAAAATTGGTTTAGAACAGAATAGCACACTGTCAGTTTCACTCACTGTCCTACTCTGTCCCTACAAACAAGATTTAGCACAAAATAGCACACTGACACTTTCCCTCACTGTACCTCTCTGTCCCTAAACTCAAGGATTGAAAATATGGTTCAGCAAGATTGGTTTAGAACAGAATAGCACACTGACACTTTCCCTCACTGTCCTACTCTGTCCCTCCCTACAAACAAGATTTAGCACAGAATAGCAGACTGAAAATTGCCACGAGTGTCCTTCTCTGTCCCTAAACTCAAGGATTGAAAATATGGAACAGCAAAATTGGTTTAGAACAGAATAGCACACTGACACTTTCCCTCACTGTCCTACTCTGTCCCTCCCTACAAACAAGTTTTAGCACAGAATAGCACACTGATAATTTGCACGAGTGTCCTTCTCTGTCCCTAAACTCAAGGATTTGAAATATGGAACAGCAAAATTGGTTTAGAACAGAATAGCACACTGTCAGTTTCACTCACTGTACCTCTCTGTCCCTAAACTCAAGGATTTGAAATATGGAACAGCAAAATTGGTTTAGAACAGAATAGCACACTGTCAGTTTCACTCACTGTACCTCTCTGTCCCTAAACTCAAGGATTTGAAATATGGAACAGCAAAATTCGTTTAGAACAGAATAGCACACTGTCAGTTTCACTCACTGTACCTCTCTGTCCCTAAACTCAAGGATTTGAAATATGGAACAGCAAAATTGGTTTAGAACAGAATAGCACACTGTCAGTTTCACTCACTGTCCTACTCTGTCCCTACAAACAAGATTTAGCACAAAATAGCACACTGACACTTTCCCTCACTGTACCTCTCTGTCCCTAAACTCAAGGATTGAAAATATGGTTCAGCAAGATTGGTTTAGAACAGAATAGCACACTGACACTTTCCCTCACTGTCCTACTCTGTCCCTCCCTACAAACAAGATTTAGCACAGAATAGCAGACTGAAAATTGCCACGAGTGTCCTTCTCTGTCCCTAAACTCAAGGATTGAAAATATGGTTCAGCAAGATTGGTTTAGAACAGAATAGCACACTGACACTTTCCCTCACTGTCCTACTCTGTCCCTCCCTACAAACAAGATTTAGCACAGAATAGCAGACTGAAAATTGCCACGAGTGTCCTTCTCTGTCCCTAAACTCAAGGATTGAAAATATGGAACAGCAAAATTGGTTTAGAACAGAATAGCACACTGACACTTTCCCTCACTGTCCTACTCTGTCCCTCCCTACAAACAAGTTTTAGCACAGAATAGCACACTGATAATTTGCACGAGTGTCCTTCTCTGTCCCTAAACTCAAGGATTTGAAATATGGAACAGCAAAATTGGTTTAGAACAGAATAGCACACTGTCAGTTTCACTCACTATACCTCTCTGTCCCTAAACTCAAGGATTTGAAATATGGAACAGCAAAATTGGTTTAGAACAGAATAGCACACTGTCAGTTTCACTCACTGTACCTCTCTGTCCCTAAACTCAAGGATTTGAAATATGGAACAGCAAAATTGGTTTAGAACAGAATAGCACACTGTCAGTTTCACTCACTGTACCTCTCTGTCCCTAAACTCAAGGATTTGAAATATGGAACAGCAAAATTGGTTTAGAACAGAATAGCACACTGTCAGTTTCACTCACTGTCCTACTTTGTCCCTACAAACAAGATTTAGCACAAAATAGCACACTGACACTTTCCCTCACTGTACCTCTCTGTCCCTAAACTCAAGGATTGAAAATATGGTTCAGCAAGATTGGTTTAGAACAGAATAGCACACTGACACTTTCCCTCACTGTCCTACTCTGTCCCTCCCTACAAACAAGATTTAGCACAGAATAGCAGACTGAAAATTGCCACGAGTGTCCTTCTCTGTCCCTAAACTCAAGGATTGAAAATATGGTTCAGCAAGATTGGTTTAGAACAGAATAGCACACTGACACTTTCCCTCACTGTCCTACTCTGTCCCTCCCTACAAACAAGATTTAGCACAGAATAGCAGACTGAAAATTGCCACGAGTGTCCTTCTCTGTCCCTAAACTCAAGGATTGAAAATATGGAACAGCAAAATTGGTTTAGAACAGAATAGCACGCTGACACTTTCCCTCACTGTCCTACTCTGTCCCTACAAACAAGATTTAGCACAAAATAGCACACTGACACTTTCCCTCACTGTACCTCTCTGTCCCTAAACTCAAGGATTGAAAATATGGTTCAGCAAGATTGGTTTAGAACAGAATAGCACACTGACACTTTCCCTCACTGTACCTCTCTGTCCCTACAAAGAAGGATTAGCACAGAATAGCACACTGTCACTGACACTCTCCCTACCTATCCTTATCTGTCCCTAAACACAAGGAATCCAGGATTATGTAAAGGAAAAATAATGACACTGTCCCTGCCTATGCTTCTCTTTCCCTACTCCGGAACACACTACACAAGGCCGCCGCGCTGGCGGCCTTTTATAGTGTGGGGCGTGTACTAAACCCTCTCAGCAATAATTGGCCACAGGCATCCTGCCTGTGGCCAATCATTGCTCTCCTCGCTGCCGGCGCTGTGATTGGCCAAGCATGCGGGGTCACAGTGCATGCTTGGCCAATCACAGCGCCTGGATGACACTGCGATGGCGTAGTGCATTGTGGGCCGTTCGCGTCACTCGAATTTGGCGCGAACGGCCCAAATCGTTCGATCTTTGTAGAACGATCGAACAGCCGATGTTCGAGTCGAACGTATGTTCGACTCGAACACGAAGCTCATCCCTACAGCCGAGATAGACGCCATTAACTTCAAACAATCAACTGCACATGCACAAGTGCGATGAGATACGTCATCCACGACGCATAGGGCGTCTCTGTCGTGATGCCAAATCCAGGATTAGATCAGGGTGGGGGCTTTTGACGCTACCTGTCATTCACATATAATGCTGTTCAGGTATCTTAACCCTAGAGACTTGACAATTCACCTCTTGAGCCATGTAGCTAGAGCAAGTAACATGGCATAATGATGACTGGATTTTATAAGTAAGAAAAAGCCGGTTTTACAATCTTTCATGTCCCTGTGATATTCTTGGAAAATCAACATATTCTTTGATATATTTATGATACCACAGTTATTGAAATAATGTGAAATGATTTTCCTTTGTGACTATAAATACTACGGTAAGGGCCCAGCACAGATTAGAACTAAGGAAAACAGTTGGATGAAACATCTTCAACATTACAGAACAAGGAAAATTGAGTGTAACTATCTACTATTGCTAACCAAGCTTGACATTACAATTTATGCTTTTTATTTCCCTTATAATTTTTTTTCTAGTTATTCATATTATCTACATATTATCTATTTTTTTCAAGATTCTTATATAGTGCATTATGATAAAGACACGTTTTGATTTAGTACAGTAATATAAGGCAACTATAAGCAGTTCAGAGCTAAAATTTTCACTTGGTAAATCATTATTAAAGCAGAACTCATGAATTCTCGAGTGAAAGGTGTTTATATATTGTGACAGCAGGAAGGTAAAGTCACCTGGTTGCATCCAGGGGGGTAGATATATTTCGCCCAGATTCAGGCTTTACGCCGACTTATACAACTAGGTGGAGAGTTGTATAAGCCCAGCTGAGGCTAGTGGGCTCATGGATGACTCATACCTCTAGGGAGAGTGTGGGGCGTCGTGCAGACAGGGAGTTGATGAGACCAGCTGAAGCTTGTCAGCTCATTTAGGCCTCTATAAGAACTCCCAGATTCATTAGGTGTTTGCTCATGCCTGGACCCAGACCTGTGTGGACTGTCTAGGGAGAGTGAACCCCTGTGCGGTGAGACAAAGCCTGTGTGGCTATTTGCTTGGACATTTAAAACCAGGGACTTAGGGACTAGGACAGCACTAGGCTGATCCCAGTTGTTAGTTAGGAAACCTGTATGTTTAGTCAGAGGTCAAGTTGACCAGGATTTATTTTATTTATGTTTCTTTTGCTTTGCTGTGTTTTGTCACTGTAAATAGAAAATAAACCGCACCTTTTTGATTTTGAAAACCACAACCTCCGTTTGCTGGGCCTGTTTTTGTGTGGGGAGCCCATCCCGGGGGTCACACACACCCGCTGCCGAGCTAACCCCCTCACAGTTGGTGGAGAACCAGTGGCAGTTTTTTTTAAGCCAGCATGGAGGAGATACTGAAACAGCTGGCTCTAGCAAATGCCAATCAACAGCAGACAAATGCAGGTTTGCAAAGGAGCCTTGCAGCCCAGCAGCAAGCTCATCAACAGAGCCTTGCAGCCCAGCAGCAAGCTCACCAACAGAGTCTGGAAGCTCAGCAACAAGCCCAGCAGCAATCTGAGGCCCGCTTCATAGACCTGTTACAGAAGCAAGAGCAGAGACTACAACAAATGGAAGCAGTAATGCAGCAACGTCCGCAGACCAGTGAGGAAAGCCGTCTCACTAATACCGCGTCCTTTGGGGTGAGTCGTTTATTGACAAAAATGACTGGAGAGGATGATCCAGAGGTATTTTTGACCACATTTGAAAGGACCGCTGAAAGAGAAAAGTGGCCTGAGGAGCAGTGGGCTGGACTAGTGGCTCCTCTGTTAACTGGTGAATCGCAGAAGGCTTACTATGACCTAGAGCCTGACCAAGCAAAAGACTATGTGATGCTAAAAGCTGAAATATTGGCAAGGCTGGGTGTCACCCTGGCTGTCCGGGCTCAGCGTGTGCATAACTGGACTTTCCAGCTTGGAAAACCCCCCAGGTCTCAAATGTATGATCTCATTCACCTGAGCAGGAAGTGGCTACAGCCAGAGACTTTGTCCGCACCAGAGATTGTGGAACGTGTTGTAATGGATCGGTTTTTGAGAGCTCTTCCTACTGCCATCCAAAAGTGGGTAAGCCATGGAGACCCAGAGACGGCCGGTGGTCTTGTGGATCGTGTAGAGAAATACTTGGCTACAGAGAACCTGACGGCCTCTTCCAGAGACTCTCGGACTTTCCACCCTAAGACCAGACCATCCCCAGGGGCGGATAAGAGGATTCCAAGGGGTGAGGGTGGAGAGAGTGAGAGGGTGGGAGCTCTGACCAAAGTTTGGCGAGAACAGCCTGGGAAGTCAGGGGCTCAAGAGGCAGCCAAAAGGATTGTTTGCTACCGCTGCCGGCAAGCGGGACATATTGCAGCAAATTGCCCGGTTGTGGAGGAACCCATGCAATGTGACTTTCTGACGGACAGACGTCAGTCGCTGTGTGCGACAGTCGCATGCACTGCCATTCAGGGAACTGAGAAACATTTATGCAAAATGTGTATTAATGGTAGAAATGTTGTGGTATTGCTGGATTCAGGTAGCCTTGTGACCCTGATAAAGGCTGAATTAGTTAAAACAGAGGTCTCTGGGAATAGCAAGGTAGCTGTTATTTGTGTGCATGGGGACACCCGAGAGTATCCAGTGACTACAGTGTGTTTCGAGACCCCCAAAGGTACCCTCTCTCATCCAGTGGGGTTAGTATCTCAATTACCGCATGATGCCATTGTGGGAAGGGATTTTCCGAAGTTCTGGGAACTGTGGAATGATCCTGGGCCCCCCACTGGTGCCCCTATGTACCAGGAATGTGATAGCCAGAACTCCTCTGAGAGTGGTGAGGACTCTCCAGAATTTCCCTTGTCAGTATTGGCAGGGGAGACTCAAGAAACTGGAGAGGAGCCCACCTCCTCAGACGAAAACCTACCGTCTGTGGAGTTTTCTGATCTGGAGGTTCACAGGGAAAATTTTGCCACAGAACAGTTAAAAGACCCCGCCCTAATAAAGACACGGGAAAACGTAGTGGAAATAGATGGCGAGTTAGTGAACCCAGATAATACCTGCACTTACCCATACTTCAGCGTAGAGAAGGACCTACTGTATCGGGTGGCAAAAAGGGCAGAAGAAACCGTTGAGCAGCTTGTGGTGCCCAAACCTTACAGGAAGTTGGTGTTGGAGTTGGCCCATGGGCACATTCTTGGAGGTCATCTGGGGACAGAGAAAACCCGAGAGAGGGTATTACAGAGATTCTATTGGCCTGGGGTGATGAAGGACATAGAAAATTATTGTTCCTCCTGCCCTGTGTGTCAGAGGTCGGCCCCGATGCCACATTTCCGTAGCCCGCTGGTCCCTCTACCCATCATTGAGGTCCCGTTTGAGAGAATCGCAATGGATTTGGTAGGTCCTATAATCAAGTCCGCTAGGGGGCACCAGTACATATTGGTTATAATGGACTATGCCACCCGTTATCCAGAAGCGATCCCTCTCAGAAATACCTCGGCCAAAACCATAGCCAAAGAGCTATCTCTTGTTTTTAGCCGGGTGGGTATTTGTAAAGAACTGCTTACGGACCAAGGTACACCCTTTATGTCCCGGGTTATGAAAGAGCTGTGTAAATTGTTCAAAGTGACGCAATTGCGTACATCTGTGTATCACCCCCAAACCGATGGGCTGGTTGAAAGATTCAACAAAACCCTAAAACAAATGTTGAAGAAAGTGGTGGATAGAGATGGAAAGGATTGGGACTGTCTACTTCCTTATTTGATGTTTGCTATTAGGGAGGTGCCCCAATCCTCTACGGGATTCTCCCCCTTTGAGTTACTGTATGGGAGACACCCAAGAGGGCTGTTGGATATTGCCAAGGAGACTTGGGAAAGTGAGAGTTCTCCCCACAGGAGTGTGATTGAGCATGTCGCCCTGATGCAAGATCGAATTGCACAGGTAATGCCCATCGTGAAGGAACATTTGGCCCAAGCGCAGTTGGCACAGCAGAGAGTGTACAACCGTGGAGCCAAGACCCGTACCTTTTCCCCGGGGGATAGGATATTGGTACTTGTCCCTACGGTTGAAAGTAAATTCCTTGCCAAATGGCAAGGCCCCTACGAGATAATGGAAAAAGTGAGCGAAGTGAATTACAAGGTCAGACAACCAGGAAGGCGAAAGCCCGAACAGATATATCACGTTAATCTGTTGAAAGCCTTGAGGGATAGAGAGTCCCTAGTCGCAGACACTTGGTCACCAGCTCAAACTGGTTGCGTGATTCCGGAGGTTGGAATATCAGCCACCTTGTCACAACCCCAACAACAGGAGGTTAAGGAGTTTGTGCTTCGCAACAAGGAGGTGTTCTCTGAGCTGCCGGGACAAACATCTGGGGTAGAGCATGATATTATTACCCCGCCCGGTGAAAGGGTGAAGTTAAAACCCTATCGGATCCCAGAGGCCCGACGGGAGGCAATACGGGAGGAAGTACAGAAAATGCTGAACTTAGGGGTGATAGAGGAGTCCCAAAGTGATTGGTCTAGTCCCATTGTGTTGGTGCCTAAACAGGATGGGAGCTGGCGATTTTGTAACGATTTTCGTCAGTTGAACAAAGTTACAAAATTTGACACCTACCCCATGCCACGTATAGATGAGTTGATCGACCGGCTGGGAACAGCCCGATACATGACGACTCTTGACCTCACAAAAGGGTATTGGCAAATTCCCCTGGCCAAGTCGGCCAAAGAGAAAACCGCATTTGTAACCCCAGACGGGGCGTTCCAATATAAGAGAATGCCGTTCGGGTTACAGAATGCGCCGGCCACATTCCAGCGGAAAATGGACCAGATACTGAGGCCCCATCGGAAGTATGCTGCGGCTTACCTGGATGACGTAATTGTCCATAGCACAGATTGGGCCTCACATCTGCCAAAAGTGCAAGCAGTCCTAGACTCTATCCGGGAAGTGGGGTTTACGGCTAACCCCAAGAAGTGTACCATTGGGCAGGAGGAGGCCAAATATCTTGGGTACACCATTGGCAGGGGAGTGATAAAACCCCAACTCAACAAAGTCGAGGCCATCCAGAGTTGGCCACGTCCCAACAGCAAGAAGCAGGCCTTTCTGGGAATCGCGGGTTATTATCGGCGCTTCATTCCCCACTTTGCTTCTAAGGCTGTGCCCCTAACCAACCTGACGAAAGGGAAAGGGTCGGCCATGATTAAATGGACCCCCGAGGCTGAGGCAGCATTCCAATTCTTGAAACAAGCCTTATGTAGCCAGCCAGTGTTGTACTCACCCGACTTCTCTAAAGACTTTGTCGTACAAAGTGATGCGTCAGATGTGGGGTTAGGAGCAGTATTGTCCCAGGTCTGGAACGGGGAAGAGCACCCAGTCATTTACCTCAGCAGGAAGTTGAAGTCCCATGAGGTAAATTACGCCACCGTTGAAAAGGAGTGTTTAGCGGTGAAGTGGGCTCTAGATTCCCTTCGGTACTACCTGCTAGGTAGGCACTTTGACATGGTTACGGATCACGCTCCGTTAAAGTGGATGGCTCAAAACAAGGAAACAAATAGAAGAGTGAATAGGTGGTTCCTGGCCCTCCAGGAATTCAACTTCACAGTAAAGCATCGCCCTGGCGTTCAAATGGGGAATGTGGATGCTTTGTCTCGAGTACATGAATGCCTGATTGCTGGTGTTCCAACCCCGAGGTTAAAACAAGAGGGGGGGGTATGTGACAGCAGGAAGGTAAAGTCACCTGGTTGCATCCAGGGGGGTAGATATATTTCGCCCAGATTCAGGCTTTACGCCGACTTATACAACTAGGTGGAGAGTTGTATAAGCCCAGCTGAGGCTAGTGGGCTCATGGATGACTCATACCTCTAGGGAGAGTGTGGGGCGTCGTGCAGACAGGGAGTTGATGAGACCAGCTGAAGCTTGTCAGCTCATTTAGGCCTCTATAAGAACTCCCAGATTCATTAGGTGTTTGCTCATGCCTGGACCCAGACCTGTGTGGACTGTCTAGGGAGAGTGAACCCCTGTGCGGTGAGACAAAGCCTGTGTGGCTATTTGCTTGGACATTTAAAACCAGGGACTTAGGGACTAGGACAGCACTAGGCTGATCCCATTTGTTTGTTAGGAAACCTGTATGTTTAGTCAGAGGTCAAGTTGACCAGGATTTATTTTATTTATGTTTCTTTTGCTTTGCTGTGTTTTGTCACTGTAAATAGAAAATAAACTGCACCTTTTTGATTTTGAAAACCACAACCTCCGTTTGCTGGGCCTGTTTTTGTGTGGGGAGCCCATCCCGGGGGTCACACACACCCGCTGCCGAGCTAACCCCCTCACAATATATATATATATATATATATATATATATGTCTAAAGACATTTTTTTTTAAACTTAATGTTTATTGAATTTCAAGGAAGACATACATTTGATTGTCCATAGTAGGGTTTCTGCAAACAGTTGTAACATTACTTAGGTCTGGTTTACATAATATGTTAATAGATTGTTAACTAGAACAATATTTAGTGGCGTCATATTGTCTTGGTGTTTAATTCCCCGCCCACCCCTCTGGGTACTAACTGTGAACGGGAATTGGGCACCAAGCTAGGAGTATAAAAATCATAATAAAGGGAAATAAGAAAGAAAAAATAAAAGAACATATAAACATAAACAAAGTCGCAACCACTTCGCATCTAAGGACGTCCGTGGGACGTCCTTGACTTTCAGCCGGGATATCTGAATAATGCCTGCAGCTACAGGCATCATTCAGATATCGTTTTTTAGAGCCAGCGATTCTCTGTACCGTAAGAACGATCATAGCGGCTGTTCCGCCGCTTGATCGTTCTTACAGGCGGCGAGAGGGGACGTCCCCCCCCTCCCGCCGCCCTCCGGTGCTTCTACCGACTCACCTGAGCGATCGGTGAGTCGGTGACAGGATCCGCCGGCCCCGGCTTCTAACCATAGAGATTTCCGGCAGACCAGATGGTCGCCGGAGTCTCTATGATCGTTCGGAGGCCGGGCGCGATGTTATGACGTCACGCCCGGCCTCTGCATTCAAAAAAACGGCGCCGCTTCGGCTAGGAAGCGGTGATCGTTTTTTTATTTTTTTTATTTCAGGCTTCTCAGCCTAGAGGTGAGATGTGGGGTCTTATTGACCCCATATCTCACTGTAAAGAGGACCTGTCATGCTTATTCCTATTACAAGGGATGTTTACATTCCTTGTAATAGGAATAAAAGTGATCTTTTTTTTTTTTTTTCTAACTGTCAAAGTAAAAAATTAAAAGTAAAATTAACAATAAATAATAAAAAAAAAAAGTAAAGCGCCCCTGTCCCCGGTAGCTCGTACGCAGAAGCGAACGCATACGTAAGTCCCGCCCACATATGAAAACGGTGTTCAGAACACACATGTGAGGTATCGTAGCGAACGTTAGAGTGAGAGCAATAATTCTAGCCCTAGACCTCCTCTGTAACTCAAAACATGTGACCAGTAAAAAAATTTAAAGCGTCGCCCATGAGGATTTTTAAGTACCGAAGTTTGGCGCCATTCCACGAGCGTGTACAATTTTGAAGGGTGACATGTTGGGTATCTATTTACTCGGCGTAACATCGTCTTTCACATTATGCAAAAAAATTGGGCTAACTTTAATGTTTTAATATTTTTTAATTCATGAAACCGTTTTTATTCCAAAAAAATGCGTTTGAAAAATTATTGCGCAAATACCATGCGAGATAAAAAGTTTCTATGACCGCCATTGTATTCTCTAGGGTCTTTGCTAAAAAAATATATATAGTGTTTGGGGGTTATATGTAATTTTCTAGCAAAAAAATTTGGCTTTTTACATGTAGGAGCGAAGTGTCAGAATTGGCCCGGATGCGAAGTGGTTAACCTTGGTATTTATCATAACATTGGGTGTCAACAGGAGTGAGCAGGATATCATGTCCATGAGCACATGAGTCCATGAGAGTAAATTGGATAATGATTCGTCCTTCTATTGTGAACTAGGCTGACTGAACTCAAGGAATGAAGTTGTGGGTAGTAATGATAGTCTAAAGCAGCCTTTCTCAACCTTTTCAACAGAGGAACTCTTGAAATAGTTCTCCGGTCTCGGGGTACCCCTGCTAAAAATTAGAAATCGACAACTCATGATATATTAGTGTGACGGTCAGTTGGAAGAACGGTCCTTACACTTGTGGTCATTGGTCCTTACAGATAGCTAAAAATATCAAGGGTGTCAGTGGGAACTTATCTGAGAGGCAGAAATTGCCCAATGCTGAAGGAACCCCTAGCAACCTCTGGAGGAACCCTAGGGTTCCACGGAACCCTGGTTGAGAATCACTGGTCTAAAGACATTTTAAATACCTTAAACCTTACATGAGATGACTACTGCCCTATTTTCCCCAAAACACCTGAAACTACAAAGCATTTGGTCATCTATACTTAGAGGCCAGCAGAAGATCTGCCCCCTTTCTGAGTCCTTAATGGACAAAACTCTGTAGCTTACTTCCAGGTTCAGGGTTACTGTGATATTATGTTCCCAATGGTGTGCGTTGACAGGACCACTCATTTTGAAATGACAAGCCTGTCATTCAGTCAGTGGAAGAAATGCATGAATGTTCCCAGTAGTCTGCACTATAATCACATCATGCGGATTCTGTAAAGGCAGAACCTGCCTGCTGATAACTTTTGAAGTACTGATTCTTGAATCAAATATACATTGAAAATATGCTTAACTTTTACGTTTTGACCTATATATATATATATATATTTCATTGAGTTCCCAGAATAAAGAAAAACTGGGTTGGGACAGGAAATATCTATTCTTTCAACCTAGTTTTTGTTAAGATGATGAAATATTAAACTGAAAATAAACATAATATTTTTTAGCCTATAGATACAACCTAACTTCACTCGGATGACAGGTCCTCTTCAGTGCCATTTACTTTGTCCCTCTGTTTATTTTAGAATCTTTTGAATCAGATGTTGCTGATGAAAATTTAATCTTGTAACAGAAAACTGCATATATCTGCTGCTATCAAAGTCAATGTTCAAACACAAACTACCCAGGGATATATGTTGTATGTCAAACACAATCATCTTGGCACATGAATCATAAAGGAGATAAATGTCCTTCGGAAATGCCTGACAGGCTAAAACATGTCACATTCAGATGTCTTGGCATGAGTTGTGCTTGTCAGTAAAATTAGACAGTGTCAGATATTGCTTGGGTCTAGCCTTACTTTTGTCAAGGAAACCTTAATACTTAAAATAATTTGTCCCTAGTGTTATTGCAATTTGGCAGAATGTTGCTTTTAGGTTTGGGAACCATACATATCTGCACCTCAAACTCCACGTGGTTGTGTTTATTTGAAATGATGTGATTCACATTGAAACTGTCAATGTTTTTACAGAAATTGGGACAACAGCAAAAGATGTTAGTGTTTGCGTAAATTCTGGAAACTATGATTGATCCTGGTGTACTGTGAAGAAAAAGTGCTAGGGGTTTGATTTCTAGTGCAAAAAATAGAACTCAAGTAATACTACTTTACTAGGGTAATTTTCTAATTTAAAGGGAAATTCCACTCAATGCTAAAAATGATGGTTTAAGATCTGTTTATAGTAGATGCACTATTACTTACACACAGGGCTCTCATGCCATTTTCCCAAACTGACAATAATTACCATTTCATGGTATATGTTTTTAAAGCAACAGCTCTCCTGCTAACCTAAGAGCCGGTTCACACAGGGGCGACTCGTCAGGCGACCTAGCCGCCTGACAATTCGCGCTCCGCTCTGTACAATGAAACTGTTCAAATAGGAGCGACTCAAGTCGCTCCGACTTAGAAAAAGGTTCCTGTACTACTTTGGGACGACTTCAGGGCGACTTGCATTGACTTCAATACAGAAGTCATTTTGCAAGTCACCTCTGAAGTCGTGTGGAGATCGCCCGGCAGAGTCACGGGACAAGTCGTGCCGCCCCTGTGTAAACCGGGTCTGAAAGTTTTGTATTGGGTTAGGGAAAATATTCAGTGTGACTTTATTTGATTGCACTTTTCCGGAACTTCCTGCTGTTGCAATTTTCTAGTTGTTCTTAAGTGTTATTCAGTCTGGGGTCTTATGTAGAACAACCACTTATTATTTCTCTCACTACATTACTTTCTTTAACCACTTCAATACAGGGCATTATCACACCCTTCCTGCCCAGGACAATTTTTAGTTTTCAGCGCTGTCGCATTTTGAATGAAAATTGCGCGGTCATGCAACACTGTACCACAATTACATTTTTATGATTTTTTTTCCCCACAAATAGAGCTTTCTTTTGGTGGTATTTGATCACCTCTGCGGTTCTTATTTTTTGCGCTATAAACAAAAGAAGAGTGACAAGTTTGAAAAAAAAACACAATATTTTTAAATTTTTGCTATAAAAAATATCCCACTTTAAAAAAAATAAATAAAATGTTTTCCTCAGTTTAGGCGATATGTATTCTTCTACATATTTTTAGTAAAAAAAAACGCAATAAGCGTATATTGATTGGTTTGCGCAAAAGTTATAGCGTCTACAAAATAGGGGCTAGATTTATGCAATTTTTTAAATTTATTTTTTACTAGTAATGGCGGCGATCTGGGATTTTTATCGTGACAGTGACATTATGGCGGACATATCGGACACTTTTGACACATTTGTTGGACCATTCACATTTATACAGCGATCAATGCTATAAAAATGCACTGATTTCTGTGTAAATGTCACTGGCAGGGAAGGGGTTAACACTAGGGGGCGATCAAGGGGTTAATTTTGTTACCTAGGGAGTGATTCTAACTGTAGGGGGAGGTGACTCACAAGGGAAGGAGACCAATCGGTGTTCCTCTGTACTGGGAACACACCATTGGTCTCCTCTCACCTGACAGGACGTGCACCTGTGTGTTTACACACACAGATCCACGGTCCTGCTCTGTTATCCGGCAATCGCGGGTGCCTGGCGGACATCGCGGCCTCCGGGTACGCGCACCGGCTCCCGAGCGACGTGGCTGCCGTGCACCCCCTAGAGGGCCGGGCAGCCCAGTACGTCATATGACGCCCGCCCAGGATGGGAGATATCTCCTGCGGACGTCATATCACTATGGGCAGGTAGGGAAGTTAAGTTCAAGTTTAGTTTTGTTCAACACAAATCCTAGACGAGTTCCCCTTTCCTACTTTTACCTAGTATGTCCCACACAGACCTCAAATGCAGAATGGGCCCCTCTTCTACGAGGTGGTACCAAAATGTTTTGTTTAGTAACATGCCAACAGATGGCAGCACAAGGCTGCAAGCACAGTCACAGGGAGCCCCGACCTTAATAAGTCAGTGTGTCAGAAGACTTTGTCCTGTGTACATCGGGAGCTGTGCAACTGATGCTATTCTGACCATGTGCGTTACCATGTCTGCTCCACGATGACAATGCACCCTGTCACTGAGCTCTCCTCACACGTGAGTTTCTCACGGGAAACAAAAAAAAGTTTTTCTTATTTTCTGTCAGTAAATTTTATAAATAAGTAATTTTTCTTCTTCACTGATGTGCGCTAAAGAGGCAGCACTGATGGGCACTGATAGACTGCACTGATGAGGTGGCACTGATGAGGCAGCACTTATGGGCACTGATTAGGTGGCACTGATAAGGAGGCACTAATATTCTGCACATATGGGCACTGATATGTGGCACTGATAGGTGGCACTGGTGGGCACTAATAGCCAGCACTGGATAGGCGGCACTGATGGGCAGCACTAATGGGCATTGATGGGTGGCACTGATGGGTGGAACTGATGGGCTGCACTGATAGGTGGCACAGATGGGCACTGAAAGCCAGCACTGACTGGCATCACTAATGGATGTAAACAACCCCTGGCTCAGTGAAGGGACCCACAGTTGGGAGAGGGGTCTGCACTACATCTGAGGTCTTTGTGGGACATACTAGGTAGGAGGGGCTTTGGGGAACTATATACTGTATTTATTGGCATATAACACTCACTTTTTTACCCTGAAGATAGAGGGTAAACTGTGCCTCATGCCGTGTACACACAACCGTTTCTAATGTCATTGAAAAAAACGTTTTCTCGACGTGATTCTTCTCAAGCCTGCCTTGCCTACACACTATCGTGCAAAAAAAATGCTCGAGCAAAGCGCGGTGACGTACAACACGTACGACGGCACTATAAAGGGGAAGTTCCATTTGGATGGCGCCACCCTTCATGTTAGTAAAGTTTGTTGAGCGACGATTCATGCTTTTCAGCCTCGTGCTTTTCAGTCTGTTACAGCGTGATGAATGTGCTATCTCCATTACGAACGCTAGTTTTACCAGAACGAGCGCTCCCATCTCATACTTGATTCTGAGCATGCACATTTTTTTTCACGTCGTTAAAGCCCACACGCCCGTTTTTCATGACGAGAAAAACGACGATGTAAAAAACGACGTGAAAAATTAGAGCCTGTTACAATTTTTTCATGGCCGTTTTTCACGTTGTGAAAAATGCTCTGAAGCCCACACACGATCATTTTTAATGACCATTTTAAAAAATGACATTTTTCTCGTCATTAAAAACAGTCGTGTGTACACGGCATGAGTGTTATACGCAGGGGGCTGTGGAAAGTTTTTTTCCTGAAACTTCCCTCTTAAAGTTAAGATGCGTGTTATACGCCGATAAATACGGTACGTTTATTTTTTTTATACATTTTTTTTATACATCTGAACATGTACTTCAAAGTGTATCCCTAGCAAGAATTTTTCTCTTTTTTTTAATGGAGTGGAGAAAGGTTAAAACCAGGTTTTTATTGTAGCCTGTCTCCGCTGGTAAAAGTCAACCTTTCTTTTTGTCCTGATTGTCATTGTCACTGGGACAGAAAGCAATTAAAAATCCATCTGTTTAAGTGGGAATTTCACTTCCTTTTGGAAAGATTTCTTTTCACTTCCTGTTGTGTCACTAGTGCAGGGAGTAAAGAGAGGTCTGCCCAAATAAAAGAAAATCCTGATGGGTTAAAACCATTCCCTACTCTATCCAAAACTAAAATTAAAAAAGAAAACTTTGGCTATAGATACATTTTAATGGCTTGGTTGTGATTAAAGCCAAGATTACAGGAGAACTACAGCAGCCATGCAACTTTTATCAGGGACATTCTAGGCAAGTAAAATTGCACCATGTGCTAATATTTACCCGATCCATTATTTAATGCACACATAATATTTTTTTTTGCTTAAAAATTGATCTGCGATCTGATTTACCGATTGGACATCAGTATAGACAACCCCCTGTAGCTTTGCTATTATTTGGACTTAAAAGTCACAGTAAATCATGAGATTGGTTCTCCTACAAGCTCTTTGACTGGAGTTATGTTTGAATCTGTTGAATGGTCTGTGAAAACTGTTCCTCAAATGAGTGCCCTGGGAGAAATAATAAAAATCAACTACTTCACCTCCCATCTATTACCTACAACACAGAGCAGACCCTATGTGGGCTATATCTACAGAGACGGCTTTGCTTTAAGAGATTTAAGGACATAATTGAACTGACCTTAGCAAGGTTGAATGAGTTGAATGCTAATATATTTAAAGGAGACCTGTCACAAAAATTTGAATGCTAATTAGTAATTTGGTGCACTGTGTGATCTGTCACAGCTTTGAATGTGAAAAAGTTGTATGCGCTTTGCAAATTGTCTGTTTTAAGTGCCGTAATGGATATGCTTATATGCTGAAGGTTTTCCAGGACAATGCAAAATTAAAGTGCATTTGAACTCTACCAATGAACTTCTTTAATTTGCTTCCTTTTCTTTTGTTTAAAATATTTTTGAAAGCAGTCTGTTATATAAGTGCAAAAATACCTATTGATCCTGCCAAAAAGCTATTAATCTGATAATTCTTGTGCTCTCTGCCTGTAAGATTCTGTTGACAGCTAATATTATTCCTAGTTGTCTTTGTGGATTACAGAAAACCTTTCCTTGCATTTTATGGAGGTGAGAAGAGGGGAAAGTCTTCTAGAGACTTAAAGGGTAAAAATAGCAAATAAAAAAATAAAATAATATAGCACATATAATTGCGACACTAATCATATTGTAATTGAATGTTATTAAAAATTACCTTTCCTTTTCATTCTGCAGCCACTGTAATTTTCTGAGAATGCATTGCAATATGGCTACATGGAGTTGTTCTGTTCACAGAGTGTGTACTGACCACTCTCCAGAAACATCATTTCCTGCTTGTGTGATATGGCTCACCCATAGGTGTGCGCACAGGGTGTGCCGGGTGTGCCCGGCACACCCTAATCATCCCATGTGCATTAGTATTATCACTCTGTGTAGCAGCAGGAACATGGGAAAGATCTCCCTCTTACTGACTCTACCATAAGAAAAGTGTTTATGCTCTTCTCTTTCACTGTGCCGGCAGGGAAATCAATGTTCCGGGGTCATATATATGTAGACACATACACACACACACACACATGCATGTGTGTTTGGGCTTTAGGGTGCACACCCTAATGCAATAGGCTGCGCACACCTATGGGCTCACCAATTTTCCCAAAAGTCTGCCGAAGAGACAAGTCAGATTTCATGCTTCCCCTGCAACAAAAATTTGATTTTTGGAGAGACACTTTCAATAGGAGCACGTCTAAAGGGATGCAGGCCCAGCAGATTTCCTCATTAGTGCTCTGCATCTGCACACCTGACAGTTAATTATGAAACCACTCCCATTAGACCCACTCTACCCAGAGGCACAGACAAACACACATGGATTACTTCAGAAAAACAAAAGGTAGGAATCTGCAACAAAGGTTTGTTATAATCCTTGCAATGTACATAGATCACTCAGAGGGGAATGCTTTTTTCTCAACAAAAGTGGAGTTAAGCTTTAACAAAGTTCCTGTTCTAGGGCGACAACACTTTTCGCAATAGATAAAGTACAGGCAGTAAGTGTTTTCACCATAGGAGAGGAAGTGTGCTACTGGCAGGATCAAGTGAAAATAAAGGAAAGTAACATTGTCGCAACATCTAAGGACTGGTGAGCTGCAATATATACATTTTTATTCTTGGGTTGACATGTGGGTTTTGTTTTATTACGATTTGTTTTGCGGACAAAAATTACATTTTAAGAGATTCCGATGCGTATAAATCTCCTAATAGACATAATAACGGATGTAAATGAGTCAGAAAAAAGTTATAATTAAATTATGGAATGCATTCATTTTATTCGGATGATGTCACATGATGCGATAGTAGTTCGGGCCCATGGGGAAATTAATCAAATTTTCAAATGGATCCGAATTTCTGGCGTGCACATCTACAGTATTCTTGGATTTAGATGTAATTTTTTTTAAAGTTTTCAAACTAAAGAGGAACTTCACCTCCTCCCCCTCCAGCGTTACTATTAATTGCAATCCCATTTCTGCTGGGTTGAATTGAAGGGAATCCAGCAATATTCTGCTTTGATCCACCAAAAGCCACTGCAATGCAGGATCTGCGCCAACATCCTCTTTGCTGTGTTTTCTGGGTCCAAGCAGCCAACCCCCGATGACTCTCACGGCACATGCGCAGTGAGTTCTATATAGTCCTGAGGCTTCAGATGGGGGGGCGGAAGAGCAGGCTGTGCATTGCAGAAAATGTTATGCCCCAAGATGAAAGGAGGTGAAAAAAAAACTGAGTGAAGGTCAATTTTAAGCTGGTTATACACGGCTCAAATTTCATTCAATTCCTGCTGAATCAGATGAAATTAGAGCTGGGGGTGACCCTGTCGGCCTCAACAAACTTTGATTGAAAAGCTGAAGGAGCCAAGTGGCGAATTCTTGGCAAAACAGTGTCATTTGATGCCCTGCCAATTTACAGTGTGTCCACTCTTTATCTCAGATGATGAGAGCTTCCTGGGAACGGGAGTGCTCAGGAAATCATATGGCTCTGCTATATAACACTAGAGATAAGAACCAATAGTTACCATTTACAGTACATGCTCACAAAATCCCATTGGATGAATCGAGAAGAGCCCTGCAAATCCCAGTGGCACATAACTTGTTCCTAGATGGGTACTGGTTTCATCCTCCGTCATTTACATGCAATAACATTTTTATAAAATCTTAAATACAGTAGATTTTCTTTGTACCTGGATTACTTGTATACGAAGTAGGAGTGTGATGCGATCTTCACTACAGTTATAATTTTGCTGTCATATTATTATATTGTTGTACCTGTTATGAAGAGTTTGTGGTGTGGATTTGTGTACATGCCATGTTGATTAATACCTTTCTGATCCATCATGTACTTGAAATCTGTAAAGGGCACACTTTCTAAATTAGGATGACAGCGCAGCAGCACTACTTGAAATGATTGAACTAATTGGGACAGTTTATACGGTGATTGAAACTGTCAGACGCTCCTTAGTTAACCCTTTGTTGTTTTTAACATTGCTAAAGACCCCTGATTTCATTCAAATTAATTCTCTCATCTGCTGTGTTTGTATATATTAGGGGTCAAATCATTTTAAGGGGTCAATTAAAGCAAAATGCATCACTTATACTGTAGTTTAATTTGATTAAATCTTATCTTGTCTTCATCTTTGTCCTTTTAAGAGTCTCCAGTAAAGGGATAGCTCCTAAAGCCCATATCTTTTGTATCATCTTTTAGGCAGTACTGCTTGTGTGTCCTAAATCTGGAGCTGGCAAATATAAGATTGTATGTAACTAGTGTTGCTGTCATAGTCAAGCTGTTTAAGGCTGGCCATACATCATACAATTTTCTTATTAATTTCCTTTAGATTTACCTTCGAATGTGTAGTGCAAGGCCCTACCTGATTGCATACAAATTGAAAGTGTTTAGGTTTAAAATCTACGGGAAAATTGTACAAAGAAAATTGTATAATACATGGCCAGCCTAAAGCCTCGTTCACATGGTCCGATTGTTGGCCAACCGAGCGTCGGATTTTGTCCAAAGGCTACATACCTGGATCTTGTCTTGCATACTAATGGTACACAATTGTCGTGCCACAAAAATGAACGTAGTGACGTACTACGGGGAATTTCAGCTCTTGAGCGCCACCCTTTGGGTCCTTCTGCTAATTTCGTGTTTGGTGGGCATTGATTCCGAGCATGTGTGTTTGTCCTTTCGACTTTTGTGTGATGGACTTGTGTACTGACGATGCGAAAATCAGACAACAGACCGTTGTCCGCCGAAAATTTACTAGCCTGCCATCCAACATTTGTTGGCCGAAAGTTAGACAACAATTGTCAGAAGGAGCGTACTAACGGTCAGATTTTAGGACAACAGTCTGTCAACAGACAATCCCCTGCAAACAAATGGATCATGTGTATGAGGCTTTAGCGTGAGATTATATATGTACATATCTTAAAAATTAAAGGAGAAGTAGGGCCAACTCTCTTTCTACACAACTGTGACCCATATTCATAAATTTTAATGGGCAACTTAACACACCACAACGGACCAAAAATCACTCTTACAGGATTTTTTGTAGCATAGTGTACCCCAACGCACAGTAGTGCATTAAGGTGCATTGCCATGAGCTGTAATGCAGATTAGGGACGTGCAAGCTAGGGGAGGCAGGTGAGGCAGAGCCTCACCTGCAATGAACATAAAAAAATAAAATAAAAAAAAGATCAAGCTTTGAGGGTCACAGAGACCCCAAATTTGGAGGGTAGGTAGCTGAAGTCCTACCCCACCACTGGTCAAAATGGGTGGGGCTCCTGACACCTATAGTTCCAGAGATGCAGGGCTTCTTGTGCAGCCTGTTAGAAGCTACATACAGAGCGGCCAGTTTATTTACAAGCTGGCACATTCTGTTTGCAGCAGACTGAGAAGATGAGCTCACAGTGCCTCTCACTTCTTGTCAGGGGCACTGAGCTCATTGGACAACTTGGAGCCTTGGACCAATGGTAAAGCACCATTGCAACAAGCTGTCCAATAAAAATGCTGCAGTGGAGGCTGTCCTCTCACTGCAGTGTCATAGAAGCGGGCATGTGTCTAAAAGACAAATGCTCCCTTCCGGCCCAGCCCTCTTAACTACAAGGAAAAAGCATGGGTTTACGATTTACCCACAATCCCATGTTTTTCTCACACAGTTAAGAGGGAGAATGAGAATCTGCTGCTGATTAAAAGGTACTGTTATAAGCTATATGTTATAACATAATAATTTATTTATCTATTTACTGTGAAACTACTGGTTTGAAGTTTTAACTTCAGTAATTTTTCCATTAGGCCACCTGCTTGAGTACAGTTTTTGAAAATATAGTAAGTTACCCTAAAAACAATATATAATAATTATTTGTATATTACTTACTTATGGTAATTAACCACTTGCCACCCAGGCCAATTCTGTAAAAATCATATTTTTTTTTGCTAGGAAATTACTCAGAACCCCCAAACATATTATATATATATATATATATATATATATATATATATATATATATATATATACCGTATATACTCGAGTATAAGCCGAGATTTTCAGCCCTTTTTTTGGGGCTGAAAGTCCCCCCCTCGGCTTATACTCGAGTCATAGAACTTTTTACATTGTAAATATTACCTGTAAAGAAGTTGCGGCTGCGGCGTCCATCGTTCAAATTCCGCGGTCTCTTCCTGTTCCTTACTTGATAGGCGAGTCTCAGCAGACACTCTCCGCCTATCACGAACGTTCTCTCATCCTCAGTTTTCCAGCAGACGTCTGTGATTGGCGGAACACCCAACACAGTGTCTGCTGGGAAAACTAAGGATGAGAGAATGATCGTGATAGGCGGAGAGTGTCTGCTGAGACTCGCCTATCAAGTAAGGAATTTTGAACAATGGACGCCGCGGAATTCGAACGATGGACGCCGCAGCCGCAACTTCTTTACAGGTAATATTTACAATGTAAAAATTTCTATTTACAGGGAACAGCGAGCTAGGGAACAGTGGGGCATCGGCTTATACTCGAGTCAGTAAGGTTACCCAGTTTTTTTGGGCAACATTAGGTACCTCGGCTTATACTCGAGTCGGCTTATACTCGAGTATATACGGTATATATATATATAGCAGACACCCTAGGGAATAAAATGTGTTGTTATATGTTACACTGTATTTGCGCAGCAATTTTTAAAACTTTTTTTTTTTTTTTTTAACTGTTTCATGAATATAAAAAAAGTAAATAGATACCTAACATGTCATGCTTTAAAATTGCGCACACTCGTGGAATGCCACCAAACTTCGGTACTTTAAAATCTCCATAGGCGATGCTTTAAACATTTTTACAGGTTACATGTTTAGAGTTACAGAGGAGGTCTAGTGCTAGAATAATAGCTCTTGCTGTAATGTTCATGGCCTTTGTAACCTGTGTGTATCTGGCTCTGATACTAGCCAGTGCCTCACCAGCCACTGATGCAGATATGTTGGAAAGGTGCACTGGGGTACCATTCATAACAAATGGCACCACAGTGCATCAATTCATTTGACATATGTACACAGTATATTTAAAAAATACAAGGGGGTTATAGCACAGGGAGCATAATTATTTTCTCTGATTAAAGAACAATACCGTAATTTCAGGCATTTGCCCTTTTAATCACTGACCTGCACTGCAAATGGAGATATGTCTGTATATGTGTCCATATACACAACTCATGAGATACTAAAGAGGTGTAACTGTATACTAACCCTTACATATTCATAGCAAACCTTTGCTTAAAAAAAAAAACAGAAATTCTTCATTCACATATATTGCAATACGTGTTCAATCTTGCCAACTACATCAATCTGATCCCTCTCTGACCAATCTACACTACATTGCAGATTGCCAAATTCTTACTTGCCAAATAGCATACTCTTAAAGTGGAATTAAATCTCCGCCAATTTTTTTTTAAATTGGGCCTCTGTAGCTTTTAGTCATAATATGCTAGTACACACAGCATATTTGCATGTTATGGCAGTCTTACCTGGCCAATGATCCTTCAGCACTGTGCTGTCAGCACTTCTCTTGGTCACAGGTGCCGCCATCTTCTTTTGGTCTTCCGTATGGATTAATCTGCTTGGTTGACCAGGTTGCAAGGACGTCACATCATCACAGCACAGAGCAATGCCTAAGGAAGGCCATACATACATATATACATACATATGTGTTTTTTTTTTTCCCCTCGATTCCCCCATCAACACACTAAATTTTTTTAGGTTTAATTTCACTATAAGTGTTTGGACATATAGAGCCAATATGAAGCAAACAGGTGGAGGTAAGCTACAGACCAAAATGCAGTGAGACTAAATGGGAGAACAATGGGAGAACAAAGTCCACAATGGGAGAAAACATAGGTTTTTAGAGGGTGAACAGCACTGACAGGTAAAGTTACCTATGCACGTAGCCAGGTATGTCCCTAAAAACACAAAAATAGAAAAAATACAAAGGGGTTTCAGCACAGAGATTAACCACTTAAGGACCGCCTCCTGTATATTTACATTGGCAGAGTGGCACGGACAGGCATAAGCACGTACAGGTAAGTCGCCTTTAAGATCCCGCCGTGTGGTCGCGCGCGTGCTGCCGGCGGCACGCTCGCGACCCTGCCGCTTTCTCCGTGAGCCCGACCTCGATCGCCGCGGGGATCCCCGCGATCATCTCACGGAGAGATAGAGCGGGGAGATGCTAGTGTAAACCAGCATCTCCCCGCTCTGCCTAGTGACAATGACACTGATCTCCGCTCCGTGGGATCAGAGCGATGATCAGTGTCATGTCACGCCAAGCCACGCCCCCCTACAGTAAGAATCACTCACTAGGGCACACTTAACCCCTACAGCGCCACCTACTGGTTAATCCCTTCACCGCCACTGTCATTTTCACAGTAACCAGTGCATTTTTATAGCACTGATCGCTGTAAAAATTACAATGGTCCCAAAAATGTGTCAAAAGTGTCCAATGTGTCCGCCATAATGTCGCAGTCACGATAAAAATCGCTGATCGCCGCCATTACTAGTAAAAAAAAAAATTATTAATAAAAATGCCATAAATCTATCCTCTATTTTGTAGACGCTATAACTTTTGCGCAAACCAATCAATAAACGCTTATTGCGTTTTTTTTTTTAACCAAAAATATGTAGATGAATCCGTATCGGCCTAAACTGAGGAATTTTTTTTTTTTTTAATATACTTTTTGGGGATATTTATTATAGCAATAAGTAAAAAATATAGAATTTTTTTTTAAATTGTTGCTCTGTTTTTGTTTATAGCGCAAAAAATAAAAACCGCAGAGCTGATCAAATACCACCAAAAGAAAGCTCTATTTGTGGGGAAAAAAGGACGTCAATTTTGTTTGGGGGCCATGTCGCACGACCGCGCAATTGTCAGTTAAATCGACGCAGTGGCGAATCGCAAAAAGAGGCCAGGTCTTTGACCAGCAAAATGGTCCGAGGCTGAAGTGGTTAAAAAGGCAGGGAAGTCTGGAGTTGCTGTATTATTTCTTAATTGGCACACATAATTCTGCTCTCTGTGCTGTAACCCCTTTGTATTTTTATTTTTATTTTTACGTGCATAGATTAGTGTCTTTTATAGGAATGAACCCAGGTATGCTTGGGTCCTAGTTCAAACCCACCTGCGCTGTGCCACCAGGAAACTGTCACTGCACACCACCAATCATAACCAGCCTTTGACTGCCTTGCAGCTGCACATATACAAGGGACGACTATACATGTGACTGCTGGGTGGGGAGAGGAATTCCCCAAATTATTGGACAGCTCATTACATTTAGGTACTGCCCTGTACATACCAGGGAGAATACTGAGCACTGTGAGCAGGCTTTTATTATTTGCTATGTGTATTTTCATGTTTCATCTCACTATTTTGTTACTTGCTACATTAGTTTTGGTAAGTCTCAAACCATTTTAAATTCATTAAAATCTGCTCAGTTGGAATAAACATACAAGAAGATCAAATTGTAAAGTGTAATTAAAAGGCTATTATTAATGCTCAGGTTTTCTATACCTAATGCCCATTCATAGCATTCTTCTTCTTTATTTTTTTTTTTGTTTACAAAATTTTATTAGGAAGTTCAAAAGTACAATTACAAAGGGTGTTAATAAAGGTAATCAGTAATAAGAAAACATAGTTCTTATATGAAGATATTGGTTATAAAAAGAATGCTATGGTTAAAAAAAGAATGCTATGGTTATAAAAAAAAGAATGCTATAACCATAGCATTCTTTTTTTTTTAATATAGTTTCGTATCTGTACATGCAGTTTTTATAATAACTCACTGGGGGTCACTGTGGTATTGTACATTTGTATAGCTGGAGATCTTATATTAAAGCAGTGCATGTTTTAAAATGTTGTGTGATACATGCCTAATTATTCAGATTTTGTTATTTCAAATGTAGTTATTGTGCCTTCTTTAATAGTATTTTACAGTTTATATCTTAAAGGACAAGCCGTGATAAAAAACAGGCAAAGCACATTTTATTTATTTCAATTAAAAGTTCAGGAGTCAGGACACAGGTCTTCATGTCAAAACTGCTCTCACATTATAAGCATTATGTTTGTTACATCTACTGTAAGTCTCTAAGTAAGGTTAGTATAATTGTTCTAATCGTCAGCTTAACATATTGCAGGATGTGACCAAACTGAATTACATGAAAATTTGATTAACAGTGGGGATTTTTTTTTACCATTTGATATATTCTTTTAAACATTATGTGCAATAATTTAGTAAGTGCCATTGAGATGTGGAGCATACATTATTATTATATTATTATTATAGATGGTCTGTTTTTTTCACCTTATTCCCCATCCGATAAAGAGCATGTCACCAAACATGAAACTCCCAATGCAGGGGATGCCTGAAATTTGAATCAGAACTCACTGCAGACTTGTAGCAAAAGCAATGAACTGGTAATACAAGCAGGAAAGGGGAATTTTGTACACATACAGTGTGGAAAATAATTATTTGATCCCCTGCAGATTTTGTAAGTTTGCCCGCTTACAAAGAAATGAAGGGTCTATAATTTTTATCATAGGTGTATTTTAAATGATAGACAAAAGAAAACCCTCTGGGTGTGACTATATAGGCACTGAACAAATGTCTAGTGTATGTAGCGGGCATTTAAATTTGGGGGGGGAGCATCTGGGTTATTCAACCCGGATGCACTAATTGTTTTTTTTTTTTTTGTTTTTTTTTTTGAGAAGTTTTTATTGTAAGCGTACACAGAAGTACATAAGGATAATAAATGCGGACGCAGCCGCCACATAAAATACAGATGTAATTTTTTACAGTCTCAAAGATAAGTTCAAATGTGATGAAGTAGAAAACGGAAAATTTATTACCAAATACTTACCGTAATTTTCCTTTCCTGATAGACTCCATGGCAGACTACGTGTGGGTTAACCCCGCCTCCTCTCCACAGCTATAGGACCCCTTACCCATAAATTTGAGCTCACCTCCACAGACAGGTGTTCCGTAACTAGCCGACTCAAATTTCAACTCTCATATTTTTAATTCATGGGTGGGAACTCCGTCTGCCATGGAGTCTATCAGGAAAGGAAAATTACGGTAAGTATTTGGTAATAAATTTTCCGTTTTCCTGACAGACTCCATGGCAGACTACGTGTGGGAAATAACTAGCCAATCCACACGGGAGGGTATGCTTGCTCAAAAAAAATATTTTAATCTTTCCCGTCAACTGACAGGATTTTTCGACCAAAATTAACAGAGGAAAGGGAAGCAGGCTCAATACAATAATGAGACATAAATGTATGAATAGAAGACCACGAGGCTGCCCTGCATATCACTTCAGGAGCCACGTGTCGAGCTGCTGCCCATGAGGCTGCCATGCCTCTGGTGGAATGAGCCGCCACGCCTCTGGAGGAGCTAAGCCCTTTGCCCTGTAAGCCTGTTGAATAGATTGGACGATCCAGGCTGCTATTGTTCTGGAGGAAGCCCTCTTTCCTTTGTTGCTACCAGTGTGTAACAAGAACAGGTAGTTCAAGCTTCTTAAAGATGAAGTGACTCGCAAATATTCTTTCAGAGTCTCACCTACATCCAAGGGATGAACATCTGCTGATTCTGGAGAATTGAAAGTAGGAAGGACTATTTCCTGATTCTCGTGAAAAACTGACTTGACTTTTGGTTTAGACCCAAGCATGGGAATAAGGACCACTCGGTCCGGGAAGAAAGTCAAAAAGGGTTCTTGACAACCCAGGAAGCTTATTTCTGAAACCCTTTTGGCTGAAGTAATGGCCACTAGTAAGGCCAGTTTGATTGACAAGTCCTTAATAGAAAGATCCTTGTTGTTGAGTGCTGAAAGAGCATCAAGGACGAGCAGAAGATCCCATTTGGGGAATCTAGGTTTCCTCTGAGGCCTGATTCTCGAAGCCCCCTGAAAGGATTGTTGAACCAGGGGATGAGTTGCCCATGATGTTCCTGAAAATGCCGATAAGGCTGAAACTTGTCAATCAGTTCCCTCAGAGTACAAAGGAAGATCCAAGCCTGATTGTAGAAAACTTAAAACGTCTTGAACTCCAGGATTTCTGAAAGATTTTCCAGCAGAAGTCATGAAGCTGACAAACCTGGTCCAGATTCTGTTGTAGGTTTTGTTCATGTTAGGCTTTCTGGAGCTCATAAGGGTAGAGATTACCCCTAAAGCACACCCAAGAGACTCTAGCGGGTCCCTGAAGCTCATCAGATTCAGGAGAGGAAACCATGGCCTGTTCGGCCAGTATGGTGCTATTGTTATCACTTCGCCTTTCTCCAACTGGAGCCGCTGCAGGAATTTTTGCATGATCGGAGGTGGAGGGAAGGCATATGCCTTGTTGAATTTCCATTGGCTTGTTAATGCATCTGCTCCGAAGGCTTGACTGCACCGACCTCGAGTGTAGTATCTGTCTACTTTGTGATTGCAGGGGGATGCAAACAGATCCACTTCTGGATCGATTCCCAACGATAGGATCCACTTGAATGTCTGTGTATGCAGTGACCATTCGTTGTTGTCTAGGTTGCTGCGTGACAGAAAGTCCGCTTGAATGTTCTGTTCCCCTGGAATGAAGACTGCTGTTAAGTTTGTAGATTCCTCTGAGCCCAGGTCATGATAGGTTCGACCTCTTGGAGAAGGGTGGGGCTCCGAGTGCCCCCTTGTCTCTGCACATATGCCACGGCGGTGGTATTGTCCATTTTGAGTAGGACCGACTTCCCTTTCAGAAGGTGGGAGAAGGCTTGAAGGGCGCACCATGCCGCACGCAATTCCAGAACGTTTGACCCTGGAATGTGGAGATGGGCATCCCATTTGCCCTGAGCCAGTTCTGCCCCACAATGTGCTCCCCAGGCCGCATTGCTGGCATCGGATGAAACAGTCATCCATTGGATGGGAGCAAGGGAGTGGCATGTTAACAAGTTTTTGTGTTGAAGCCACCAGAGAAGACTGTTCCTCATTGACTGAGTAGTCCTGATCAGCTGATTGCGATCGTCTGTCTTCCATTGCTGAAGGAATCCTGATTGAAAAGGCCGAAGCCTCCACATTGCCCATTTGACCATGGGGAACGTGGCCACCATCGTGCCGATTATCTTCAGGCACTGTGACGCCCTTAGGTTAGAGTAGTCTAGGGCTAAAGATATTCTTACCCGAATGACCGGGATTTTTTATTCCGGAAGAGAGATGGTATTCTCTACTGTGTCGAATTGAGCTCCTAGGTAGGTTAGGCGTTGGGTCGGTTCTGGCTGACTTTTCTGTCGGTTTAAGAGCCATCCGAACTCTATCAATGTAGAGATCACTTGATCTTTGTGGATCAGCAGCTGCTGCTTGTCTTGGGACAGTAGTAGCAGATCGTTCAGGTAATGATACAGACGCACACCCTGTATTCTGATAAGAGACACAATTACCAACGGTACCTTGGAAAAGGCCCTTGGAGAGGTCGTTAGTCCGAATGGAAGACAAATAAATTGTAAGTGCTCTCGTTCGACCTGAAATCGAAGGTATTTGTGGAATTCTTCTGCCACGGGAACATGAAAATACGCGTCCTTAACATCTATTGAGATGAACCAGTCGCCTGGTTGAACGACTTTTTGGATGGATGAGAGTGATTCCATCTTGAATTTCTCGTGCTTTATGTACCTGTTCAGGAAAGTGAGATCTATAACTGGACGCCAAGAGCCGTTCTTCTTTTGTACTAGGAAGAGGGGGAAGTATACCCCCTGGAATTCCTCGTCCTTTGGGACGGGCACCACTGCTCCTTGATCTTTCAGGGCATTCACATATGAAAGAAGAACTTGTTGTTTTTCTTCTGATTGAGGCAGTGAAGATTGCATTGGTCTGCATGGAGGGACTTTGGTGAAGGACCATGCGTGACCTGTTGAGACCGTTTTGATGGTCCAATAATCTGAGATCAAGGTCACCCAGACGTGCCGGCAGAGACGTAGGCGAGCCCCTACCCGACCGCTTGGGCAGGCCCAATCTCAAAAGGACTTGGTTGGCTCGCGCCCACCGGGCGTCTGTTTCTTGCCAGATTTTTGGGAAAGATATCTGCCTATTCCAGTTCCAGCTTCTCCTAAAATCCCGTCCGGGCCTATAGGAGCATGCCTCTCTTGAACGCTCTGTACTGCGTCTCTGCTGAGGTTTTCTTTGGTTAAACAGACGTTTGTCCTGAGGGAGGAATCCCGACTTTCCGCCTGTAGCCTTTGAAATGGCATTATACAGTTTGTTTCCAAACAAGGAAGTTCCTTCAGAAGGAATTTTGCACCATGCCTGCTTTGAGGCAGGATCAACAAGCCAGGGGCGCAACCATAGTGCTCGTTTGGCTGTGACCGAGGATAGCAAGGATCTAGCCATCAAGCGGATGAGATCAATTGAAGCTTCTCCCAAAAAGGCGATAGCCAGTTTAAGTTCTTGCACTGCTGAACTTTGTGCCAATTCCTCCGAGACACCTTTCAGAACGGAGTCAACATTTTCCACCCAGGCCTCCATTGCTTTGGAGGTGACTGCAAGGGCTAGGGCTGGTTTGCAAGCCATACCGTTCAAGTTATATATTCTCTTAATGTCTTGGTCAATCTTTCAATCCAGACCATCTTTAAAAGATACAGTGTCATCTAGCAGGAGGGTGACATGCTTCGCTAGGCGCATTACTGCTGCATCCACGAGGGGAGCATTTTCCAAACCTTCTTATCCCCCTTGCTCCATTCTTCCTTAAACACTCCTTTCAGCTCGGTGTGAAATTGGAACATTCTTTCCCCAGTTTCTTAAACAGTTCCTTTGTTTCTCTGGGGGGGGGGGGGGCAGTGGTATCTTCCAACTTTAAGGTTTCCATCACTGCCTTGATCAGTGGAGAGACTAAAGCGTAGTCGAATCCCACTACAGAATCATCTCCCTCCAACTCGTCTTGCGAGGAATCATGGGAGGAATCACAGAATCATCTCCCTCCATCTCGTCTTGCGAGGAATCATGGGAGGAATCACAGAATCATCTCCCTCCATCTCGTCTTGCGAGGAATAATGGGAGGAATCATGGGGCTGGAATTGGCCGGAATCCTCCTGGGCCTCGTCAGCCAAGGAGCCAGACAAGGTGGTGGACTGGCTCCTCGTGTGGGGGGACATCTATTTCCATCATAGACTGCTGTACCACACGTTTAATAAGAGACTCAAGATTTTGATTTTTCGGTCTCTTTCTCACCGACCGCTCGGGCATAGCATGGGTCACACAGCGATTTGCCCTCTGGGATTCTAGTTTTACATCCCCAACAGGCTCTGTGATCAGAACGATCATAGCGGTGGTGGTAGCGGTGACTTGAGGAGGAATGGGAACATCTCCTATATTTAGAGGGGGAATGTGAGCGTCCCCTATGATAGTGGGTCCCAGACGGAGTGTCACGTCTGGACCTGGAGGATGATTGGTGATGGTGATGATGATGGTGATGATGATGGTGCAGCCTGGCAAGGTCCCTATCCTGTGACCGATGAACTGATGTAGCCGGGCTGTAAGAGATAATACAGACAAAGGGAGGGGGAGGAAGGTGGGCAGGTTGTAACCGTTAGCAACCACTAGAAAAAAAATGACACCAAAGACAACAACCCCCTACCCACTCCGCACAGACCTTGTGTGGGAGGGCTGGCCACACGGCGGTGCAGATGAGTCCATGACGAGGAAGACACACAATGATGCGTAACTCCACTACCTAGACTAAGGATAAGCAAATCAATGCAAGAACAGCGCAGAAAAAAAAAAGTTTTTTTTTATTTATTTTTTTAAAACTGTCCCTTTAAGAGACACTAAGCATTACATTGCCAAGAAGTGCTTACCCCGTCCTGGTAGTATTGAGACTCCGGGAGGCTGCTGCTATATGCCCACAGGTTATCCCACCTGTATAGGGCTCCTCAGCGGTTTAAATCACCCGCCGGAATGACGTCATGGCCGGTCCTGCTGTGCGCATGCATCGGAGGGACCGAACCTACTGCGCCTGCGTGGCCCCTGACCCCTCCGCCATACTGCGCATGCGCAAAAACCAAACCTCGTTTTAACCGTGGCTCTGCGCATGCACAGACGATCAACAGGCTGGGATCAGGAAGGGAATGGCATCCTGGAACGCAAAAGCGTTCCACACATATACTAAGCTTAGCGGCGCTGTATGACAGAGAAAAAACAGCAGAGAAAGACATACAAACAAACAAAAACTATCTGCCATGGAAATAGAAAAAGTCTTCAGACCTTGCCAGCTGAGATCCACCGTCCGTCATGGTACGCTGGGGCCACATCCCTTCCACCATAGGGGTATCCATCAGCCCAAAACCACTCACCCGCTCATAGCTGGGCCCTGGGTGCACCGCACAACTCGTACCTGATCCGACAGACATCCTGGACTGCACCTGAATTGCATAATGAAGGGTCCATGTGAGGAGGACAAAAAAGGAACACCTGTCTGTGGAGGTGAGCTCAAATTTATGGGTAAGGGGTCCTATAGCTGTGGAGAGGAGGCGGGGTTAACCCACACGTAGTCTGCCATGGAGTCTGTCAGGAAAAATAAAATAACTTCACATCTAAGAAAACTAAACCACATAAACAGGTACATCAATAAGATAGTGATAAAATATCAGTGAGAATTGTACCCTATAGGACTTAATCCTAAGAATTAAAATTATCTCAAATATATAACAAAACTATAGGAATATTAAGATAAAAAAAAAATAAAAAATCGTGTCGAGATGAAAAAGAAGGAATCGCCTTCTAACTGGGATTAGAAGAACAACTTAAGTATATATAGCTAGAAGAGTCATATAGATACAATAAAAGTGTTCAGATATTGCAGCATAAAGGAAAAGGGAAATGGAGTATCAATAAAAGCAAGAGGGGTTAAAAAGGTGAGGGAGGGGAGTTACCAGTCATAAATGTCTCTTTATCAATCATAATGATCTATCGTGCAATAACCCGTTTGTATTCATCTGTATTAGTGAAATGTATCCAGCAAGACCAAATATGGGTGAATTTGGAAGGCGTATCTCTTGCCTGGTGGATGAGATCTTCCATTTCTGCAATTTTACCAATACGTTGGAACCACTCTGCCATGGACGGTGGGTTAGGGGAGCGCCATTTAGTAGGAATACACATTTTAGCAGCGTTCACCATATGCATAGGCAAAGAGCGAAAATACACCTTTTTTGGGATCGAGGGGAGATGCAACAGAAATTGAACTGGTGTATATTCTAAATTGTAGGTGGTTATTCTCTTAATGTATCTATGGACCTCCAACCAAAAGGGTTGGATTTTAGGGCACGTCCACCAAATATGTAAGAGCGAACCAGTCTCCAAACCACATCTCCAGCATAGCGGAGAAAGAGTTGGGTACATATGGTGAAGCTTGAGGGGGGTTCTGTAGGATGCACTAATTGTTAGGGAGTCTGAGAACCTCTTTTGTGGTTCTTGGAGGACTCTGGTGGTGCAAGGTTTCCTGCGGCCTGCAGGTGGCATTGTCGCCCTGGGCCGGAGTTGAACCCGCACCGGAAGACTGCTCCCTTTTTGTCCTTTCCTGGTGCTGGTACAGCGGGGCGGGGAACCCGCTGTGACGCAGCGGGAGAGGGGATAAAAGGGGCGGACGCCCTTACCATGGGGTTCAGAGTGCAGAGTCGGAGGACGCGGCCGCACCCAGGCACCTTCAGCCTGGGTGCTGGCATTCCGGAGTTCTGGGCCCAGGTGCCCTTGACCTGGCCGGAGCGAGAGACGGAGTCCATCCCAGGCACCTTAAGCCTGGGGTGAGGTACTATGGCCAAGGCCTGGGGCCCAGTAACTTCGACTGGGTTCCGCGAGGGTGGAGGAGTCCGAGGGGCCCTAAGGTGTTGGGACCCGTATCTGAGGTGAGGAGGCCGGGAAGTGTAAAGCCCCGTACACACGATCGGTTTGACTGATGAAAACCGTCCGATGGATGGTTTTCATCAGACCAACCGATCGTGTATGGTACCCATCGGTCTTTTTTCCATCGGTTGTAAAAAATAGAACTTGTTTTAAAATTTTCCGATGGATAAAAAACCGATGGGAATTTCCGATTGTCTATGGGCAAGTCCATCGGTTAAAAAACCCACGCATGCTCAGAATCAAGTCGACGCATGCTCAGAAGCATTAAACTTCATTTTTCTCGGCTCATCGGAGTGTTTTACGTCACCGCGTTTGGAACGGTCGGTTTTTTGACTGATGGTGTGTGGCCAAGACTGATGAAAAACAGTTTCATCGGATTTCCGATGGACAAATCCATCGGACGAAAATCCATAGGTTATCCGATCGTGTGTACGGGGCTTGACCCTTCCGAATAGTCCGGTACAGCATTAATCCGGTGACGGCGGGGCCTCTGGTAACTCTCTTGGAGAGATGTCTTTCCCCTGACAGGGGCTGCAGCGTAGCAAAGGTAACTCCAGTTCCTGTTCATTAGAGTCGCTGGAAGAGACTCTGAAGCCAAAAAGTACGTTTTACAGCCACTGTGCTTAGCAACTGTTAGTGAAACCTCAACGGTTTAGTTTCTTTGAGTATTGTGCCTTGACCTACTCCCCACCAATACTGAACTGTTCTATGGGTCTCAAACTGTCTGCTCGCAAAGGATTATTTGTTTGCTGTTATGGAATAAATAAGTGTTGGACCTTTTCAGTGTGTGGTACTCCAATTACTGGGAGCAAAGGGGGTTATCAGCAGAACAGACTTGGCTCTGAGCGTATGCACAGCCCGAAGGTAATCTAGAGGACATGGGCCGTGGCGCACCTCGCTCTCCCCTTCAAGGTACCCCTAGACTGGAGCCAGAGTAACCGCTAAAGAAGAAGAGAGAGGGTGAGGCCGCTACATGTATATGTATAAAAGATATAATATTTATTGGTACAAAAGGATAAAAACTAATAGGCATACAGAACATCATGCAAATATGTAAGTAGATACAAGAAATTCATACAACTGAGGACAACTAACGCAATTCGATGATTCTTCTTCAGAGGTGTCAGAAATACGAAGGTAAATGCAGAAATAAATATGCAGAAATACAGCAGGCTATAGAAAAAATACATATCTATACATGGTACTTAACTGACCCAATTATATGGGTTGCATCAACTTGTATGCCACTGTACTTAAAGCGGAGTTCCACCCAGAGATGGAACGTCCGCAGATCGGATTCCTTCCCCCCTCCGGTTCCACATTTGGCACCTTTCAGGTATCTGCTCCCACTTCCAGAGAAAGATTGCCGCAATCTGTGTGGCGAACTACGCAATGTCCGGCTCCTCCTCCTTCCCCCCCCCGCTGCCTCCCAGAAGACAGCAGGGACCATTCAGAAATCGCAGCGTGACTCGCGCATGCACAGTAGTAAACAGGCTGTGAAGCCGCAAGGCTTCACTTCCTGTTTCTCTTAGTAGGGATGCCAGCGCCTGCACCCGGAGCCGAGGGACGGGTCGGCTTCGGGTGCTGACATCGTGGGCTCCCTGGACAGGTTAGTGTCCTTATATTAAAAGTCAGCAGCTATAAATACTGCAGCTGCTGACTTTTATTATTTTTTTACTAGGCAGAACTCTGCTTTAAAGTGGCTCCTGCTCTCTTGGGGGAGCTTTTGTAAGTGCAAACGCAAGGGTTTGGGCCTGTTGGGCCCTGTGGTGGGTTCCTGTTGGGAGATCAACACCAGTGTAATTTCGGTGACCCTTCCATCTTGATTTTAAAGCGTTTGTTAACCCCCCCCCCTAAAAAAAGGATCCTGCTCCTTTAAAGCATGTTACGTGACAGTGCTTGTCCTGTGTCATTTGGCCCCCTGTAACACCTAAAAAACCTGGCTAATCCTGCCAGTTTCTACCCTCCCCTATGTAAACTGACCACGGTTTATCATGTCTGCTGAGCCCTGACACTATGATCAGTTTACAAGCTGTCATCCGCAGCTTGCTATCTGCTCTCCTCTCTGCTCCTGTGTCCTCCTTCCCTACCCTCTCTGCCTGTCTGCTCATGACAGTGCCGCCCCTCCCCGCTCCTGCTGAATAACACTAACCTGTATACACCATCAGCACTGCCTCCTATTGTAGTGTCCCCCTCTGTGTATGATTTAGAAATATAAATGCTGCAAATACCTAATTTCACAGCCGAGATTGTGATCACATGACCGGACAGCTCTCTCCTCCTCTCCTTCTCCCCTCCTGACTGACGTCAGCAGGGGAATCTCAGACCCCGCCCGCTGCATCTGTCAGAGGAGGAAAGGAGAAAGCTGGTCGGTCATGTGATTGCAATCTCGGCTGTAAAATTAGGTATTTGCAGCATTTATTTTTATAAATCATACACAGAGGGGGACACTGCAATAGGAGGCAATTCTGATGGTGTATACAGGTTAGAGTGACTTAACAACCACTTTAAGTGCACTTGCATAGAAGTTTATGTAACCCATATAATTGAGTCAGTTAAAGCGGTTGTATACCCTATTTTTGAACTTTTACCTACAGGTAAGCCTATAATAAGGCTTACCTGTAGGTAAAAAGAATATCTCCTAAACCTGTACGGTTTAGGAGATATTCCCCTCGCAATGAACCGCTGACTGCAGAGGCGCATGCGCAGCGGGGATTCTCGGCTAAAGCCCGGCAGCCGCCGGACCTTGCCGACGCGTGGGAGTAACGTCATCACCGCTCCAGCCACTCACAGCGCTGGAGCAGCAATACCCAGAAGACACGCCAAGGCAAGATGACATCTCCCTCGGCGTGGACCAGGTAAGTTCCTGACGCCTCGTTCTAAGGTAAGTATTTTATAATGAGCTAGTATGCGGTGTATTCTAGCTCATTATGTCTTTTGCCTTTCAGGTATGAAAAAAAAAAAAAAAAACAGCAGCGGGTATACAACTGCTGTAAGTACTGTGAGGGGGTTAGCTCGGCAGCGGGTGTGGGTGACCCCCGGGATGGGCTCCCCACACAAAAACAGGCCCAGCAAACGGAGGTTGTGGTTTTCAAAATCAAAAAGGTGCGGTTTATTTTCTATTTACAGTGACAAAACACAGCAAAGCAAAAGAAACATAAACAAAATAAATCCTGGTCAACTTGACCTCTAACTAAACATACAGGTTTCCTAACTAACAACTGGGATCAGCCTAGTGCTGTCCTAGTCCCTAAGTCCCTGGTTTTAAATGTCCAAGCAAATAGCCACACAGGCTTTGTCTCACCGCACAGGGGTTCACTCTCCCTAGACAGTCCACACAGGTCTGGTTCCAGGCATGAGCCAACACCTAATGAATCTGGGAGTTTTTATAGAGGCCTTAAACGAACTGACAGGCTTCAGCTGGTCTCATCAACTCCCTGCCTGCACGACGCCCAGCCCTCTCCCTAGAGGTATGAGTCATCCATGAGCCCACTAGCCCCAGCTGGGCTTATACAACTCTCCGCCTAGTTGTATAAGTCGGCGTAAAGCCTGAATCTGGGCGAAATATATCTACCCCCCTGGATGCAACCAGGTGACTTTACCTTCCTGCTGTCACATACCCCCCCCCTCTTGTTTTAACCTCGGGGTTGGAACACCAGCAATCAGGCATTCATGTACTCGAGACAAAGCATCCACATTCCCCATTTGAACGCCAGGGCGATGCTTTACTGTGAAGTTGAATTCCTGGAGGGCCAGGAACCACCTATTCACTCTTCTATTTGTTTCCTTGTTTTGAGCCATCCACTTTAACGGAGCGTGATCCGTAACCAAGTCAAAGTGCCTACCTAGCAGGTAGTACCGAAGGGAATCTAGAGCCCACTTCACCGCTAAACACTCCTTTTCAACGGTGGCGTAATTTACCTCATGGGACTTCAACTTCCTGCTGAGGTAAATGACTGGGTGCTCTTCCCCGTTCCAGACCTGGGACAATACTGCTCCTAACCCCACATCTGACGCATCACTTTGTACGACAAAGTCTTTAGAGAAGTCGGGTGAGTACAACACTGGCTGGCTACATAAGGCTTGTTTCAAGAATTGGAATGCTGCCTCAGCCTCGGGGGTCCATTTAATCATGACCGACCCTTTCCCCTTCGTCAGGTTGGTTAGGGGCACAGCCTTAGAAGCAAAGTGGGGAATGAATCGCCGATAATACCCAGCGATTCCCAGAAAGGCTCGTACCTGCTTCTTGCTGTTGGGACGTGGCCAACTCTGGATGGCCTCGACTTTGTTGAGTTGGGGTTTTATTACTCCCCTCCCAATGGTGTACCCAAGATTTTTGGCCTCTTCCTGCCCAATGGTACACTTCTTGGGGTTAGCCGTAAACCCCGCTTCCCGAACAGAGTCCAGGACTGCTTGTACTTTTGGCAGATGTGAGGCCCAATCTGTGCTATGGACAATTACGTCATCCAGGTAAGCCGCAGCATACTTCCGATGGGGCCTCAGCATCTGGTCCATTTTCCGCTGGAATGTGGCCGGCGCATTCTGTAACCCAAACGGCATTCTTTTATATTGGAACGCCCCGTCTGGGGTTACAAATGCGGTTTTCTCTTTGGCCGACTTGGCCAGGGGGATTTGCCAATACCCTTTTGTGAGGTCAAGAGTCGTCATGTATCGGGCTGTTCCCAGCCGGTCGATCAACTCATCTATACGTGGCATGGGGTAGGTGTCAAATTTTGTAACTTTGTTCAACTGACGAAAATCGTTACAAAATCGCCAGCTCCCATCCGGTTTAGGCACCAACACAATGGGACTAGACCAATCACTTTGGGACTCCTCTATCACCCCTAAGTTCAGCATTTTCTGTACTTCCTCCCGTATTGCCTCCCGTCGGGCCTCTGGGATCCGATAGGGTTTTAATTTCACCCTTTCACCGGGCGGGGTAATGATGTCATGCTCTACCCCAGATGTTTGTCCCGGCAGCTCAGAGAATACCTCCTTGTTGCGAAGCACAAACTCCTTAACCTCCTGTTGTTGGGGTTGTGACAAGGTGGCTGCTATTCCAACCTCAGGAATCACGCAACCAGTTTGAGCTGGTGACCAAGTGTCTGCGACTAGGGACTCTCTATCCCTCCAGGCTTTCAACAGATTAACGTGATAGATCTGTTCGGGCTTTCGCCTTCCTGGTTGTCTGACCTTGTAATTCACTTCGCTCACTTTTTCCATTATCTCGTAGGGGCCTTGCCATTTGGCAAGGAATTTACTTTCAACCGTAGGGACAAGTACCAGTATCCTATCCCCCGGGGAAAAGGTACGGGTCTTGGCTCCACGGTTGTACACTCTCTGCTGTGCTAACTGCGCTTGGGCCAAATGTTCCTTCACGATGGGCATTACCTGTGCAATTCGGTCTTGCATCAGGGCGACATGCTCAATCACACTCCTGTGGGGAGAACTCTCACTTTCCCAAGTTTCCTTGGCAATATCCAACAGCCCTCTTGGGTGTCTCCCATACAGTAACTCAAAGGGGGAGAATCCCGTAGAGGATTGGGGCACCTCCCTAATAGCAAACATCAGATAAGGAAGTAGACAGTCCCAATCCTTTCCATCTCTATCCACCACTTTCTTCAACATTTGTTTTAGGGTTTTGTTGAATCTTTCAACCAGCCCATCGGTTTGGGGGTGATACACAGATGTACGTAATTGCGTCACTTTGAACAATTTACACAGCTCCTTCATAACCCGGGACATAAAGGGTGTACCTTGGTCCGTAAGCAGTTCTTTACAAATACCCACCCGGCTAAACACAAGAGATAGCTCTTTGGCTATGGTTTTGGCCGAGGTATTTCGGAGAGGGATCGCTTCTGGATAACGGGTGGCATAGTCCATTATAACTAATATGTACTGGTGCCCCCTAGCGGACTTGATTATAGGACCTACCAAATCCATGGCGATCCTCTCAAACGGGACCTCAATGATGGGTATTAGTGGGACGGCTTTCCTCACTGGTCTGCGGACGTTGCTGCATTACTGCTTCCATCTGTTGTTGTAGTCTCTGCTCTTGCTTCTGCAACAGGTCTATGAAGCGGGCCTCAGATTGCTGCTGGGCTTGTTGCTGAGCCTCCAGACTCTGTTGCAAAGTTGCGTTTGTCTGCTGCTGGGCTGCAAGGCTCTGTTGATGAGCTTGCTGCTGGGCTGCAAGGCTCTGTTGATGAGCTTGCTGCTGGGCTGCAAGGCTCTGTTGATGAGCTGCAAGGCTCTGTTGATGAGCTGCAAGGCTCTTTTGCAAACCTGCATTTGTCTGCTGTTGATTGGCATTTGCTAGAGCCAGCTGTTTCAGTATCTCCTCCATGCTGGCTTAAAAAAAAACTGCCACTGGTTCTCCACCAACTGTGAGGGGGTTAGCTCGGCAGCGGGTGTGGGTGACCCCCGGGATGGGCTCCCCACACAAAAACAGGCCCAGCAAACGGAGGTTGTGGTTTTCAAAATCAAAAAGGTGCGGTTTATTTTCTATTTACAGTGACAAAACACAGCAAAGCAAAAGAAACATAAACAAAATAAATCCTGGTCAACTTGACCTCTAACTAAACATACAGGTTTCCTAACTAACAACTGGGATCAGCCTAGTGCTGTCCTAGTCCCTAAGTCCCTGGTTTTAAATGTCCAAGCAAATAGCCACACAGGCTTTGTCTCACCGCACAGGGGTTCACTCTCCCTAGACAGTCCACACAGGTCTGGTTCCAGGCATGAGCCAACACCTAATGAATCTGGGAGTTTTTATAGAGGCCTTAAACGAACTGACAGGCTTCAGCTGGTCTCATCAACTCCCTGCCTGCACGACGCCCAGCCCTCTCCCTAGAGGTATGAGTCATCCATGAGCCCACTAGCCCCAGCTGGGCTTATACAACTCTCCGCCTAGTTGTATAAGTCGGCGTAAAGCCTGAATCTGGGCGAAATATATCTACCCCCCTGGATGCAACCAGGTGACTTTACCTTCCTGCTGTCACAGTACCATGTGTATATATGTTTCCACCTCTGTGCTTGACTGTAGGGATGGTGTTCTTATGATCATAGTCTGCACTTTTTTTCCCTCCAAACACGAAGAGTCCCCCTCCTCAAGAAGGCACATGTACAGTCATGCCAATGAACATCTAAATGATTCTGAGAAGGATTGGGAGAAAGTGCCGTGGTCAGATGAGACCAAAATTTAGCTCTTTGGCAAGTTTGGAGGAAGAAAAATGCTGACTATGACCCTAAGAACACTTTCCCTACAGTCAAGCACGACAGTGGAAACACGATGCTTTGGGGCTGTTTCTCTGCTAAAGGTACAGACGGACTTTGCCGAATTGAGGGGCCAATGGATGGGGCCGTGTATTGTAGAATCTTGGATGAGAAGCTTCTGCCCTCAGCCAGAACACTGAAGATGGGTCATGGATGGGTCTTTCAGCATGACAATGACCCAAAAACATACAGCCAAAGCAACATAAAGGAGTGGCTCAAGAAGAAGCATATTAAAGGGGTTGTAAAGGTTTGTTTTTTTATTTTTTAAATAGGTTCCTTTAAGCTAGTGCATTGTTGGTTCACTTACCTTTTCCTTCGATTTCCCTTCTACCGTAAATGTTTTTTTTCTTTGTCTAAATTTCTCTCTTCCTGTTCCTCCTCAGTAAGCTGTTCAGTAAGCTGTTCTGGCTGACTAACCACCGCTCGGATGATGGGGGCAAGCTTACTAAGGAGAAACAGGAAGTGAGAAATTCAGACAAAGAAAAAAAACATTTAGAAGGGAAATCGAAGGAAAAGATAAGTGAACCAACAATGCACTTGCTTAAAGGAACCCGTTTAGAAAATAAAAAACGAACCTTTACAACCTTTTTAAGGTCATGGAGTGGCCTAGCCAGTCTCCAGACCTTAATCCTAGAGAAAATTTATGGAGGGAGCTGTAACTTCGAGTTGACAAGCGACAGCAAAGAAACCTTAAGGATTTAGAGAAGATCTTTAAAGAAGAGTGGACCAAAATCCCTCCTGAGATGTGTGCAAACCTGCGCACCAACTACAAGAAACGTCTTAACCTCTGTTCTTGCCAACAGGGGTTTCTCCACCAAGTACTATGTAATGTTTGGCTTTGGGATCAAATACTTATTTTACTCACTGAACTGCAAGTTAATTTATAGCATTTATTTTGTGTGTTTTTTCTGGATTTTTTGTTAAGATTCTGTCCTTATCATTTAAAATACACCTATGATAAAATTTATAGATTTTTATTTCTTTGTAAGTGGGCAAACCTGCAAAATCTTCAGGGGGATCAAATAATTATTTTCGCCACTGTAGGGGTTGATTTATAGGATTGCCACCTCATCCCTTTAAACCCGAACACATATTAATTACACAGGTTCTGTGGCTGATAGGGTTGTCCCGATACCACTTTTTTAAGACCGAGTACAAGTACCGATACTTTTTTTCAAGTACTCGCCGATACCGAATACCGATACTTTTTTTTATGTGTCAGTATTTTTTTCTTTTTTTTTTTTACTATTTTTTTTTTTTTTTTACTATTTTTTGCCATGTTTTTTTACAATGCTTTGTTGGGGTGGGGGGGGGTGATCTCAGTGTATTTATTTTTTATTTTTTACCATTTATTTTTTATTATTTATTGCAATTTATTTTTTTATTTCTAGCCCTGTTGGGGGGCTTTGATGAGATATCAGGGGTCTTAACAGACCTCTGACATCTCCCCTTTGAGACAGAGAAAGGGACTAGGGAAACAGATTCCCCAGTCCCTTTCTCAGCTGCACTGAAAATGAATGGAGAGGAAACAACGGCTCCTCTCCATTCATAAACTGAAGCATCTTAAACACACAGGTTACGATGTTTCAGTTATATGAATGGACAGAGTCAGTCACTGACTCTGTACATTCGGAAAAGGTAGGAGCCGGGTTTAGCGGCTCCTACCTCCGCTCTCCATCCTGACAGAGGGAAGCGGAGGAGGATATGGAGGGTGGCACAGAGCTGAGGACAGCAGCAGCGAGGAGGGGGGGGGGACACGGAGCGCGGGGGGGGGAAGAGCAGAAAGATGAAGGACATCAGCAGCATGGAGGGGGGGACACAGAGCGCACGGGGAAGAGCGGAATAACGGAAGACATCAGCAGCATGGAGGGGGGGGGGACACGGAGCGCACGGGGGAGAGCAGCATGGATGGGGGAACTGGAGGAGGATACAGGGACAGTCAGCGGTGATCGGTGTGGCTTTGGGGGGAGTTACAAGCACCGATCACCGCTGTATAGATTTCACTAAAACAGCTGAAAAGAAGGGGGGGGGTCGGGAGAAGCTGTCGGGCTGTATTGAAATCTATACAGCGGTGATCGGTGCTTGTAACTCCCCCCGCCGCACCGATCATCACTGACTGCCCAAGTATCGGCTGAAGCATCGGAGCATTTTCCCCGAGTACAAGTACTCGGGAAATGCCTGGTATCGGTACCGATACCGATACTAGTATCGGTATCGGGACATCCCTAGTGGCTGATTATGGTGGTAATTAAATTCACTTAGCACCTTATCTGCATTAAATCAGCCTCAGAACCTGTGTAATTAATAAGTGTTCGGGTTTAAACGGATGAGGTGGCAACCCTATTGATTTACTAAAACTGGAGAGTGCAGAATCTGGTGCTGCTGTGCATAGAAACCAATCAGCTTCCAGATTTGTTGTCAAAGTTCAATTGAACAAGCTGATGTTAGAAGCTGATTGGCTACCAGGCAGAGCTGCACCAGATTTTGCACTCTCCAGTTTTAGTAAATCAACCCTATACAGTTTACACAATGACTCCAAGGGGGAGATTTACTCAGAATCTGGTGCAGCTGTGCATGGTAGCCAATCAGCTTCTGGCCGGGTTCACACTGGTCCAACAAACGCTCCGACATTGGGAGCTCATGTCGCATGACGTGTGAAAATCAATGTTTCCCTATGGGAGCCGTCTTAACTGGTCCAACACACGTCGGTCCGACTTTGAGAATGCTCCCTGTACTACTTTGGTCCGACTTTGATCCGACTTCAGCCCATTGACTATCATTGAAGTCAGATCAAAGTCGGACCGCAGTCTTGCATGATTCGACTTTGGCATGCGACTTGTGCTCTGCTGCTCTTGAGGGGGAACTCCACACCAAATAAAAAAAAAAAAAACGGCATGGGTTCCCCCTCCAGGAGCATACCAGGCCCTTGGGTCTGGTCTGGATTTGAAGGGGAACCCCTACGCCGGAAAAACGGCGTGGGGGTCCCCCCCAAATCCAAACCAGTCCCTTATCCGAGCACGCAACCTGGCAGGCCGCAGGGGAAGAGGGGGGGACGAGAGAGCGGCCTCCCCTCCCTCCTGAACCGTACCAGGCCCCATGCCCCAGAGCACCAAACCCCCCATGTTGAGGGCATGTGGCCTGGTACGGTTCATGAGGGAGGGGGGCCGCTCTCTCGTCCCCCCTCTTCCCCTGCGGCCTGCCAGGTTGTGTGCTCGGATAAGGGTCTGGTTTGGATTTTGGGGGGGGACCCCCACGCCGTTTTTTCGGCGTAGGGGTTCCCCTTCAAATCCAGACCAGACCCAAGGGCCTGGTATGCTCCTGGAGGGGGAACCCATGCTGTTTTTTTATTTAAAATTTGGCGTGGAGTTCCCCCTCAAGATTCATACCAAACACAGTGCCTGCTATTGGCGGGGATCCAAGTCGGATCCCCGTTCATTGAAAGTCGGACATATGTCGGCTTCATGTCGCAGGGCAAAGTCGGATCCAAAGTAGGATGGCTGTCGTGTCGCACTAGTGTGAACCCAGCCTTAAACTTTAGCTTGTTCAATTAAACTTTATCAATAAACCCTGGAAGCTGATTGGTTTCTATGCAGAGTTGCACCAGATTTTGCACTCTCCGATTTTAGTACCGTATTTTTCGGACTATAAGACGCACTTTTTTCCCCCAGAAATATGGGGGAAAATGTCCCTGCGTCTTATAGTCCGAATACATAACAGGGGCCCCGCCCCCCGCCGTCGCTGGCACCGCCCCTGCCATCCGCTCACAGCCTCTGGAATCCCCGACCGCCGCCACTAGCTCCGCCCCCCCGCCGCAGTTTGAGGGGCTTTGCGAATCCAGTTAGAGCCGCTCTCTCTTTCTCTTTGGCTTACAGAAAGGGAGGAGGGGGCGGCGGGGGATATACAGACAGCCCGCAGCTCTCCTCTCCCTGTCACAGCGCTGCTGCCGAGTTCTCTGGCAAATAGAGCAGAGGCGCTGTGACAGGGAGAGAAGAGCTGCGGGCTGTCTGTATATCCCCCGCCGCCCCCCTCCCTTTCTGTAAGGAGAAGAGAGAGAGAGAGAGCAGCTCTAATTGGATTTGCTGGGTCGCCACCCAGCTTCCTACCCACTGTTCCCCCCCCCCCCCCCCATGATTGGCCACAGCAGAGGGCCAATCAGAAGACACTGGGGGCATCATGGGAAATGAAGTCCCTGCAGAGTTCTAGCACCAGTTCCCCCAGCATGCAAGCACTCTGCTGGAGGGGAGGGAGGGGGTGTTAGAACTTGAAGAGGAGCAAAAGAGAATACTCTGCTGGGGAACACCACCAGAGAGCCACGCTGTACCCCGCACCACCGGAGAGCCACGCTGTACCCCGCACCACCGGAGAGCCACGCTGTACCCCGCACCACCAGAGAGCCACGCTGTACCCCGCACCACCAGAGAGCCACGCTGTACCCCGCACCACCAGAGAGCCACGCTGTACCCCGCACCACCAGAGAGCCACGCTGTACCCCGCACCACCATAGAGCCAAGCTGTACCCCGCACCACCAGAGAGCCACGCTGTACCCCGCACCACCAGAGAGCCACGCTGTACCCCGCACCACCAGAGAGCCACGCTGTACCCCGCACCACCAGAGAGCCACGCTGTACCCCGCACCACCAGAGAGCCACGCTGTACCCCGCACCACCAGAGAGCCACGCTGTACCCCACACCACCAGGGAGCCACGCTGTACCCGCACCTCCAGGGAGCCACGCTGTACCCGCACCTCCAGGGAGCCACGCTGTACCCACACCACCAGGGAGCCACGCTGTACCCGCACCACCAGAGAGCCACACTGTACCCGCACCACCAGAGAGCCACGCTGTACCCACACCACCAGCGAAGGAGCCACACTGTTCCCGCACCACCAGAGAGGGAGCCACACTTTAACCGCTGTACTCGCACCACCAGAGAGGGAGCCACATTGTACCCGCACCACCAGAGAGGGAGAAAGACCGAGCCACTGCCAGGATACAGACATGCTACACTACTGACTAGAATCACCCCAGGCAACCCAGAGTGAGCGAACGTCCAGCCAGAGGGATCACTGTTGCGATTTCGCTGGGTCTGGTAAGAGGGCCTGTTGGCCATTATCCATTACTATTCCCAGGGTCTTCTACCAGGGCGTTACTCTGTCCTCTTCCCAGGGCGTTACTCTGTCCTCTTCCCAGGGTGTCCCTTTGTCCTTCACCCACGGCAACCCTCTGTCCTCTTCCCACAGCGTCCCCTCTGTCCTCTTCCCATGAAGATGACAGGGCGGGCCTTGACAGGAAGGGGTGGGTCATATTTAAATTAGGGGGTGTGCAAGTTTAGTCAGGCCTAGGGCAGCACAAAACCTAAATACACCACTGATGGCATGGTCACTCTGCGTTTAATATGGCAATGGTCACTCTGCATTTACTGTGGCATGGTCACTCTGCGTTTACTATGGCAATGGTCACTCTGCGTTTACTGTGGCATGGTCACTCTGCGTTTACTATGGCATGGTCCCTCTGCGTTTACTATGGCATGGTCCCTCTGCATTTACTATGGCAATGGTCAGGCTGCATTTCATGGGCACTGGAAAATATTTTAGTACACCATTTGGTTCAGAATATTTTTTTTCTTGTTTTCCTCCTCTAAAACCTAGGTGCGTCTTATGGTCAGGTGCGTCTTATGGTGCGAAAAATACGATATATATGAAAATTTATATTTTTGAGTTTTTGAAAGCTTTTGAAAATGAATGTGGCTATAGAAAAATAGGGATGGCAGTTTTTTTTTACATATAATAAAAAAGGTTTTTATAGCAATGATATGTTTTATAAGTTTATTGTAAAAGTTTGGGTGGTAGTGTGAAAATCTATTTACTAAAAATATTTTACAGCTTTAGCCCTTATTGAGAAATGCAATGACAGAATACAGGCGGTCCCCGGGTTACAAACAAGACAGGGACTGTAGGTTTGTTCTTATGTAGAATCTGTTTGTAAGTTGGAACAGGTACATTTTTTAAGTGTAGCTCCAGCCAAAAAATCAATTTTTAAGCTTTTTGGAAAACATAGGGAAGGGTTATCACCCCTGTAACATTTGTTTTGCTGTCTGTGCAGTGTGCACCTGTTCAGAACATTTCACCTCACTTTCCGTTCCAATGACAATTGGATTTTGAAAATTTTGGGTAATTAGTGAAACAAGGATTGGTGATAAAGCATCAGTGGAGACATCTTTTTCCCATATTAACTCTTACAGGAGAGAATTTCCCTTCCTAGGGGTAGATTTCCTCTCACTTCCTGTTGTCTCCTTCTGTTTGTAAGTAGGAGTCGTTTGTAAGTTGGATGTTTGTAAGTAGGGGACCACCTGTACAGAGAATTTTTCAAAAAAGTACAGGAGTTGCACATCTCTATTCAATAACAGTCTGGTAACAAACTAATAAACAATATACCATATTAAACCACTGTCTCTTTAAGGGCTCATGCACACAGGACGTTTTTACAGCTGCTGTTAGGGGTGTCTGACATTTTTTTTACTGCCTCTAAACGCCCCTCCATGTAAGCCTATGTGTCCATGCACACATAAACTTTCAGAGGTGTTTGGAGGCTTAAGCGTTTAGGGCAGTAGGAAAAAAAGGACAGCCTGTGCGTCCAGGAGCAGATGCTGTTGAGCTGTAAAAACGCACAATGCCAAAAACCACTGCTAAACGCAGCTAAACGCCATAACAAGCTTTTAGCTGCTTTTGGTGTTTTTAGGCGTTTTTACATCATAGGGAGTGTTTTTACTGTAAAGTAAGTGTCATTTTTGACGGAAAAAAGGTCATTTAAAACTCACTCGCGGCTATTAATGAATTGTCGGCTTTTATCAATACATAGAAAAGTCATTGATAAAAAAAAAAAAAAGCGTGGGGGTTCCCCCAAATTCAATTACCAGGCCCTTCAGGTCTGGAATGGATATTAAGGGGAACCCCCGTCGCAAATTTAAAAAAAAAATGGCGTGGGGTTCCCCCTAAATATCCATACCAGGCCCTTCACATCTGGCATGGATTTTAAGGGGAACTCCACCCCAAATTTAAAAAAAAATGGCGTGGAGTCCCCCCAAAAATCCATACCAGACCCTTATCCGAGCACGCAACCTGCCCGGCCGCAGGGGAAGAGGGGGGGATGAGAGAGCGCCCCCCCTCCCTCCTGAACCGTACCAGGCCACATGCCCTCAACATGGGGAGGATGTCCCCATGTTGATGGGGACAAGGGCCTCATCCCCACAACCCTATGTGAATTGGGTACATTGTACCCCTACCATTTCACGAAGAAAGTGTCAAAAAATTTAAATAAAAACACACAAACACCTTGGAAAGGTCCTTTATTAAAAAATAAAAAATAAATAAAATAAAAAAACATTCCAGCGATGAAATCCAGTGTCCCGCGGCGATCCGATGTCCAGCGCTGTCCGTCATTGGTTGTGCCTGAGCGGACCTGATGGGGAACTTCCTCCGCAGTGTTTTAAATGAATAGACCCGCCCCTTCTAAAGTTCCCAATCAGGTCCGCTCAGCGGACCAGATGCGGAACGCGAGAAGGGGCGGGTCTATTCATGTATTACACAGTGAAGGGAGTTCCCCATCAGGTCCGCTCTACGAGGGAATGGACCTGATGGGAACTTCCTTCACTGTGTAATACGTGAATAGACCCGCCCCTTCTCATGTTCCGCATCTGGTCCGCTTAGCGGACCTGATGGGGAACTTTAGAAGGGGCGGGTCTATTTACGTATTACACAGTGAAGGAAGTTCCCATCAGGTCCGCCCCCTTGGTATGTCAGACCCCCGGGATCTGGGGGTCTCCTTTGTTAAAGGGGTCTTCCAGATTCCGATAAGCCCCCCGCCCGCAGACCCCCACAACCACTGGGCAAGGGTTGTGGGGATGAGGCCCTTGTCCCCATCAACATGGGGACATCCTCCCCATGTTGAGTGCATGTGGCCTGGTACGGTTCAGGAGGGAGGGGGGGCCGCTCTCTTGTCCCACCCTCTTACCCTGCGGCCGGCCAGGTTGCGTGCTCGGATAAGGGTCTGATATGGATTTTTGGGGGGACTCCACGCCATTTTTTTTTAAATTTGCGGCAGGGTTCCCCTTAATATCCATTCCAGACCTGAAGGGCCTGGTAATTGAATTTGGGGGAACCCCCACGCTTTTTTTTATTTTTTTATCAATGACTTTTGTATGTATTGCCGGGAGCCGACAATTCATTATTAGCCGTGAGTGAGTTTTAAATGACTTTTTTTCCTTCAAAAATGACACTTTGTGCAGGGACAGTTCTAAGCACGGGAAACATGCGCCACTTCACATGCATATCATACACACCCCCCAGGTACGAAATTTAAAGGAATATTTCACTTTTATTTTTTCATTTTAAGCATTATTAAAATCACCGCTCCCGTAAAAACGTCTATTTTTTAAACTTTTTTTTGCATTGATACATGTCCCCTGGGGCAGGACCCCGGTCCCCAAACACTTTTTAGGACAATAACTTGCATATAAGCCTTTATAATTAGCACTTTAGATTTCGAACGTTCGAGTCCATTGTATTTAATAGGGTTCTAAAGTTCACGCGAACATTCTGTCTGTTCGCAGGTTCTGGTGCGAACTGAACAGGGGGGTGTTCGACTCATCCCTGCTAGTGACATGTCACTGATCGAAAGCTCCCTCTCATCGGGAGCAGCGATCAGTGATGTGTCACTCGTAGCCACGCCCCCTAACAGTTAGAATCACTCCATAGGACACACTTAAACCCTTCAGCGCCCCCTACAGGTTAACCCCTTCACTGCCAGTGTCATTTTTACAGTAACCAGCGCATTTTTATAGCACTGATCGCTGTAAAAATTACAATGGTCCCAAAATGGTGTCAAAAGTGTCCGATGTGTCCGCCATAATGTCGCAGTCACGATAAAAAATGCTGATCGCCGCCATTACTAGTAAAAAAAAAAAAATATTAATAAAAATGCCATAAAATTATCCCCTATATTGTAGACGCTTTAACTTTTGTGCAAAGCAATCAATAAATGCTGATTGCAATTTTTTTCACCAAAAATATGTAGAAGAATACGTATCGGCCTAAACTGAGGAAAAACATTGTTTTTTTTATATATTTTTTGGGGATATTTCTTATAGCAAAATTTAAAAAATATTGTTTTTTTTTTTAAATTGTCGCTCTATTTTTGTTTATAGCACAAAAAAGAAAAAAACTCAGCTCAATTTTGTTTGGCAGCCACGTCGCACGACCGCGCAATTGTCAGTTAAAGCGACGCAGTGCCCAATCGCAAAAAGTGATCTGGTCTTTGGCCAGCCAAATGGTCCGGGGCTTAAGTGGTTAAAGAAAAAATATCAAAATGACTCAACACCCTTAAGCCCCGTACACACGGTCGGACTTTTGGCCAACAAACTTCATTTTGAGCAAGTTGGACCAACAATCCGACCGTGTGTACGCTCCATTGGACAAACTTTTTTTGCATTTTTCTTGTTTTCATCGGACAAAAGTTGGGTCTGCAAACGGACAAACTTTTGCCCAACAAAAGTCCGATGGAGCAAAGTCCGACCGTGTGTACAGAAAACCATCGGACTTTTGTCCGATGGACAAAACAACTAATGTTAAAATCAACCAACAATAGCAGAAGTTGACCTAAGGGTGGCGGTAAAGAGCAGAAAAGAGCAGAAAAACCACGTGATGTTGCAAAAAGTTTTGGGAAAGTTTGCAGAAAAGCCCGAGTGTGTGTATGCTATGGGTGTTCCCGACCAACTCCGTTCGGACAAAAAACCACAGAAAAGTCAGATGGAAGTCCGACCGTGTGTACGGAGCTTAATTCTGACCTGCGAGTCCTAGACCACACTTCCTGTCATCCTCTTTAGGCGGTGAATGGTAAGGCAGCTTCTTCAATAGGATTTATTTCTGTTTGGAAGGCCACCTGTGTTTTTTGTTTGTGTTTTTTTTTTTTTCTTCATAAAGTAACCAGCATTTTATTTTTCGCAATTGTGCAATGTTTATCCGTTAAATTACCTGTTTGATTGTCTTCAGCTTCTTTTGCTTTCTCCCTATAGAATAGCGGTACCTATTACAAAAAGAAAGCTCTGGCTCCACGTGCGATCTCCTAAATCCTGCCCTGCAGCTCCTGGAATACATTTCCTTCGTCCTTTGCAAATCCTCTTTGCGTTAGCTCCCTGACTTCTTGTGATGTCACATCAGCTTGATAACTTTTAACAAATTGACAATACACTGTAGAATCAACTTTAAAGATGTTTTAGACAGTTTCAATTGCTACTCTTTAATATTGCATTGTAATAAAAAAAAATGTTTATGACAAGATGTCTTGGGTGTGGGGTGGTGGGAATAAATAAGGTTTGTATTATGAGTAATAGAAGGGGCAAGATGGCTCTTGAAGCCTTGTAAGGTATATTAATCCCCTTCTTTTTATTTTTTTCACTAATAATTAGGGATACTTGGTGGGGTAGGGTGTATAGCCCAGCCCCTTAATTACATATGGGTGAGAGGGTGATGGAATAGATATGGTTTATATAACGTGCAATAGAAGGGGGGAAGATGGTTCAGGGAACATTGTACGGTTTACCGGTCCCTCCTTCTTCCCCCCCTTTTTTTTGTGCGTAAAGGTTTATCAATGGTGGGGATGGAGGGGAGGGGGGAGGGGATTTAATTAAGGGGGGGGGGGGGAAAGGAGGAAAGATTTTTGGATTTTTTTTTGTTTTTGGGATGGGGGGATACTAGATCAAAATTAATGTGATGTTAATGTATGATGTTATGTATGTCAATAATTATATGTTAAATAATAATAATAATAAAAAAAAATATTATGAAAAAAAAATGACAAGATGTCTTGTGACATCCTTTTATTTCAATCTGAGAAGTTTACTGGAATCTTACCAGGGCAAAGATGAAAGTAAAAAAACGTGGAAATGTATTTGGGCATATGGATAAGCTAATGGATAGTGTACAGTATATAGAAAATGCCATTAATTGAAAAAAGTAGAAACAGTTTTTTCAAGCCACGCTGGAATACTAAGGCATGAGCACTAAACAAAAACTAAGAACGGGTCAAGGTATATCTGATAAAGCTAGTCAGTCCAGGTACCTTCAAAATATTAGTCAATCCTTTATTATTACTTTAAGTAGAATTAAAGACAAAACTTTTGGATAGGGTAAGGGAGGGTTATACATTATATTACCAAAAGTATTGGGACACCTGTCTTAACACGCACATGAACTTTAATGGCACCCCAGTCTTAGTCCGTACGGTTCAATATTGAGTTGGCCCACCCTTTGCAGCGATAACAGCTTCAACTCATTGGGAAGGCTGTCCACAAGGTTTAGGAGGGTGTCTATGGGAATGTTTGACGATTCTTCCAAAAGCACATATGTAAGGCACTGATGTTGGACAAGAAGGCCTGTCTGGCACTCCCTGCTCGAATTCATCCCAAAGGTGTTCTATCGGGTTGACATCAGGACTCTGTACAGGCCAGTCAAGTTCCTCCACCCCAAACTCGCTCATTCATCATGTCTTTATGGACCTTGCTTTGTGCACTGGTGTACAGTCATGTTGGAACAGGAAAGGGCCATCCCCAAACTATTCCCACAAACTTTGGAGCATGAAATTGTCCAAAATGTTTTGGAATGCTGAAACATTAAGAGTTCCCGTCACTGGAACTAAGGGGCCAAGCCCAACCCCTGAAAAACAACCCCATATCATAATCCCTCCTCCACCAAATTTTTTGTACCAGTGCACAAAGCAAGGTCCATAAAGACATGGATGAGCGAGTTTGTGGTGGAGGAATTTGACTGGCCCGCACAGAGTCCTGACCTCAACCCGGCAGTACACCTTTGGGATGAATTAAAACAGAGACTGCAAGGCAGGCCTTCTTGTCCACATTAGTGCCTGACCTCAGAAATGCACTTCCTAAACCTTGTGGACAGCCTTTACAGAAGAGTTATAGCTGCAAAGGGTGAGCCAACTCAATATTGAACCCTATGGACTAAGACTGGGATGCCATTAAAGTTCATGTGCGTGTAAAGGCAGGCTTCCCAATACTTATGGTAATATGGTAATATAGTGTATCTCCCTTTGGGGAGATTTGCTGTCACTGCTGGTCCCATAGCCACAACAATTAGATTTTTACTTGTAAAATCCGTTTCTTAGAGTAAACCGCAGGAAACATAGCCGGCTTTAAATCGTGACTATCTGGGTCATGCACCACCTATAGATGAATAGACACTGGCAGAAAAACAGACAGGAAGTCCCACTACATAACCCCTCCTACTCAGGAAGCTCCTCAGTTTTGTAGTAAGCAATGAACCCCAAAAGAGGGGAGGGACCTCTGTAGAAAAAGATTTAACAGTTAAGCACAAAAATCTATTATTTTTTTTTTTTGCACATAACTGGACATAGAACAGGCTATAAATCATGACTACCTGGTATGTCCCAAACCAATGCACATGAGGGAGAGAGACACAGCAGCCACGGTAAGGCCCAAAGAACTACTCTGCAGCCCGCAACACACTGTGGCCAAAGGCAGTATCATCAGCTGCATTGTCTATCTGGTAAAACCACATAAAGGTATGTACCAAAGACCAGGTTGCAGCCTTGCAAACCTGAGCCACCGATGCCTCATAACGGATGGCCCAAGAGGCTCTAACACTTCTGGTAGAGTGAGCCCTTACCTGAAAAAGGTGGAACCTTACCCTTCAAGCCATAGGCTTGAGTAATAAGCTGAAGAATCAACCCTGAAATGATTGACTCAGTAGCTGCCTGACCCTTCCTAGGACCTTTAGAAAGGATGAACAATGAATCCGACTAGCCTAACTGCAGCAGACACGTTCAAATACATCTTGATAGCCGGAACCATGTCTAATGAGTGAAGGGCTTTGTCTTCCGGTGACTGAGGCCTGGGGAAAAAGAAGGCAAGACAATAGTTTTGAAAAACCAAAAGTACTAATTTTAAAGTCTTATATGCAAGTTATTGCCATGAAAATTGTTTAGGGACCCGGGTCCTGCCCCATGGGACATGTATCAATGCAAAAAAAAAGTTTTAAAAACTGCAGTTTTTTCGGGAGCAGTGATTTTAATAATGCTTAAAGTGAAACAATAAAAATGAAATATTCCTTTAAATTTCATGCCTGGGGGGTGTCTATAGTATGCCTGTAAAGTGGCACATTTTCCCCGTGTTTAGAACATTACCACAGCAAAATTACATTTCTAATGAAAAAAAGTCATTTAAAACTGATCACGGCGATAATGAATTGTTGGGTCTCAGCAATATACATAAAACTCATTAAAAAAAATGGCATGGGTTACCCCCCAAGTCCATTACTAGGCCCTTTGGGTCTGGTATGAATATTAAGGGGAACCCCAAACCAAAAATGTAAAAAAAATTGCATGGGGATCCCCCCAAAATTGATACTAGGCCCTTCATGTCTGGTATGAATATTAAGAGGAACCCTGCGCCAGATTTAAAAAAAAATGGCATAGGGGTCCCCCCCAAAATCCATACCAGACCCTTCAGGGTGCCTTGAACCTTGAGCCCTTTGCTTGCCAGATTATTGTGCTCTCTTCAACTAATATCTCACTCTTGTCATTCCTGTTGCCATCTGTATCTTCTCCACCACGTTTTACCGACCCTTGACTTGTTCCTCGACTACACTTCCGCTTAATCCCAACCTGCAACCACTCGGTACCGACCTTTGACTTGTTCACTGACTATGTTTCTGCATATCCCTACCTGCTATATCTGCTACTGGACCCCAGGTTTATCATCTCCTGGTGGGGCGATCCTGAGGACCGCGACCTGGTATTAACATGCAGCAAAATCCATCTCCACCATCAGGAGCTCTGGTGAACACCGATTAGTACTTAGATTCTGCACCTCGGGAGAGCTTGCGTCATCCTCCAGGGCAACCTGCTTCTGTACTTATCCAGCTGGCTGGTGGGTGCCTCATTACTGCTATAGCTACCTGCCTCTGAGCCTGACCTCAGATCTTGACAACAGCTCCCCATCCTGTTAGACTGGCATCCATTGTCACCACTTTCAAAGCAATCGGAAGAAACAACTCTCCTGCCTTCAATTTCGGCAACAACCCAGCGACTTAATCTTCTTGTTCCATTCCAAAAGGATATTCTTCTGCAATGACCTGGAATGGAATAGAGCATAATAAATTGCCTCGAACTTGCCAACCATCTTTCCCAGCAGTCTCGTACAGAGGGAGATAGGCGATTACCGAGTACAGACCCCTGAACAGCATTTTTCTGGAGGCAGAAACACTTTTGCCTGGACAGGGTCCAAGATCAGGCCCAAATACTCCATACTCGGCATTGATTCCAGTGCTGATTTCTGCACATTGAGAACCCTTCCCAAACTTTCCATAGTACACATTCAGCCTCGACCAATTAGCTGACTGCCCTTTGAGCAACAACCATCCAGATACCCCAAAAGGGGTAATCCTTAAACCCTTAATAGGCCCAGAACTGCAGCCAGCACTTTTGTGAACATTCAGGGGCTGTGGCCAGCCTGAATGGCAGAGCCACAAACTAAGTACCGGTCCTCCATTGCAAATCGTAAGAACTTCTAATAAGGAGGAATATTAGGACATGGAGATAAACATACTGATGCCAAAAAGCCCTCTGGCTGGAGCAATGCTATCACTGTATGCTTTTTTTGATTGATAATATCCTATTGAATGAAACACATTGGGGCGTATACTTTGGTGCTGACGTCACGCTGCTGCAAGTTTTCGGGTCAGCATCAGTTTACTCCTGAGTTCTTTGTATTCAATGCCTTGTTTTTATGCTGATGTACCTGTATGGTGAATAAACTTACAACACTATGAGACATTCCTGTGGACTATTGAGCTTTATTTATTCTTAACTAGGAATGAGCCGAACACCCCCCTGTTCGGTTCGCACCAGAACCTGCGAACAGACCTAAAGTTCGCGTGAACTTTAGAACCCTATTAAATACAATAGACTCGAACGTTTGAAATCAAAAGTGCTAATTATAAAGGCTAATATGCAAGTTATTGTCCTAAAAAGTGTTTGGTGACCTGGGTCCTGCCCCAGGGGACATGTATCAATGCAAAAAAAAGTTTTAAAAACGTCCGTTTTTTTGGGAGCAGTGATTTTAATAATGCTTAAAGTGAAACAATAAAAGTGAAATATTCCTTTAAATTTCGTACCTGGGGGGTGTGTATAATATGCCTGTAAAGCAGCGCTTGTTTCCCGTGCTTAGAACTGTCCCTGCAAAAAATGTCATTTCTGAAGGAAAAAAAGTAGGGCTGTGGAAATTAACTATTAATTCCTCGATTAATCGATTAATTGTTTTGATGAATCAAAATTCTTTTAATCGGTACTCACCTCTCCGCCGGCTTCCGGGTCTTCAGGGAGATCCGGTGACGTCACGGACACCGGCGGGGCTTGCTGTGTCCATCTATCACTTCCCTCTATCAACCTGGGATTCTACAGCCATCTACTAGGAGTTGTGATAGTTCCCTTCACGGAACATCTACATGCCGACGGACTGATGTTAGCCCCTTCTCATCTGGATTCAGCAGTGGTATTGTTGTACACATTTTTATACCAGTATCATACTTAGCTACATGTTTTTATGACTGCTTTGGTATTACCATTTTTACAGTTTTTGTAGCTACATCGATTTTATCTCCAGTGCAATATTTATTTTGTTACCTACTTGAAGACTATAAAAGTTTTAATGCTATTCCCATCGAGCGCTGCCTTTGTGTGTTTTTTGTATACTGCTATCCATTTTTCCAGTGGTTGGTAGCTGCACTGGGAATCGGCCTGCCAGGAGATCAGCCAAAAGTAGTTGGATCTATGTGCGTTATAATTAATCGATTAATCGATTAAAAAAATAAAACGATTAATCGAACACGAAAATTTTAATCAGTAACAGCCCTAAAAAAAAGTCATTTAAAAGCACTCACGGCTATAATGAATTGTCAGCTCCCGCCAATACAGAGAAAAGTCATTGATAAAAAAAAAAAAAAAAAAAATGCGTGGAGTTCCCCCAAAAATCCATACCAGACCCTTTATCCGAGCACGCAACCTGGCAGGCCGCAGGAAAAGAGGTGGGGACGAAAGGGTGCCCCCCCTCCTGAACCGTACCAGGCCACATGCCCTCAACATGGGGAGGATGTCCCCATGTTGATGGGGACAAGGGCCTCATCCCCACAGCCCTTGCCCGGTGGTTGTGGGGGTCTGCAGGCAAAGGGGACCCCCAGATCCCAGCCCCCCCTATGTGAATTGGTAAGGGGTACATTGTACCCCTACCATTTCACAAAGAAAGTGTAAAGAAAATGTAAAAAAAACACACAGACACCTTGGAAAAGTCCTTTATTAAACCTAAAAAAATAAAAAAACCATTCCAGCGATGTAATCCAGTGTCCCGCAACGATCCGATGTCCAGCGCTGAAACGTCATTGGCTGAGCGGACCTACACTGCGGTGGAAGTTCCCCATCAGGTCCACTCAGCCAATGACGTAGGACGGGGTCTGAGGTACGAGGGGGCGGGGGCGCCCTCGTATCTCTGACCCCGCCTACGTCATTGGCTGAGCGGACCTGATGGGGAACTTCCTCCGCAGTGTAAAAAATTAATAGACCCGCCCAGGGCCGCCATCAGGAATTTTGGGGCCCCTTACACAGCTTCAGGCATGGGCCCCCTGGAGCAGAGGAGAACTGGGGGGGGGCTTCCGCCACAAATTGGGAAGCGGGGGGGCTGCCGCGAATTGAGGAGCAGGGAGGTGCCACGAATTGGGAAGCGGGGGGTGCTTCTGCCGCGAATTGTTTGTAGAGGTCGGTAGGGCTTTGGGTGCTGGCGAACAAAAAAACCCAGAAGAACAAAAAAAGGGGGGTGCCATCCGGGGCCCTGGGGACCTCCGGGCCTCTAGGGACCTCTGGGCCCCTTACAAAAAAAAAATAAAAAAATGTATTAAAAAAAAATTATAAAAAAAAGGGGGGTTGCCATCCGGGGCCCTGGGGACCTCCGGGCCTCTGGGGACCTATGGGCCTCTTACAAAATAAATAAATAAATACAAAATTAAATAAAAAAAGAAATAAAAAAAATATAAAAAAAAATCAAAAAATAAACATTTTATAAAATAAATAAATAAAAAAGGGGGTTTGCCATCCGGGGCCATGGGGACCTCCGGGCCTCTGAGGACCTCTGGGCCCCTTACAAAAAAAAAATAAATAAAAAAAGAAATTAAATTTATTTTTATTTTTTTATAAAAATAAATAAATAAAAAGGGGGTTGCCATCTGGGGACCTCCGGGCCTCTGGGGAGCTCTGGGCCCCTTACAAAAAAAAAAATTAATAAAATAATAATAAAAAAAATTAAATAAAAAAACAATTATAAAAAAAAAAAGACTTATAAAAAAAAGGGGGGTTGCCATCCGGGCCCCTTACAAGTTTACTGCCTGTTGACCAATGACGTAGGTGTAAGGCTGAGCGGACCTGATTGGGAACGTGATAAGGGGCGGGTCTATTCATTTTTTACACTGCGGAGGAAGTTCCCCATCAGGTCCGCTCAGCCAATGACGTAGGCGGGGTCTAAGATACGAGGGAGCCCCCCCCCTCGTACCTCAGACCCCGCCTACGTCATTGGCTGAGCGGACCTGATGGGGAACTTCCTCCGCAGTGTAGGTCCGCTCAGCCAATGACGTTTCGTGTGGAGTGGAGACTGCAGTGCTGGACATCGGATCGCCGCGGGACACTGGATTACATCGCTGGAATGGGTTTTTTATTTTTTATTTTTTTATTTTTAATAAAGGACTTTTCCAAGGTGTCTGTGTGTTTTTTTTACATCTTTTTTACACTTTCTTCGTGAAATGGTAGGGGTACAATGTACCCCTTACCAATTCACAAAGAGGGGGGCGGGATCTGGGGGTCCCCTTTGTTAAAGGGGTATTCCATATTCCGATAAGCCCCCTGCCCGCAGACCCCCACAACCACCGGGCAAGGGTTGTGGGGATGAGGCCCTTGTCCCCATCAACATGGGGACATCCTCCCCATGTTGAGGGCATGTGGCCTGGTACGGTTCAGGAGGGGGACGCTCTCTCGCCCCCCCTCTTTTCCTGCGGCCTGCCAGGTTGCATGCTCGGATAAAGGGTCTGGTATGGATTTTTGGGGGAACTCCACGCCATTTTTCTTTTTAAATTTGGGGTGGAGTACCCCTTAAAATCCATACCAGACCTGAAGGGTCTAGTATGGATATTTGGGGGGAACCCCACGTCATTTTTTTTTTTAATTTGACGCAGGGTTCCCCTTAATATCCATACCAGACCTGAAGGACTAGGTAATTGAATTTGGGGGGACCCCCACGCATATTTTTTTTTTTTTATCAATGACTTTTCTCTGTATTACCGGAGCCGACAATTCATTATAGCCGCGAGTGGTTTTAAATGACTTTTTTTTCCTTCAGAAATGATATTTTGTGCAGGGACAGTTCTAAGCAAGGGAAACAAGTGCTGCTTTACAGGCATACTATACACCCCCCCCCCCTAGGTATGAAATTTAAAGGAATATTTCACTTTTATTGTTTCACTTTAAGCATTATTAAAATCACTGCTCCCGAAAAAAACTTCAGTTTTTAAAACTTTTTTTTGCATTGATACATGTCCCCTGGGGCAGGACCGGGGTCCCCAAACACTTTTTATGACAATAACTTGCATATAAGCCTTTAAAATGAGCACTTTAGATTTCTCCCATAGACTTTTACAGGGTATTCCGCGGCTTTTCGAATTTGCCGCGAACACCCCAAATTGTTCGCTGTTCGGCGAACGTGCGAACAGGCAATGTTTGAGTCGAACATGAGTTCGACTCCAATTCGAAGTTCATCCCTATTCTTAACTGGATCAACAGAATGTACTATTGGGAGCAAGTTGCCACACTAATCCCTGTTGGATTTCATTTGTACTTAGGCGTTCATGCTGCTGCCATTGATTCTGGTGAGTTCACACGGTGTTGGTGATTGGACATATGGGCACTGGCTTATCTTGTTCTTACACAGGCTGACATTCTGCTGTAATGGTAGCCTCTTGTTCTGGTGAGCATTGAATCCACTTAATGTCGGTGACTGGTTATTTGAACACTATTGAACTTATTACCGTCACTGGAACAAGCTTCTCTTGGCCTTATTTCTCACTATACACTCTGTGGGACTTTCTACTTTTTTTTTCACTATTGGACTTTCTAACACTTAATTTTTGTGTTTTTTGTATCAATCATATGTCACTATATGCTTTATATTGCATAATTACCTTTATATGTTTTAAAATTGGCGCTGCACTATTGTTTAAGATTTATGTTTTGATGTTAGCTATACTACCTTTGTGTTAGCAGCCTCTCTGTCACTTTAAGATTTTCTTTTTTCTCACAGCACATTATTACTATCACTGTATGCACTGACTCTATTCAACACCTCAGCACCTGTAGAAACCTGTCAAGTTTCCCGGGATCCAATATTGGCCGAACTTTGCAGTCTGGCCTCGGGACTGTGCAAAGGCTCAAGGAACCCAAAGGAACCTCTGCAACTGACATGGCTATCTCTTGTGAAAGAATGTAATCGAGAAACTGAAACCAGCAATGATCTTTTTTGCAAATTCATATAAACACATTGAAATGCTGAGGGAGAAATTCTCAGAATTCCAACTTGTACCCATGAGTCATTGTAAAATAGACCTTATCATCTGCCACAAGAACTTCTACTGAACTGGCCCTGAGTCTACGCCATGGAGGCCAATGACAAACCAACTGTTTCATGGATACAGCAAAGAAGTAGAAGGAACATCACCCTAAAAAATAGTGCTCTCTTACCCTTTTGTGAAGCCTCGTACACACGACCGAGTTTCTCGTCAAAAAACTACAAGAAACTTGCTGGCAGAGCTTTCTTGCCGAGTAAATCGGTCGTGTGTACGCGGCTATCAGGTTTCTCATCAAGAAAACCGACAAGAATCTCGATGAGAAAAATAGAGAACCTGCTCTTTATTTTCTCGTCGAGATTCTCGTCAGCATGTTTCTCAACGAGAAAAGTGTGTGTGTGTACACTTACCTGTCGCCGTGGAAACCCGCGCATGCTCGAAATGACTTTGACGCATGCGCGGTAGCTTCCTAGGCATAGGTAGGGTGTAGCAAGATGATGGCGACGGCATCGAATGTGACGAGCGCACGCTCGTCGTAGTCGATTACGTCACCACGTTCGCACCATTCAAAGAACCACGGGTTCTTTGAATCGAGCATGTGTACACTCGGCCGGGACAAGTTTCTTGTGCAAGAATCTCATCAAGAAAAACGACGAGTTTTTTCCTGACGAGATTCTCGGCCGTGTGTACGAGGCTTAAGAAGAAGTCCCGAAAACAATGTTTGGACATACTAATCCAAATCTGGCGCATTGAAATGTTCTTCATGGACAGGGAGCCCTGTCAGTGGTTTCTTGCAGGGTAATTCTGCAAGCCAGAATGCGCACAGACAATGTTGCCAATTTTACTGAACGGAACATCCACAGCAAAATCCAGTGAGCCCAAGGAAACTCTGCTGAACCTTTACTAAGGTCAGCCTTCTTTTCTATAGTGTTCTACCTCCTAGACAGACGCTTCATACCTCATCAAGGCTCTGCCAGACACCAAGAAACTGCCAGAAAGGGGGAACATGCTTCACACTGGGGGATCCCACAGGAGGCCTGGGTCAACCATATAGCAGCTCCGACTAAGCAAGTGATGCCATAGAACCTTTCTAACCATTGCACGCTAGAACTCCATCCATCCAGAGATTGACTCATTCACCAAGGGTATAATGCCCTAGTTAGTGCTATTTTCTCTGCCCCCATGGCTAAGCAAGTGCGCATGCACCAAGCTCTGCCGTGGGTCAGGGCCAAGAATAGCTGAGTATATTCCCTTTGGTGAAGCGAACACCTTGTCAAGGTGCTCCAATCTGTATATAATAACTCTTTCAGCTGAGAATGAAGCAGCAAAGACTGGGAGCGTTGTGGAGTCAATCTAACCCCCCTGGAAACACCCCCACTGTGTTCCCACCTCTCTGCCATTTGTAACACAACATATGGCTCGCCAACCCAACATAGCAAGACCTATGTAAATGAAACAATCCCTGTCAGCCAAGATAACACAGTGCAAAGCAAACAGTGTGCTGGTTACACTGGGAGATGCCTACTCCCAATGCCCACCTTAGCTTGTGTGCTCACGTGATATCAGTACCAAATACATCTGATCACCGTAGCTGGGGAACCTGTCATATGTCCGCTCGAGCCAACTTTATGTTACAGCTGCCATTGAAGCTGCTACCATAGCTTATAAACCCTATTCAGATGAACAGATGCCCATTCTGCGCTGCCACTGCTTCCACTGATGTCAAGTTTTGTGCAAGGCAACTTAATGGAAGATGTTATTGACCGTAAGAGTACTCATTTGTCATAGCAAAAGAAGCTTAGGCCTCAATCTGGGAGGATCCGTTCTGCCTCAATCTGGGAGCACCCGTTCTGCCTCTGAAACTCTCCCAGGCTTCACACTCCAAAACAAAACCTAAGCCAGGACCCAGTTCCATCAGAAAAACCTAGACCTTAAAAATATATCAAATCTGCAGAAAAGCCCAATCTTAATAATGTATTAGCATTTGTGTATACCTGGTTAGAAAGCATCTCATATACCTGGGTACGAGATATGGTGTCCATGGGCTACAGGCTGGAGTTCAGCCCTGATTCATTTTGTTGAACCTATCTTTATCTTCACACAGGCTAGCAGATCTGCATGCAGCTCTAACAGGTCTTTTGAGTTAAGGAGTCATCACCATTTTTTCTACAGCATGGTTTCAGGGGTTTTACTCAATTATTTGTACTGTTCCAAAACCACAAGAGGGAATTTAACCCTTGCTGGATCTGAAGGCCTTAAATATCTATATTTGATCCCATTTTGAATGGAATCCAATAGGTCGGGCATAGCCTTCCTCTATGAGGATGACTTTGTAGCCTCTGTGGATATCAATGATTTGTACTTACCGTATATACTCGAGATTTTCAGCCCTTTTTTTTGGGCTGAAAGTCCCCCCCTCGGCTTATACTCGAGTCAGCGAAATTTTACATTGTAAATCGTACCTGAAAAAAAGTTGAGAGGCTGCGGCGTCCATCGTTTAAATCCCGCGGTCTCTTCCTGGTCCCTTTCGTGATAGGCGATTCTCAGCAGACACTCTCCGCCTATCACGAACATTCTCTCATCCTCAGTTTCCCAGCAGACGTCTGTGATTGGCGGAACACCGAACACAGTGTCTGCTGGGAAACTGAGGATGAGAGAACGTTCGTGATAGGCGGAGAGTGTCTGCTGAGAATCGCCTATCATGGAAGGGACCAGGAAGAGACCGCGGGATTTAAACGATGGACGCCGCAGCCTCTCAACTTTTTTTCAGGTACTATTTACAATGTTAAATTTAAACAGTGAGGATAGGAACAGTGAGCTAGGGAACAGTGAGCTAGGGAACAGTGAGGATAGGAACAGTGAGGATAGGAACAGTGAGGATAGGAACAGTAAGGATGGGAACAGTAAGGATGGGAACAGTAAGGATGGGAACAGTAAGGATGGGAACAGTAAGGATGGGAACAGTGAGGCATTGTTGACCCTCGGCTTATACTCGAGTCAGTACGTTTTCCCAGTTTTTTGTGGCAACATTAGGTACCTCGGCTTATACTCGGGTCGGCTTATACTCGAGTATATACGGTACTTGCATTGTCCCATCTGTCCAGCACATCAGCACTACCTCCATTTTGCCATGGTCACACAGCACCACCAGTTCATAGTCCTTCCTTCCTCACACTGAATGTTCATCAAAATAGTAGCACCGGCACTAGCCTTGCTATGTTCCCATTCCTAATGTGAGATACCTGGATGATCTCCTATTGAGGTAACAGTCGGCTCAAACTCTATCAGACAATGTGATGAGGATAGTCCACACCTTTGCTTCAGTTGTATCCTGAACCTTCAGAAATCGACACTGGAATTAATGCCTGGTACACACAATCAGATTATCAGACGAATGATTGTCTGTTTTTTTTACGAGGTTACTAAAGTAACGACAATTCTCGTATGACAGAATAAAAATTCGGAAGTGATGTAATGTATTGCATTTTTGGACTAAATCTGTAACGATTTTCTGATCGTGTGTACTAGGCTTAACACATTGCTTGAAAAATCTGGATCTCATCTTAGACACGATTCAGGCTAGAGTCTTTTTTCTCCAAGAAAGTTTGCAGAATTCCACATTTCAGCTTGTCTGTCATTCACATTGCAGGTGTGGATCTTATCTGGCAGTGTCTGGTTTCATGGAAATGGTCTCTATACCCTGAAATGTTCCAGGACCTGTGTCACAGGTGATAGATGCCAGATGTGGACTTCCCGGCCTTTAGGCTCAAAAAAATAAAAAAGTTTGTATTCAGAAACAGAGATCCTCGGGTGGAAGCAGTGGATGCTCTGGTGGTTGGGTGGGATCAGTTCAGCCTAACCTATGCCTTTCCCCCTCTGAAACCTGTTTATTGTCTATTCAATAGTATCTAGATGGAGAGCATTCTGGTGATCATCATAGCTCCAAACTTGGGTGGATGTAGTGGTTCGTCCCGTTCAAACTTCTGGCAGACACCCTGTGGGCTCTTCTAGGTCAACAAGTTCTTCTATCTCATAGAACAATTTACCACTCTGCTGGCTTTAATTGAATGGCAATTAAAGTCTAGGTCTTCAGAGACAGGTGTCTCTCTGCTGTAGTAATTCCTATGCTGTTAAAAGCAAGGAAGTCTACCTCCTTTGAAGTAGAAATATAGGCAAACCTTTTTTTTTTTTTCATTTTAGATAGTGAGGAAGGTTATAACCCCCGGAGGTCTTTTTTTTTTTTGCCCTCTTTGTCCCAATGGGGAGGTTTTCTTTCACTTTCTGTCTCATAACCAAAACAGAAAATGAGAGGAAATTCCTTCAAATTAAAGAAATCTCTTGAGGACACCCAGGTCACCAGACCTAGTGTCCCCATTGGAAGATTTCTCCTCTATTACTCTTCTGGGGACAACCCAAAATTTGTGATTTTCCTTCACTTTCAACGATAATGGTAAACAAATAGAGAGGGTGAATCTCCCCAATGGGGACACAGATAGTAATAAAAACTGACTGGTGTTTTAATCTATCTATCCTCTATCCAAAGCTTTAGTTAAGATTTACCATCCCACATGCAAGGCTTACTGTGCTTGGTGTGAGGAAAGTAGATTTCATCCCAAGAAATACTTTATGCGACACAACAGTGGCAGCCCATCTATTAGGGGCCCACGGGCCCCCCCCCCCCTTATCCATGCGTCCGGCTCCCTGATTTTACATACAGGGCGCCGGATGCATGGATTCCAATGGGAGGGGTGTTTTTTTGAAGCACGTGATTAGGCATCAAAAAAGGGTAGGCTCAGGACGCAGAGCACTGCGCTCCGAGCCCACCCAGTTGTGTGACAATAGCGACTGAATATTCACTATTTTCACACTGATCCCCCTCCCGGGCAATCAGGAGGCGGATACTTGCGGAGGAGGTAAGAGTAGGGAGGAAACGGAAGCCGCCGTGATGCCTGCGGAGGAGAGCAGGGGAAGGGGAAGCCATCCGTGATGCCGAGGAGGAGAGCAGGGAAAGGAGAAGCCGCCTCTCGTTGCTGCCATAGATGGGGTAAGTGCTCTGGTGCTTCTGATGACCTGACCGACTGCGTGCGGGTTACCTTACCAACCGGGGGGGGGTGTTAATTGTGGGTGCACTGTTTGCCGCCACCCCCCTCCCTAAAAGTTTACCACCAGCCGCCACTGTGGCATAAGCTGACCTTTTTGCTATCGGACCGGGATCAACATCTGGCTCTAAGTTCCAACAAGGGTCATATTTCCGCCCTTGTGATCTTATTCTAAAGACTGCTAGTCTCCCATTCTTTGGTTAAAACTTTTGTACAGGGTGTCTCATGTGGCTGCTTCTGTTCAGCTGCCTATGACTCTGTGGGATTTTAATCTGGTGTTCAAAAAGCGCTATTTAAACTCATCCAAGACAATCCTCTTTCTATTCTCACCCACAAGGTTATCCTCCTTGTTGTCATCACAAGAGGCTTGTCTCTAAGCTGGTCCTGTGAAGAACTATAATTGGTCCTACACAAGGCCTAAAACTGTTGGCTTACCATGATTCTAAGTATATCCTTATTACTCCCGCGGATATCTCCGTCATATCCGGCGGCAGGGAGCTTAGTGTCATAATTCCCAGGAGTCAGTGTGGATCACCGTCGCTAATCATCGCGAGATTAGCAGTTTCTTGAGCTTCGAGCTGTGGATACTGCGCATGTGTGAGAACGGGCGGTGCATGCTGGTTATTCAGCAGCACCGTATCCCAGAAGATTATGCTTGTGGGCTTCACATGCCCACAAGCAAGATGGGAACTGCCAACAAAGAGAAATATAAGGTGATTTTTTATCTAGAATATTAACTGTAGCGGCGCAATTTATAAGAATAATGAGTGCCATGAGTGTGTAGTATGATGTGAATAGATGCATAAAAAAAAATAAAAAATGCGTATATGTCGTTGGAACTCCGCTTTAACATCACCTTCCTTATCATGTGGTAGAGATGTAGTCCTTTGAGCACACTGTACGTGTGTTTGGAACCACAAAGTGGGGTTGTGTGCCGGGATCAAGGGAGAACATTTTAACATTAAAAAATTGAACTCCAGACAAATGGCTTAAAAAACCTCTGACGTACATATACCTAACAAATAATTTGTATTTCTGCCCACCTAGTCCTTAGATTTACACAGCTCTGCCACACAGTACAAACAGCTGGTGACCTGATTTTTCTTCACTGCAGCTAAGCAACACAGCTACAGTAGATCACCTCCAATCTCTGATTCTCCTTCTGCTAGCATGTGTAGCACTGACCCCCGTAGGAGCTGCTGGTTTAAGGTTTTGGGCCTACCGTTACCTTTCTATTCACCACACTCATGTCAGGGATCCCTCTTGAAGAGCTTTCATGAATGTTCACACCAACACTTGGTTACTTTTTCTTCAAGAGCTTTATTATACCAGTTCCAACAGAGGGGTAGAGGGATAGGGGAGGTTCAGGTACCTTGCTTTGCAGATCACGGGCACAATCTTAGATCCAGAGGATAAATCAGTTCCACGCTGGATTCAGCAACCACCGGATAGGCCTACTCTCACTGACCTAGCAACCGGTGCGAAGCTCGTTCAAAGTCTCTGCCACAGACTTGATGAGTGCAGTTGCGTCGTTCCACAATCTTCAAGATCGTGTAACCACACTGACACTTTGCAAAAGTTCCTTCAAAAGTACATAGCTCACGGTGCCAGAATCTTTCAGCCAGCCAGCAGCACCGTGAGGCAAACTGGCCAGGATGCGTCCTTCAACTGAGTCCCCAATTTCTCCGCTTCTTCCCGCAGGCAAGACCGCATAGGACCATCCCTGGACTAGTAGGCCCCAGCAACTCCTGGCCCTACTTCTCAGTGTCAAAGCCTTGGGCCAGCAGGCCCCGAGGCCGAAAATGGCTCACACATCCCTGAGGCCAGGAGGGCCCTCAGGTCTGCATCCGGCAATGAACCCCGATAGAGTGGTCTCTGTCTCTTAAGCACCCCCTTCCAGATTGCACAGCGGGTTGACCACGCCCCCTGAGCCACTTCTGGGAAAGCAATACCCAATACACCTAGCCTGCTGCATTTCCAACCCTGACCCGTGATGACAGTGACACCTACTGTCAGGTGGAAAACGTGCAACCCAGCTAGACTGAAACAAAGCCAACAATTAAGCATAATCCTTCTGAGCGAAATTACAGCTCAGATAACTAAATTTAACACATAGCGCTTACCCAACAGGAGTAGGGCGCTACACATGTTTTTTGTTAGGACATGCAAATGCAGGCCATTTGGCTAGTTCTAAGTCCTGCCACTCCCACACTCAGTGCTGCTGTACAGGGATCTACAGTACTGGAGGCTGAAATTATGTCAAATTCTGGTATTTAGCCAGGTTGCTTTTAAAAACTTTTAGATTTTCTCATCTATAAATAAAACATAGTTGCAACTTGCATTGATTGATGTTTTTATGTCTGCCTGGAGTCCAGCAGTAAAAGCCCAAAGTGGAAGATTTCTGAAAAGCAGCAGATCATCATTCTGCAAACTGAACTAAAGTTTTAAAGGGGTTTGATCATTTCTACTTTGATATACTGTGTCATTCGTCCTCAGGTACTGTAATTGTGTTACATCAAGTTTTTACTAATGCTTAGTTAACATTGGTACTAGATGACATAAAAGTGAACTGGTAAAGGAGGAATGCAATCGTATTACTTTGTATGTGGAAATAAGATATTCCCAGTGAGCTAGCACCATCTATATTAATGTGTCTTCTGCTCCACTGTTGTGAGCTTTGAATGTGTAATCTTATTTTCTTTTGAAAAGAACTTGTTTTTCTTCATTACATGAACAGAATTGATTTTTGTACACCATGTTATGCTTGTAAACCCCAGCTATAATCAAATCTTGCAGCGTATCTTCATGCAATTAAAACAATTCGGCTGATTTATTTGTAACTGAAAACAAATCAGTAAACAGTTGCAGATGAGCATGTTAATTAACTAAGAAAGTTGAATTTAAAAAAAAATCCTATATGATTGTATTGCAAAATTTGATGGAATGACGTATGCATGGTGCATAAATAAAGAGAAAGCCTTCTCTGAGTTCTTAATTATTAGTTAGTGACAGCTATAGACCTATGGTGAAGGTGTGAAGACAGCAGGAATCTGAAAATCTTTCCTATAATTTAATTGTTTTCTAATTAACATTTAATCAATATATACCTTTAAGAACATCACTTAAAGAAGAAGCCTCATTAGGAATCAAGCCTCCTGCTAATCTAGTGATTCATGTTTAATCCCTTTATGACCGTCCAACACATATGTGCCCTGGCAAAAGGGTGGGTTGTCTGGCTCAATCTATTGATGTGACATAATGCAAAAATGCAGCAAAGAAGAGAGTCTACATAATCACATGGCACCACTCTCTGCAGGTTTCTCCTGTGAGTCCGGGGTGAGGAGCTGAGCCTAAAGCTTCATACACACGATTGGATTTTCTGACGGGAATTGTGTGATGGCAGGATGTTGTCGGATAATCCAACCATTATGCTCCATCGGACAATTGTTGTCGGAATTTCCAACAACAAATGTGGGATAGCATGCTTTTATATTTTCAGACAACAAATTTGTCATTTTTGATTATCCGATTGTGTTTACACAAGGCCGTCGAAAAAAAATCGTTAGCATGCTCAGAAGCAATGCTAACCATAACACAACATTAGCAGAAGTTGCCCAAAGGGTGGCCCAAAGGGTGGCGTCGTACAGTTTAGCTGCACCGTCGAATCTTCTAACTTTCGACAGACACCATAAGCCTTCAATGACAGATTCGACGTTTGTATGTTTTTCGATGCTTTGTCGAATCTTCGTCGTTCATGTTGAATTGTCAAGTTAGTTCTAGCTATTTTACTGCTCCTCCTCTTCGGTTACAATCAGCCAATAACATTCATCATCATCATTATTTTTATTTTACTTCCCCCACCCAATTCCAGCAGCGATCTTTTCTCTCTATGTCGAATCTTTTCTCTCTATAATGTCGAATCTTTTCTCTCTATGTCAAATCTTTTCTCTCTATGTAGAATAATCTTAGACTAATAGAGTTAAAGTTAGGCACATTCGACCACAGGTTCGATGGACACAGATTGTTATTGTCAGCGTCACGTCGAATCTCCTATCTATATCGAACTGTTGTCGCAATGAAAATAAAGCATTTGTTTATGTCGGATCTTTCGGTTTTCGGATTCTGTGCTTTAGTTTTCGTTTGTTAAAACGATAACGAAAATACCTGAAATTCGGACGAAAATGCATTCGGACGAAAACGAATGCACATGTCTTCTAATCAGACTGATCTGTGTCTGATCGGCTGCATTGGAGACCAGAGGAGAGATCTGTGGTCTAATAGACCTCATATCGCTCCATAAAGAAGACCTGTTATGGCCCGTGCTATCACAAGGGATGTTGTTCGTACATCGGGATAGCATTAAAGTTTACCAAAAAAATTAAAGGAATAAAGATGATTAAAATAAAATAAATAAAGAGACAATGTAAACTCTGATGTAGGGGAAGGGGAATGCTACGGGCCATGAAGTAAGGGGGAATGCTGCAGACTTTGGTGCAACATAGAGCTCTGATGTAAAGTGGTCTATAGTCTCCAGAGCCCCCCTTACATCAGAGTCCACAGCATTGCCCTTTACATCAGGGTTCCCCTTTACATTAGGGTCCACAGAGTTCCCCCTTGCACTGTATGGGGGAATCCTACAGACCCCCCACCGACTGTGTTTCTTGGCTGGCTGGGAGCTGTCACTGACCTGACCTCCAGGCTCCTCCATTACTCGCTCAGGTACAGCAGGGCAGCCAGACACAGTCCAGTCTGAGCGCCTCGCTCCTCAGCTTTGATTCTCTCACCACCTTTATCCTCCTCTTCTCCTCCACCAAGAAAGGACTGTCCCAGCAGCCAGTGTCCCGGCCTGGCTCCCCCTGCTGTAATTCATAAAAGGTGCTGCTGTTCCAAGCAGCACCATAACATCACAGTGTGCCCAGCCGCTTGTCCCCCAGTCTGAATCCGAACCCCCCGAGCCTGCCTGGCTTTAGGACTATGCATGTTCAGAAGTCAACCTGCGGTTATATTTTTTTATATTTCAATGTTTTTATTGAAAATAAAATATATTTTATTATAAAATACCCATACATCTCTCAGGTATACATAGCAATAAGACCACTGGTACATTAATGATGTTTGGAAAAACGATCTAAAAAAATAAATCATCACCTATAGATCATTTAATACCAGAGAGCCGTTTGGTAAACACCCTAAGATGTACGATCAGTGCCTGACCATATTTTTTTACGTGCAGCCGCTGCCCGTAATGGATAAATATGGACAGTGTGAAAATCGCCCGATTTTACAAACTGTCCGCAATTTTATAGATGGTTGGCAACCCAGGACTGGACAGAGGGTGTGGCAATGCAACACTGTATCCTGGCGTAGGCCAACAAGGGCCAGGCCTAGGGCAGCACTTTGCAAGGGGGCAGCACGGAAATAGTCCCAGCCGGCTTGCGCTACAATGTTAGTGTAGCGCCAGTCTTATGGGGCGGACTGGGCTGAGAGGCAAATTAGTCTAGCGCCCCCATAAAGCGGCTGCACTGCTTCCGGTATGTGGGTGGCCGGCATTCCGCAACTGTGGGGGGGGCTCTGCTTCTAATTTTGACTGTCCTATCATCCTGGACCACAAACCTTCCTCACTGTGCTATATGTTTTCTGCTGCACCATTGGCATGGTTATATCTTCTTATTCCTCTCCATAAAATGATCAGAAATTTGTGCTTAAAGTAGAACTATAGGCAACATTATTTATTTATTACCATCCCTGTCCAATTGCAGAGATTTCCCTTCACTTCCTGCCCCATAGCCAAACAGGAAGTGAGAGGAAATCTATGCAAATTAAGGGAATTCATTACCCCCCCTGGCCCTCAGAACTAGTGCCCCCACCCGAAAATTTCAGAGCGGGTCTTGAACAACAAGGGGTGTGGCCTTGACAAAAATGGGTGGGTCATATTTAAATTAGGGGGTGCACGAGTTTAGTCAGGCCTAGGGCAGCACAAAACCTAAATACACTACTGTGGCAATGGATGGCTTTACATTTAGCTTAGACTGTTTAAGGGTAATCATGACTACAAGTAGGTTAGCTCTTAAGGAAGAGGGCTTGTCCTTTGAAATGTGTCAGTATATGCTGCAATTTGCTGAATGAGTACTTCCATTGATCATTTTGAAGATAGATATGTGAGGAAATCCTGTCCATGGGATGTGATGGATGATTACATGCAGTGGCGATGCATCCATAGTGGGTGCAGGAGTGCCGCCCCCTCTCTCCTGCACCCCTCACTTAACAATAGATAGATTCATGCATTGCATGAATCTATCCATTGTCGCTGCTGCCGCCCACTATTCAGGTGTCCAGCCCCCTGTTGAGTGCCGGCCATCTGAATTACAGTGGTGGGTGTGTTTTGGAAATGCCTGATTAGAACCAGAGGCTCTAATATGCTTCCTGATTAGAGCCTATGGGCTCTAATCGCCTTCCAAATGGTTAAACAGAGGGCACACAGGCTGTGCGTTCCCTGTTTAAACAATGCTGTGTTAGGGTATCGCTTCCCCAACTCTGACCCGCCTCTCAGCCAATCAGGTGCACCGGGTCTGGTTACCGGTCACATGATTGGCTGAAGGGACAGGCGCTGTGATTGGACGCCTATCAGGCGTCCAATCATAGCAGAGATGACATCGAGGATGGGAGAAGACATCGACGACTCGGAGGAGGATTGCGCTGACCCGAGAAAGGCAAGTGCCGGGCGGGGGGCAAACTGGCTGCATTTGAGCGGAAAACTGGCTGCATTTGAGGGGAAAACTGGCTGCATTTGAGGGGAAAACTGGCTGCATTTGAGGGGAAAACTGGCTGCATTTGAGGGGAAAACTGGCTGCATTTGATGGGGAAAACTGGCTGCATTTGATGGGGGAAACTGGCTGCATTTGATGGGGAAAACTGGCTGCATTTGATGGGGAAACTGGCTGCATTTGATGGGGAAACTGGCTGCATTTGATGGGGAAACTGGCTGCATTTGATGGGGAAACTGGCTGCATTTGATGGGGCAACTGGTTGCATTTGATGGGGCAACTGGTTGCATTTGAGGGGCAAACTGGCTGCATTTGAGGGGCAAACTGGCTGCATTTGAGGGGCAAACTGGCTGCATTTGAGGGGCAAACTGGCTGCATTTGGAGGGGAAACTGGCTGCATTTGATGGGGAAACTGGCTGCATTTGGAGGGGAAACTGGCTGCATTTGAGGGGCAAACTGGCTGCATTTGATGGGGAAACTGGCTGCATTTGAGGGGAAACTGGCTGCATTTGAGGGGGCAAACTGGCTGCATTTGATGGGGCAAACTGGCTGCATTTGATGGGGCAAACTGGCTGCATTTGATGGGGCAAACTGGCTGCGTTTGATGGGCACAGTGGCTGCAATTAATGTTTTTATTTTTTCAGTTTGTTTGCGCCCCCCCAAAAATTTTGAGCATTAGCCGCCACTGATTACATGCCTCTTATTTTAACACTCTTCTGAGTATTTATTGAAGTTTTTCACAGGTTATGTCAAAGGTGATACATGAGACTAGTGCGCTTTTTCTTTTTGTTATTTTAGTGTAGTTTGAGGATTTCCCCCACTCTGAAGAGAGCTGCAAAATTTTGAGAAGTTTTTTTTTTTGGTCTTTTTTTTTTATATAGCAAAAAGTAAAATACACAGTGGTGATTAAATACCACCAAAGGCAAGATCTCTATGTCTCAAAAAAATGATAACAAAATTCAGTTGGGTACAGTGTTGCATGACTGAGTAATTGCCATTCAAAGTGTGACATTGCTGAAATCTGAAAAATGGCCTGGGCAGGAAGGGGGTGAAAGTGGTTAAAAAGTGTTAATTAAAGTTAGGCTTTAATTTGCTAAACACTTATGTAAATCTACTAGTCCATCTAACACTACCCTCTCCAGACCATGCTGCAGTCAATTGGTGACTATATTGCTCCTCATTCATAGATAGATGAGATACCCAAAGACAGAAATGTGTAACTGGCTGTATTACCAAGTGAAAATAAAGGGGGGGAAAAGGCTAAAAAAGTAAATGAATGCAGCAACCACATTTAAGGATTGGCAAGCTGCAATATATTTAAGGGTTAGTTCACCTTTACCAAAATACTACTTATTCAGGTAAGTAGGGTAGTTACCTCACCAAGAGATATAGCGACTTTCCAAGAAGACCTTGATAAAAAAAAGTTGTGGGCAACTTCATGAAAAATTAGGTTTAATATTGAAAAATGTAAAGTGATACACTTGGGGGTTAAAAATATGAATGCAAGCTATTTGCCAGGGGGAGAACCTCTGGGGGAATTGAGGATGGAAAAGGATCTGGGGGTCCTAGTAGATCACAGGCTCAGCAATAGCAGGCAATGCCAAGCAAAGCTAGCAGGCTATTAGCATGCATTAAAAAGGGTACCTACTCATGAGACAAAACTATAATTCTACCATTTTACAAAACTCTGGTTCAGCCTCATTTTGTGTATGCCATCCAGTTCTGGTCACTGGTCCTCTCAGGCTGGATGTGCTGGAACAGGAGAGAGTCCAGAGAAGGATAACAAAGTTTATAAGGGGACTTAAGGTAAGGATTTGGAACTCCCTTCCACAGCTGGTAGTCTCAGCGGGGGTTGTCGCTAAATAAAAAACTTTTTGATGGGCATCTTAGTGAATGCAATATACAGGAATATGAGAAATGGTAGTGACCTAAACACATACACACACCCTACAGTGGATGAACAGGTGTCTTTTATTCAACCTTACCAGCTATGTAACAAGTATGGGATGCCTTTATATAAAAAACAAACTGTGCAGCGTTAACTAAAGTTGGATATTGCCTTGGTTATAGGTGTAGGCCATTTACGTACCTCCTGAAGCCTGGACGAAAAACTCCCAAAGATGGCATCATCCCATCCTGCCTTGTTGATAGAACATCGCTAAGACACTCCCAGCTGCTAACCCCCACCATCACAAGAGCGAGCTCTCAAACCTCTGCACATGTGTGGTTAGAGCTCAGAGCGACTGTGACAGTTGGGAGAGAGGGAACGCAATGGGGTTTGACTCAGCTGGGAGTGTCTTAACAACACCCTAGCATCAAGGCAGGATGGGATGATGCCTCTCTGGGAGTTTTTCGGCCAGGCTTTGGGAGGTACGTAAATGGCCTACACCTACAGCAAGGACATTTATTATATTTTGGTCAAAGTTGCACAGTTGTTTTTATCTACAGGCAACCCCTACTTGCATAGTTGTGTTCTAAAGGTGGACTAACCCTTTAAAGTTGTATTTTTGGGTTTAATACTGCTTTTTTGAATGTTCAGCAAAAGGCAAGTGGGTTGTGTAATGTGCCCTTGTCATAAATAAAGTAGTATACACAGAAGCAAAACGCTTTTCTATAAGTAAAGTTGACCTTGTCTCATTTAAGCTGGATGTGTTACTTTGTTGACATAAAAGTTTCTGATCATGTACCACTATAATTGTTGGTTACTCTACACGAGGACAAACCTGCAGCCGATTCTATCTGACATGTCTTTGCGCTTCTTATTGCCAGTGTTTTCCACCAACTGATCATCGCAGCAAGTCAACCTGCAAATGAGCACTGTAGAGCACTTTAATGAGACCCTTATCTCTAGCCAACTTAAGATGCTCTCACTAGGCTCCTGCAATGCTCTCTTCTCCTGTTGAATGGCACAAACTCTACATAATCCTTCTATTACGCACAATGCATCACTGTCAGAAATGTCAGGTTGAAAGGGACTCAGGACTCTGAAGCCACTTATTGCATCATTCTTTTGCTGTGCTAAGGTACACTGCCTGGCACACTGATTAGAGCAATTACTCAGCATTGCCTGTCACAGCCAATCAGATTTGTGCAGCCTGACTGTGGAATTGACCCAGACCTGCCTTCCCAGTAAGCTTTATTATTTAGAGTTGGCTGTGCCTTTAGTGCTGCAATGTTACAATCCCAACTTGAAAACATTAACAAGCAAACTGGCTTCCTAGCAATTATTTTGCTTATCATCCCTTTACGTGCTACCATTATTTCAGGCTCATTTTTCTCTTTTCCCTTTGCTTTTTGATGTGTTGGGTATTCAGAGACACGCTGATGATAGAATAACGCGGCATGCTCATTCTAGTAAATAAATGTACACTAATAGGCAGGATGCAGTGTAAACACACACGACATTTAAAAAAAATAAAAATAAATAATATCAAATAAAATGATTATATATATATATATATATATATATATATATATATATATGTATATGCGCTGAAAAAATGAAACTCTAACTTAGTCATTTTATATATACTGTATGTATGTGTGTGTATATATATGTAGCGATACCCCCGAAGGGGCTGCTGGATTAATTTTGGGTCCTGCCGTTACCCCATGTTTCACCGTCCCAGAACTTAAGAGTCTATATGGTAATCAGAATAGAGGTGATTGCCAGTCACGTCAGTTTTTTCTCAATTGCTTTATAAAAGTTAAATTTAATTTAATTAAATTAAATAAAAGTTAATTTAAATTTAAGTTCAGGTAGAAGGATAGAGGGTTAGGGGAAGTTCAGATACCTTGGTTTTGCAGATCACTAATGCGGTTCTTGAATCCAGATGACAACAGCTTTCTGTCTCTGGTCCTTGCGACCACCGGATAGGCCTCTCACACCGACCTAGCAGCTGGTATGAAGCACTGACAAAGTCTCTGCCACAGACTTGAGTGAAAGAGTGGAAACTCCTGGATAATTCCCTGCCACAGGATTGTGTATCCAGTAGTCAGTTAGTTAGGTCAGCTGCACAGTACCTGAACCTTTAAGCCATCCGGCAGTACTGTGAGGTAGGTTACTTGGGTGCATCCTCCAAACGAGTCACCAGGCCCTTCCTGAGATACCAGCCATCAGCTCGGTCCTCTCAAGTAAGGTCCTCCCCTGGAATATTCTCCGCTTGAGTGGCTTCTTCCCGCAGGACAGACAGCACAGGACCACCTTCAGTTAAGTAGGCCCCAGACAGGCTTCTGGGCCTACTTGCAGCAAACACAGCAGCATAGCCTCCGGCCTGGAGGGCCATGAAGAAGAGACCCCGGAACACATGGCACTGCCCCTTAAATATCCTTCCCCCAGCATGCCCAGCTACAAAGAAGCTCCTGATTGGGCTGTTTTCTGGAGAAAGAATATCCAATACACTTCAGCTGGCTGTATTTCTCACACTGGCCTGTGACAACAGTGACACCTACTGGCAACAGTGGGAAATGCGCACAAACAGCCAAAGCTCTACGGTTTAGGAGATATTCCCCTCACAATGAGCCGCTGACTGCAGCGGCACATGCACAGCAGGGTTTCTCGGCTAAAGCCTGGTATCCGCCGGACCTTGCCAGAAAGAAGTCTCCTGCACGCATGTGCGGAAGTGACGACATCGCCGCTCCAGACACTCACAGCGCTGGAGCGGCGATACCCGGAAGACACGCTGAGGCAAGATGACATCTCCCTCGGCGTGGACTAGGTAAGTTGCCGACGCCTCGTTCTAAGGTAAGTATTTTAGAATGAGCTAGTATGCGGTGCATACTAGCTCATTATGCCTTTCAGGAATGTAAAAAAAAAAAAAAAACAGCAGCGGGTATACAACCCCTTTAAGTGGCAAATACAACAGACAGAGATGTTCATATGCCGCAGTTGCAGAACTTTGCTTCACGTCCGCTACATGTTCAGTATGTCCGCTTTTGCATTGGATGAGCAGTACTGCTGCCGAACACGACCCATTCAAGCGAATGCACGCAGTTGTAGCCCACTGGTGCAGCATTTACAGGGTTAAAACAGATGGTGAGGAGGCATTATATCATGTCAAGCATCCTTAAAAAGCAATCCGAACGCAGGCAGCATTTTAGCCATATATGTAAAACTTACTGCCACCACCAGCCCCCTGTACCCCCTTCCCATGGATCCTCACCAGTCTCTGACTAATTGGAGGAGGAGTGGCTGAGTGGAGCACCACAATCTGCTCCTGAGCACCACTTCTGCTGTGCTGTGAGGTCTGGCTGTTCCAAATGGTCACACTACTTAGCCTGAGCCCCCGTTTACATTGGGCCGATTTGACATGTCAAATCGCATGCCAAATCGGAGCCTATTGCCAGCAACGTCATCGCCCGAACACCGACTTTGCGGCACCGTACCGATTCCCAAAAGTAGTTTCTGCACTACTTTTGGCGACTTTGGGGGCGATTTCATTAGACATCTGTGCATGAACCCGCACAGATGTCTGTTAAATCGCTCCCGAAGTCAGATTGGAATGCCGGTTTGAAATCGTGCGAGTTCAGCTGATTTCAAACCCGCATTCAGTGTGGACCTAGCCTAAAAGCAAGAAGGGTTAGGGATGTCCCTCCAATTGCTGCTCTCCCTTCCATTACACAACCCCCTCCCACCCCCTTCCTGTACTGCTGCAGCTATCTCTCTGAGCACTGACTATGCTATGTAATCTGAACCAAGACTATAATGTGTAATATGCAGAGAGGGAAAGCAGGCTGAAGAGGATTCATCTGCAGCAGCAGCCCTAATTCACATTTTGTGTTTGTTTTATCAATATACAGAAGACATTGATCTGGGAAATTTAAACAAACCTTAAACTCTTCAGTTTCTCCTGCGTTTTGTTGCCTTATTATTATTATTATTATTATTATACAGGATTTATATAGCGCCAACTGTTTACGCAGCGCTTTACAATATAAAAGGGAGACAATACAGTTACAATACAATAAAATACAAGAGGATTAAGAGGGCCCTGCTCAGAAGAGCTTACAATCTAATAGGGTGGGGCAGGTGGTACAAAAGGTTGTAACTGTGGGGAATGAGCTGATGGAAGTGGTAAAAGATTAGTTGGAGATGTGATAGGCTTCCCTGAAGAGATGAGTTTTCAGGTATCGCCTGAAGGTAGCAAGAGTAGGGGATAGCCGGACAGGTTGAGGTAGTGAGTTCCAGAGGATGGGAGAGGCTCTGAAGAAATCCTGGAGACGAGCATGGGAGGAGGAGACGAGAGAGCTTGACAGAAGGAGGTCTTGAGAAGAGCGGAGAGGATGGTTTGGGATATGTTTGGAGACAAGATTGGTGCCTTATGAGGAGTTTATGAGTAATCTCCATTAGCAACTGGGAATATTTGTGTGTGTATATGTATAATATATATGTAGCGGGTATGTACTATTTAGGGGCAGCATCTGGGTGGTGGTATGACCCAGATGCACTAATTGGTACAGTAGGGCTGTGTTCTATTCGTGTGAGGACATCAGTGGTGTTCAGTTCCCTGCGGCTCAGTAGGTGGCGCTGTCGCTTTGGGCCGGGGTTGAACCATCACTGCAGTGCCGTACCTTTTGTGACCTCTCGCAGCAGCTGTACTGCGGGGCGGGGAACCCACTGTGCTTGCTGGGAGAGGGTATAAAGGGGGCGGACATCTTCACCACGAGGTCCGAGTCCCAGGCACCTTTAGCCTGAGGACTGATGTCCGTGATTGGTGTCCAGGCGCCCTTGGCCTGTACACGTGGAGTTCGTGTTCCATCCCAGACACCTTCAGACTGGGGTGAGGTACTCAACCGGAGGCCTGGGGCCCAGTACCTTCTGCTGGGTCCCGCAAGGGAGGGATCGTCCTAAGGTGCCCCGGGTGTTGGGCGCCTGAATCCAGGGCGTAAGGGACCAGAGAGGGGACCCTCCCGAAGAGCTGGTACAGCATATTGCCAGTGCCGGGTGGACCTCTGGAGACCGTCCGGATGGATGTCTTTCCCGAACAGGGGCCAATTCATCTAGGAAGGTGGTTCATGTTCTATGGCCGGTGGCAGCGGTCCATCTAATAAACTCAGGTCGGTGGCAGAGACCTGCTCTCAGGCCTGTGGCAGGGGCCTCAACAGTTCACCCGGTCGGTGGCAGCGACTAATCTCAGGGTCGGTGGCAGAGACTGTGCGCCAAGCCTATTTGCACTAGAAGGAATAGGAGAGTTTCACTGTGCCTGGACCTACTCGTATCCACACCCTGTCTGTTTATTCAAAAGTTCAACTGATGCTGTTCACATCAAAGAAGAACAAAGGAGTGTTGGACTTTTTATGGTGTGGGGCTCTATTACTGACAGTCAAACTTCCACAGGAGAAGCAGAGGCTCCATCCAGAACACAGACCCGAAGGTAAAAATAAGTGTTGGCTTTCACCTCTGCACATTAGAGGACATGGGCCGTAGTGAACCTCATCCTCCTCTCGCATACCCCTAGACAAGCCAGCCGTTCTATTAACAAGGGGACGGGGGGGTGAGGCCGCTACATTATATATATATATATATATATATATATATATATATATATATATATATATATATATATATTAAATCTCAAATATAATAAATGGGTCACAGTTTAAATATGCATGGGTTTACATGCATTTATGTGCACTTAGATTAGTTCAGAGCATCCAATCTGCTCCCAGACGCACAGATTTTTTTCTTTTCCTAAGACAGCTAAACTTAATGCACCTGAACGTAAGTAAATGTACAGCTTGCATTACACTATTTAAAATCATTACATGCATTTAAATATGTTCTACTGTCCACTAAACGCATATAATCGCATGTCTGCGTGAATGAGGCTTAGACTCCTTTCACACTGGGGCGTTTTTACGGCGCTTTAGCGTAAAAAAAAAGCGCCTGTAAAGTGCCTTAAAGAAGCCTCATCTGCAATCCCAATGTGAAAGCCCGAGTGCTTTCACACTGAGGCGCTGCGCTGGCAGGGCGTCAAAAAAAGTCCTGCAAGCAGCTTCTTTGCAGCGCTTAAGGAGCGGTGTATACACCGCTCCTAAAGCGCCCCTTCCCGTTGAGGTGCTTGTTTTAACGCCAAAGCGCCTGAAAAACGCCCCAGTGTGAAAGAGGTCTTAGCGGAGCTTTACCAGCATTTTTCAGGCGCTGGCAGTGTGAAAGGGCTCTGAAAGCACTCAGGCTTTCACATTGGGATCGCAGATGAGGCTTCTTTCAGGCGCTTTTTTTAATGCCAAAGCGCCTGAAAAAGGCTCAGTGTGAAAGGGGTCTTATGGCAGACAGTCAGCTATTTAGCATCATCACTGTGGGCAGAGAAAGGGTTTTGCCTGGGTGAAGGGAGCACTCCTATCAGCAACCAGGCTGGCTGGCAGCATCTCTCTAACTGCTGCTTAATGCACCCTTGCACTTGCATTCAACCCCTCTCTAGTGATGTCAGACAGCCCCCCACTAACACTCACCCACTCTCCTTCTGCAATGTCACACAGCCCCCTGCTATCACTCAACCCTCCAAAGCATTCCTAACCAAATATCCATCCTGCACGTCCCTTCATACCCCTTCTCGAAGCACTCACACCACCACCTGAACCTACCCCACAATTCTCAACCCTCCTTCAATATCAGCCAGCCCCCCACTATCACACAACACCCCCTGCACTCTCCACACTCCCAGGCAGCCCCTTCTGCACTCTCAACCAAACCACCCTCCTGCATCGTGCCTGCCACCCCTTTTTCTCAGCACTCGCTCAGCACACCCTCAGCAACAAGGCATTCTCTCACCACCCACCGCACCTGCACCTACCCTTTCCTCAATGCCCACTGCACATGCACTATTACACAACTTCTCCTTCTACAGTCTAAATCAACCCACTTTGCATTATCACTGAACAACTCTTCTGCATGGAAGCCCCCTCACACTTCATTCTCAATTAAACTTTTCTCCTGCATTGTGCATGGGTGTCAGGACTGAAACCCCCTTTCTTTCAGCACATATGCCTCTGCTCCCTCTTCTCTCACCATTGCATCTAAAACCCCCTTCTCTCACTACCTACCAAGCACCTGAAGTCCCCCTTCTCTTACCACCCACCATGCATGTACCCCCATGCTTTCAACATCAACTCTGCTTGCACCCTATTCTTTTACAACCAATTGTGCATGCACCCCCGTTTTCTCACTGCCCACCATGTTTGCCCCCTCCTGTCAGAGCACCTAGCAATCCTGAAGTCCCCAATTTCTCAGCACCCACCAATCCTGCAGCCCCTCTGTCTCTCAGGACCCACTGTGCTAGCACCCTAACTTCTCTTAGCACTCAGCGTGCCTGGATTCCCCTTTTCCCAATTCCCAACACATCTGTACCCCCCTTCCCACTCTACTCAATGCACCTGAACACCCCCTTCTTACATCACTCACTACATCTGCGCTACCTCTTCTCTCTCACCAAACTCGTCAGAACCCTCCTTTTTTCATCACCTACTGTACAACCAGTGGCGGCTGGTGCTCAAATTTTTTTGGGGGGGCACAAACAAACGAAAAAAAAAAATCATCAATTGCCGCCACTGTGCCCATTAAAACGCAGCCACTGTGCCCAAACGCCACTAGTTTGTCCCCAAATGCAGCCAGTTTCCCCCCAATATACAGCCAGTTTCTCCCCCATAATACAGCCAGTTTCTCCCCTATAATACAGCCAGTTTCTCCCCAATAATACAGCCAGTTACTCCCCCATAATACAGCCAGTTTCTCCCCCGTATGCAGCCAGTTTCTCCCCCATATGCAGCCAGTTTCTCCCCCAATAATACAGCCAGTTTCTCCCCCATAATACAGCCAGTTTCTCCCCCATAATACAGCCAGTTTCTCCCCCATAATACAGCCAGTTTCTCCCCCATATGCAGCCAGTTTCTCCCCCATAATACAGCCAGTTTCTCCCCCATATGCAGCCAGTTTCTCGCCCATAATACAGCCAGTTTCTCCCCCATATGCAGCCAGTTTCTCCCCATTTTGCAGCCAGTTTCTCCCCCATAATACAGCCAGTTTCTCCCCCATAATACAGCCAGTTTCTCCCCCATATGCAGCCAGTTTCTCCCCCATATGCAGCCAGTTTCTCCCCCATAATACAGCCAGTTTCTCCCCCATATGCAGCCAGTTTCTCCCCCATATGCAGCCAGTTTCTCCCCCATAATACAGCCAGTTTCTCCCCCATAATACAGCCAGTTTCTCCCCCATATGCAGCCAGTTTCTCCCCCATATGCAGCCAGTTTCTACCCCAATAATACAGCCAGTTTCTCCCCCAATAATACAGCCAGTTTCTCCCCCATATGCAGCCAGTTTCTCCCCCATTAATACAGCCGGTTTCTCCCCCATTAATACAGCCAGTTTCTCCCCATTAATACAGCCAGTTTCTCCCCCAATATACAGCCAGTTTCTCCCCCATATGCAGCCAGTTTCTCCCCCATAATACAGCCAGTTTCTCCCCCATAATACAGCCAGTTTCTCCCCCAATAATACAGCCAGTTTCTCCCCCATATGCAGCCAGTTTCTCCGCCATATGCAGCCAGTTTCTCCCCATATGCAGCCAGTTTCTCCCCCATAATACAGCCAGTTTCTCCCCCATATGCAGCCAGTTTCTCCCCCATAATACAGCCAGTTTCTCCCCCATATGCAGCCAGTTTCTCCCCCATATGCAGCCAGTTTCTCCCCCATATGCAACCAGTTTCTCCCCCATAATACAGCCAGTTTCTCCCCCATAATACAGCCAGTTTCTCCCCCATATGCAGCCAGTTTCTCCCCCATAATACAGCCAGTTTCTCCCCCATAATACAGCCAGTTTCTCCCCCATAATACAGCCAGTTTCTCCCCCATATGCAGCCAGTTTCTCCCCCATATGCAGCCAGTTTGTCCTCATAATACAGCCAGTTCCCCCCCCCCCAGCCCTGCATTTACCTTCCTCGAGTCAGCGCCGTCCTTCTTCCGTCCTCGATGTCTTCTCCCGCCCTCGATGTCACTTCAGCCAATCAGGTTACCGGTAACCAGGTGCGGTGAACATGATTGGCCAGGGAACGCACCCCCGTGCATCCTCTCATTAGATATTTAGAAGCCGATTACAGCCCTCAGGCTGTAGTCGGGAAGCCTATCAGAGCCTGCTGGCTCTGATAGGCACTTCTAAAGGCCAATCAGACGCTGTGATTCAGATGGCCGGTGCTCAAGGGGCCAGCCATCTGAATAGTGGGTGGCAGCAATACATAGGTTCATGCAATGCATGAACCTATGTATTGTTGTGAGTGACGGCCGGGCGCAGAAGCGAGCGGTAGCGGCGCTTCTGCGCCCACTATGGTCGCGCCGCCATGTGTAAAAAAAAGACATTTAAAAAAAAAAACCCTCTTAAAAGGGCCCTTTTTTTAAAATTTATTTTTATTTTTTGGTGACCACAGGAGGTGGGGCGGCGCCCGGGCGCCCCCTATGGACAGGCCGCCACAATGCTTTTTACCCACCTACACCTACTCATAATGTTGTTGCAGCCTCCTTTTTCTCAGCACCTATTGTGCCAGCGCACCTCCTTCTCTCAACACTCACCGATCCTGCACCCATGTTTCTCTCAGCACTCATAACGTTACACCCACACCTCTTGTGGAATCCACCATACCTGCAGCCCACCCTTTCTCAGCTCTTCTCTCACCACCTACTGCACATGCAGCACCTCTTTCCTCACCACCAAACATATCACACTTTACCTTCTCAGCACCCATGGCATCTGCAACCTGTTGTGCCTGCAGCCCCTGCTCTCTCAGCATCCAGTGATTTTATATATATATATATATATATATATATTGTGACAGCAGGAAGGTAAAGTCACCTGGTTGCATCCAGGGGGGTAGGTATATTTCTCCCAGATTCAGGCTTTATGCCGACTTATACAACTAGGGAGAGAGTTGATGAAGCCCAACTGAGGCTAGTGGGCTCATGGATGATTCATACCTCTAGGGAGAGTGCTGGGCGTCGTGCAGGCAGGGAGTTGATGAGACCAGCTGAAGCTTGTCAGCTCGTTTAAGGCCTCTATAAAAACTCCCAGCTTCATTAGGTGTTTGCTCATGCCTGGACCCAGACCTGTGTGGACTGTCTAGGGAGAGTGAACCCCTGTGCGGTGAGACAAAGCCTGTGTGGCTATTTGTTTGGACATTTACTAAACCAGGGACTTAGGGACTAGGACAGCACCAGGCTGATCCCAGTTGTTAGTTAGGGAAACCTGCATGTTTAGTCAGAGGTCAAACTGACCAGGATTTATTTTGTTTATGTTTCTTTTTGCTTTGCTGTGTTTTTGTCACTGTAAATAGAGAAATAAACCGCACCTTTTGATCTTGAAAACCACAACCTCCGTCTGCTGGGCCTGTTTTTGTGTGGGGAGCCCATCCAGGGGGTCACACACACCCGCTACCGAGTTAACCCCCTCACAGTTGGTGGAGAACCAGTGGCAGTTTTTTTTAAGCCAGCATGGAGGAGATACTGAAACAGCTGGCTCTAGCAAATGCCAATCAACAGCAGACAAATGCAGGTTTGCAAAAGAGCTTCGCAGCCCAGCAACAAGCCCAGCAGCAATCTGAGGCCCGCTTCATAGACCTGTTGCAGAAGCAAGAGCAGAGACTACAACAACAGATGGAAGCAGTAATGCAGCAACGTCCGCAGACCAGTGAGGAAAGCCGTCCCACTAATACCGCGTCCTTTGGGGTGAGTCGTTTATTGACAAAAATGACTGGAGAGGATGACCCAGAGGTATTTTTGACCACATTTGAAAGGACTGCTGAAAGAGAAAAGTGGCCTGAGGAGCAGTGGGCTGGACTGGTGGCTCCTCTGTTAACTGGTGAATCGCAGAAAGCTTACTATGACCTAGAGCCTGACCAAGCAAAAGACTATGTGATGTTAAAAGCTGAAATATTGGCAAGGCTGGGTGTCACCCTGGCTGTCCGGGCTCAGCGTGTGCATAACTGGACTTTCCAGCTTGGAAAACCCCCCAGGTCTCAAATGTATGATCTCATTCACCTGAGCAGGAAGTGGCTACAGCCAGAGACTTTGTCCGCACCGGAGATTGTGGAACGTGTTGTGATGGATCGTTTCTTGAGAGCTCTTCCTACCGCCATTCAAAAGTGGGTAAGCCATGGAGACCCAGAAACGGCCGGTAAACTTGTGGATCGTGTAGAGAGATACTTGGCTGCAGAGAACCTGACGGCCTCTTCCAGAGACTCTCGGACTTTCCACCCTAAGACCAGACCATCCCCAGGGGCGGATAAGATGATTCCAAGGGGTGAGGGTGGAGAGAGTGAGAGGGTGGGAGCTCTGCCCAGGGTTTGGCGAGAACAGCCTGGGAAGTCGGGGGCTCAAGAGGCAGCCAAAAGGATTGTTTGCTACCGCTGCCGGCAAACGGGACATATTGCAGCAAATTGCCCGGTTGTGGAGGAACCCATGCAATGTGACTTTCTGACGGACAGACGTCAGTCGCTGTGTGCGACAGTCGCATGCACTGCCATTCGGGGAACTGAGAAACATTTATGCAAAATGTGTATTAATGGTAGAAATGTTGTGGTATTACTGGATTCAGGTAGCCTTGTGACCCTGATAAAGGCTGAATTAGTTAAAACAGAGGTCTCTGGGAATAGCAAGGTAGCTGTTATTTGTGTGCATGGGGACACCCGAGAGTATCCAGTGACTACAGTGTGTTTCAAGACCCCCAAAGGTACCCTCTCTCATCCAGTGGGGTTAGTATCTCAATTACCGCATGATGCCATTGTGGGAAGGGATTTTCCGAAGTTCTGGGAACTGTGGGATGATCCTGAGCCCCCCACTGGTGCCCCTATGTACCAGGAAGGTGATAGCCAGAACTCCTCTGAGAGTGGTGAGGACTCTCCAGAATTTCCCTTGTCAGTATTGGCAGGCGAGACTCAAGTAACTGGAGAGGAGCCCACCTCCTCAGACGAAAACCTACCGTCTGTGGAGTTTTCTGATCTTGAGGTTCACAGGGAAAATTTTGCCACAGAACAGTTAAAGGACCCCGCCCTAATAAAGGCACGGGAAAACGTAGTGGAAATAGATGGCGAGTTAGTGAACCCAGATAATACCTGCACTTACCCATACTTCAGCGTAGAGAAGGACCTACTGTATCGGGTGGCAAAAAGGGCAGAAGAAACCGTTGAGCAGCTTGTGGTGCCCAAACCTTACAGGAAGTTGGTGTTGGAGTTGGCCCATGGGCACATTCTTGGAGGTCATCTGGGGACAGAGAAAACCCGAGAGAGGGTATTACAGAGATTCTATTGGCCTGGGGTGATGAAGGACATAGAAAATTATTGTTCCTCCTGCCCTGTGTGTCAGAGGTCGGCCCCGATGCCACATTTCCGTAGCCTGCTGGTCCCTCTACCCATCATTGAGGTCCCGTTTGAGAGGATCGCAATGGATTTGGTAGGTCCTATAATCAAGTCCGCTAGGGGGCACCAGTACATATTAGTTATAATGGACTATGCCACCCGTTATCCAGAAGCGATCCCTCTCCGAAATACCTCGGCCAAAACCATAGCCAAAGAGCTATCTCTTGTTTTTAGCCGGGTGGGTATTTGTAAAGAACTGCTTACGGACCAAGGTACACCCTTTATGTCCCGGGTTATGAAAGAGCTGTGTAAATTGTTCAAAGTGACGCAATTGCGTACATCTGTGTATCACCCCCAAACCGATGGGCTGGTTGAAAGATTCAACAAAACCCTAAAACAAATGTTGAAGAAAGTGGTGGATAGAGATGGAAAGGATTGGGACTGTCTACTTCCTTATTTGATGTTTGCTATTAGGGAGGTGCCCCAATCCTCTACGGGATTCTCCCCCTTTGAGTTACTGTATGGGAGACACCCAAGAGGGCTGTTGGATATTGCCAAGGAAACTTGGGAAAGTGAGAGTTCTCCCCACAGGAGTGTGATTGAGCATGTCGCCCTGATGCAAGATCGAATTGCACAGGTAATGCCCATCGTGAAGGAACATTTGGCCCAAGCGCAGTTGGCACAGCAGAGAGTGTACAACCGTGGAGCCAAGACCCGTACCTTTTCCCCGGGGGATAGGATATTGGTACTTGTCCCTACGGTTGAAAGTAAATTCCTTGCCAAATGGCAAGGCCCCTACGAGATAATGGAAAAAGTGAGCGAAGTGAATTACAAGGTCAGACAACCAGGAAGGCGAAAGCCCGAACAGATCTATCACGTTAATCTGTTGAAAGCCTGGAGGGATAGAGAGTCCCTAGTCGCAGAAACTTGGTCACCAGCTCAAACTGGTTGCGTGATTCCGGAGGTTGGAATAGCAGCCACCTTGTCACAACCCCAACAACAGGAGGTTAAGGAGTTTGTGCTTCAAAACAAGGAGACAAATAGAAGAGTAAATAGGTGGTTCCTGGCCCTACAGGAATTCAACTTCACAGTAAAGCATCGCCCTGGCGTTCAAATGGGGAATGTGGATGCTTTGTCTCGAGTACATGAATGCCTGATTGCTGGTGTTCCAACCCCAAGGTTAAAACAAGAGGGGGGGGTATGTGACAGCAGGAAGGTAAAGTCACCTGGTTGCATCCAGGGGGGTAGGTATATTTCTCTCAGATTCAGGCTTTATGCCGACTTATACAACTAGGGAGAGAGTTGATGAAGCCCAGCTGAGGCTAGTGGGCTCATGGATGATTCATACCTCTAGGGAGAGTGCTGGGCGTCGTGCAGGCAGGGAGTTGATGAGACCAGCTGAAGCTTGTCAGCTCGTTTAAGGCCTCTATAAAAACTCCCAGCTTCATTAGGTGTTTGCTCATGCCTGGACCCAGACCTGTGTGGACTGTCTAGGGAGAGTGAACCCCTGTGCGGTGAGACAAAGCCTGTGTGGCTATTTGTTTGGACATTTACTAAACCAGGGACTTAGGGACTAGGACAGCACCAGGCTGATCCCAGTTGTTAGTTAGGGAAACCTGCATGTTTAGTCAGAGGTCAAACTGACCAGGATTTATTTTGTTTATGTTTCTTTTTGCTTTGCTGTGTTTTTGTCACTGTAAATAGAGAAATAAACCGCACCTTTTGATCTTGAAAACCACAACCTCCGTCTGCTGGGCCTGTTTTTGTGTGGGGAGCCCATCCAGGGAGTCACACACACCCGCTACCGAGTTAACCCCCTCACAATATATATATATATTGTGAGGGGGTTAGCTCGGCAGCGGGTGTGTGTGACCCCCGGGATGGGCTCCCCACACAAAAACAGGCCCAGCAAACGGAGGTTGTGGTTTTCAAAATCAAAAAGGTGCGGTTTATTTTCTATTTACAGTGACAAAACACAGCAAAGCAAAAGAAACATAAATAAAATAAATCCTGGTCAACTTGACCTCTGAGTAAACATACAGGTTTCCTAACTAACAACTGGGATCAGCCTAGTGCTGTCCTAGTCCCTAAGTCCCTGGTTTTAAATGTCCAAGCAAATAGCCACACAGGCTTTGTCTCACCGCACAGGGGTTCACTCTCCCTAGACAGTCCACACAGGTCTGGTTCCAGGCATGAGCAAACACCTAATGAAGCTGGGAGTTTTTATAGAGGCCTTAAACGAGCTGACAAGCTTCAGCTGGTCTCATCAACTCCCTGCCTGCACGACGCCCCACACTCTCCCTAGAGGTATGAGTCATCCATGAGCCCACTAGCCTCAGCTGGGCTTATACAACTCTCCACCTAGTTGTATAAGTCGGCGTAAAGCCTGAATCTGGGCGAAATATATCTACCCCCCTGGATGCAACCAGGTGACTTTACCTTCCTGCTGTCACATACCCCCCCCTCTTGTTTTAACCTCGGGGTTGGAACACCAGCAATCAGGCATTCATGTACTCAAGACAAAGCATCCACATTCCCCATTTGAACGCCAGGGCGATGCTTTACTGTGAAGTTGAATTCCTGGAGGGCCAGGAACCACCTATTCACTCTTCTATTTGTTTCCTTGTTTTGAGCCATCCACTTTAACGGAGCGTGATCCGTAACCATGTCAAAGTGCCTACCTAGCAGGTAGTACCGAAGGGAATCTAGAGCCCACTTCACCGCTAAACACTCCTTTTCAACGGTGGCGTAATTTACCTCATGGGACTTCAACTTCCTGCTGAGGTAAATGACTGGGTGCTCTTCCCCGTTCCAGACCTGGGACAATACTGCTCCTAACCCCACATCTGACGCATCACTTTGTACGACAAAGTCTTTAGAGAAGTCGGGTGAGTACAACACTGGCTGGCTACATAAGGCTTGTTTCAAGAATTGGAATGCTGCCTCAGCCTCGGGGGTCCATTTAATCATGACCGACCCTTTCCCCTTCGTCAGGTTGGTTAGGGGCACAGCCTTAGAAGCAAAGTGGGGAATGAATCGCCGATAATACCCAGCGATTCCCAGAAAGGCTCGTACCTGCTTCTTGCTGTTGGGACGTGGCCAACTCTGGATGGCCTCGACTTTGTTGAGTTGGGGTTTTATTACTCCCCTCCCAATGGTGTACCCAAGATATTTGGCCTCCTCCTGCCCAATGGTACACTTCTTGGGGTTAGCCGTAAACCCCGCTTCCCGAACAGAGTCCAGGACTGCTTGCACTTTTGGCAGATGTGAGGCCCAATCTGTGCTATGGACAATTACGTCATCCAGGTAAGCCGCAGCATACTTCCGATGGGGCCTCAGCATCTGGTCCATTTTCCGCTGGAATGTGGCCGGCGCATTCTGTAACCCGAACGGCATTCTTTTATATTGGAACGCCCCGTCTGGGGTTACAAATGCGGTTTTCTCTTTGGCTGACTTGGCCAGGAGGATTTGCCAATACCCTTTTGTGAGGTCAAGAGTCGTCATGTATCGGGCTGTTCCCAGCCGGTCGATCAACTCATCTATACGTGGCATGGGGTAGGTGTCAAATTTTGTAACTTTGTTCAACTGACGAAAATCGTTACAAAATCGCCAGCTCCCCTCCGGTTTAGGCACCAACACAATGGGACTAGACCAATCACTTTGGGACTCCTCTATCACCCCTAAGTTCAGCATTTTCTGTACTTCCTCCCGTATTGCCTCCCGTCGGGCCTCTGGGATCCGATAGGGTTTTAACTTCACCCTTTCACCGGGCGGGGTAATGATGTCATGCTCTACCCCAGATGTTTGTCCCGGCAGCTCAGAGAATACCTCCTTGTTGCGAAGCACAAACTCCTTAACCTCCTGTTGTTGGGGTTGTGACAAGGTGGCTGCTATTCCAACCTCAGGAATCACGCAACCAGTTTGAGCTGGTGACCAAGTGTCTGCGACTAGGGACTCTCTATCCCTCCAGGCTTTCAACAGATTAACGTGATAGATCTGTTCGGGCTTTCGCCTTCCTGGTTGTCTGACCTTGTAATTCACTTCGCTCACTTTTTCCATTATCTCGTAGGGGCCTTGCCATTTGGCAAGGAATTTACTTTCAACCGTAGGGACAAGTACCAATATCCTATCCCCCGGGGAAAAGGTACGGGTCTTGGCTCCACGGTTGTACACTCTCTGCTGTGCCAACTGCACTTGGGCCAAATGTTCCTTCACGATGGGCATTACCTGTGCAATTCGATCTTGCATCAGGGCGACATGCTCAATCACACTCCTGTGGGGAGAACTCTCACTTTCCCAAGTCTCCTTGGCAATATCCAACAGCCCTCTTGGGTGTCTCCCATACAGTAACTCAAAGGGGGAGAATCCCGTAGAGGATTGGGGCACCTCCCTAATAGCAAACATCAAATAAGGAAGTAGACAGTCCCAATCCTTTCCATCTCTATCCACCACTTTCTTCAACATTTGTTTTAGGGTTTTGTTGAATCTTTCAACCAGCCCATCGGTTTGGGGGTGATACACAGATGTACGCAATTGCGTCACTTTGAACAATTTACACAGCTCTTTCATAACCCGGGACATAAAGGGTGTACCTTGGTCCGTAAGCAGTTCTTTACAAATACCCACCCGGCTAAAAACAAGAGATAGCTCTTTGGCTATGGTTTTGGCCGAGGTATTTCTGAGAGGGATCGCTTCTGGATAACGGGTGGCATAGTCCATTATAACCAATATGTACTGGTGCCCCCTAGCGGACTTGATTATAGGACCTACCAAATCCATTGCGATTCTCTCAAACGGGACCTCAATGATGGGTAGAGGGACCAGCGGGCTACGGAAATGTGGCATCGGGGCCGACCTCTGACACACAGGGCAGGAGGAACAATAATTTTCTATGTCCTTCATCACCCCAGGCCAATAGAATCTCTGTAATACCCTCTCTCGGGTCTTCTCTGTCCCCAGATGACCTCCAAGAATGTGCCCATGGGCCAACTCCAACACCAACTTCCTGTAAGGTTTGGGCACCACAAGCTGCTCAACGGTTTCTTCTGCCCTTTTTGCCACCCGATACAGTAGGTCCTTCTCTACGCTGAAGTATGGGTAAGTGCAGGTATTATCTGGGTTCACTAACTCGCCATCTATTTCCACTACGTTTTCCCGTGCCTTTATTAGGGCGGGGTCTTTTAACTGTTCTGTGGCAAAATTTTCCCTGTGAACCTCCAGATCAGAAAACTCCACAGACGGTAGGTTTTCGTCTGAGGAGGTGGGCTCCTCTCCAGTTTCTTGAGTCTCCCCTGCCAATACTGACAAGGGAAATTCTGGAGAGTCCTCACCACTCTCAGAGGAGTTCTGGCTATCACATTCCTGGTACATAGGGGCACCAGTGGGGGGCCCAGGATCATCCCACAGTTCCCAGAACTTCGGAAAATCCCTTCCCACAATGGCATCATGCGGTAATTGAGATACTAACCCCACTGGATGAGAGAGGGTACCTTTGGGGGTCTCGAAACACACTGTAGTCACTGGATACTCTCGGGTGTCCCCATGCACACAAATAACAGCTACCTTGCTATTCCCAGAGACCTCTGTTTTAACTAATTCAGCCTTTATCAGGGTCACAAGGCTACCTGAATCCAGCAATACCACAACATTTCTACCATTAATACACATTTTGCATAAATGTTTCTCAGTTCCCCGAATGGCAGTGCATGCGACTGTCGCACACAGCGACTGACGTCTGTCCGTCAGAAAGTCACATTGCATGGGTTCCTCCACAACCGGGCAATTTGCTGCAATATGTCCCGCTTGCCGGCAGCGGTAGCAAACAATCCTTTTGGCTGCCTCTTGAGCCCCTGACTTCCCAGGCTGTTCTCGCCAAACTTTGGGCAGAGCTCCCACCCTCTCACTCTCTCCACCCTCACCCCTTGGAATCCTCTTATCTGCCCCTGGGGATGGTCTGGTCTTAGGGTGGAAAGTCCGAGAGTCTCTGGAAGAGGCCGTCAGGTTCTCTGTAGCCAAGTATTTCTCTACACGATCCACAAGACCACCGGCCGTCTCTGGGTCTCCATGGCTTACCCACTTTTGGATGGCAGTAGGAAGAGCTCTCAAAAACCGATCCATTACAACACGATCCACAATCTCTGGTGCGGACAAAGTCTCTGGCTGTAGCCACTTCCTGCTCAGGTGAATGAGATCATACATTTGAGACCTGGGGGGTTTTCCAAGCTGGAAAGTCCAGTTATGCACACGCTGAGCCCGGACAGCCAGGGTGACACCCAGCCTTGCCAATATTTCAGCTTTTAGCATCACATAGTCTTTTGCTTGGTCAGGCTCTAGGTCATAGTAAGCCTTCTGCGATTCACCAGTTAACAGAGGAGCCACCAGTCCAGCCCACTGCTCCTCAGGCCACTTTTCTCTTTCAGCAGTCCTTTCAAATGTGGTCAAAAATACCTCTGGATCATCCTCTCCAGTCATTTTTGTCAATAAACGACTCACCCCAAAGGACGCGGTATTAGTGGGACGGCTTTCCTCACTGGTCTGCGGACGTTGCTGCACTACTGCTTCCATTTGTTGTAGTCTCTGCTCTTGCTTCTGTAACAGGTCTATGAAGCGGGCCTCAGATTGCTGTTGGGCTTGTTGCTGAGCTTCCAGACTCTGTTGGTGAGCTTGCTGCTGGGCTGCAAGGCTCTGTTGATGAGCTTGCTGCTGGGCTGCAAGGCTCCTTTGCAAACCTGCATTTGTCTGCTGTTGATTGGCATTTGCTAGAGCCAGCTGTTTCAGTATCTCCTCCATGCTGGCTTAAAAAAAAACTGCCACTGGTTCTCCACCAACTGTGAGGGGGTTAGCTCGGCAGCGGGTATGTGTGACCCCCGGGATGGGCTCCCCACACAAAAACAGGCCCAGCAAACGGAGGTTGTGGTTTTCAAAATCAAAAAGGTGCGGTTTATTTTCTATTTACAGTGACAAAACACAGCAAAGCAAAAGAAACATAAATAAAATAAATCCTGGTCAACTTGACCTCTGAGTAAACATACAGGTTTCCTAACTAACAACTGGGATCAGCCTAGTGCTGTCCTAGTCCCTAAGTCCCTGGTTTTAAATGTCCAAGCAAATAGCCACACAGGCTTTGTCTCACCGCACAGGGGTTCACTCTCTCTAGACAGTCCACACAGGTCTGGTTCCAGGCATGAGCAAACACCTAATGAAGCTGGGAGTTTTTATAGAGGCCTTAAACGAGCTGACAAGCTTCAGCTGGTCTCATCAACTCCCTGCCTGCACGACGCCCCACACTCTCCCTAGAGGTATGAGTCATCCATGAGCCCACTAGCCTCAGCTGGGCTTATACAACTCTCCACCTAGTTGTATAAGTCGGCGTAAAGCCTGAATCTGGGCGAAATATATCTACCCCCCTGGATGCAACCAGGTGACTTTACCTTCCTGCTGTCACAATATATATATATATATATATATATATATATATATATATATATATATACACACATACACATACACATACACATACACACACACACACACACACGGACCCTTTTCTCCTGCCTACCTTCTCCTTGCAGGGATAAAGGCACACCGGGCCACTTGCCCGGATCCTCCTGGTTTAGAAGGTTGAGCGGCGTTCTTTATTTTTGGGTCCTGCAGCGAGTTACCTCCCATCCATTGGTTCTCGTCCCCAGAATGTAGGGAAAAGTCTGTGTTCTTTCCCCAAAGAAACTCAATGTCCAAACAGCATTCAAACTCCAAACAGCCGAGTTTATTTCTCTTAGTCAAACAGATTTGGGAACAGGTTGAAGATAGTGACAAAGTAGGTAGGGAGATAGGTTCAGGAACGCGGCACCCAGTTACCCTATTCTTTACTCAAGCCTGAGTATGAATTTTGCTCACCCGGATAGATCCCTCTCACAGTTCTAGCAGCCGGAGTGAAGCACGAACAGTTGCTACTTGAATTTAGTCCCCTTCACGGACAAGTCCTAGGGATCCTCTGCCACAGAATCCCTAATGATTGAATTATGACTTCTGAACAAAACCCCGTAGATTAGTAGAGACCATAGGTGTCAGTGGGACACACTAATCAGTGGGACACACTAATGGCTATACTGCAACTCACGGATCCTTCCTCTGATAGGTAACCAGGCCTCTCCTTCATCGTGAACTCCATCACCGATCCATCGGACAGGTCCTCCCCCTGTTTCCTCTCTTTCAGAGCGGGCCACCCTCACACGGGCTCCCTGAGAATCCAGTGTGTTGGCCGTAGACCCAGTTGAAGGTACTGGGCCTACCTGGAACGTTGTAGCCTTGGGCTAAAGGTGCCCGAGACTCCTCAGCCAGTTCATGCACCCCCCGGCCAGCAGGGCCAAAGAGCGTGACTTTGCCACCAGGGGTCCTCCTTGGAATCCCCCCGGCACACCACCCCCATGGGGCACACTCTCCCGCACCTCTGGCGTCTGTCCTTTATGTACCCTCTCCCGGTATGCACATCAGGCGAAACCCTGCCCACCACACGGTAGCCGAGAGAGAAAACCTAATCACACCACAATGCAACCCTTGGTTCAACCCGAGACCTGGGCAACAGTGCCACCACAGGACAAGGGGAACCATACACCAGGCAATACCGTAGCAGAACATCCCTAACATCCCTAACAAATTAGAGAACCTGAGCCAACTATGGCTCATACTACCCATAAATTTAGAACATAGCGACCCCCAAATTTGGGGTGTCCGCTATATATATATATATATATATATATATATATATATATTGGGATGGGGTTTGTTAGCTCTCGTGGTAAATGCGTTTTTCCAGTGATTCAAGCCAGTCAGGAACTATATTTAAGGGCATGGTAGCCCATTTTTATTAAAAAGGCAAAAAAAAAGTCCAAACAAAGGTTTCCCGCGCAGGGGGTTCTTCTCCATCAAATACACAGAACAGAAAATGCTAGCCCACCTGGCTTTCTGTAGCAGTATCTGTATCAGTACTTCTGCACTTTATCCTGGTCACCCAGACTACTGGACTCCTCAAAGTAGACGGCTTCCCTTTAGCGTCCACAGCTCTGCCTCTTGCAGTCACCAACGTTCTGGCTGCCTCTTGCAGTCACCAACGTTCTGGCTGTCTCCTACAGCCTCTCTGACTCCTGAAGCCCTCCTGTCTCTTGGTGTGGAGCCGTCTCCAACTGGGAGCCATGAGGTCTTCCCATACATTCATTATAAGAGCACACACCCTGCTGGTAATCAGCAAAGTCTGGACACAGGGTTGGAGATCCCATCCCTCCCAAGACACTGTGGAATCTCCAAACTACAAAGCCCCTTTCCAGAATACCAAAACCTGGAGAAAGCTGCGAAAGCAGTCTTCTCCAGTCCATATCTACGCTCTGTAGTCCTGCACCTCGCAAATGTGCAGACCCTGTGTCCAGCAAACTGTCCATTTTACCGTGACAGTAGCTCCTACTGTCACAATATATATATATATAAAATATACTGTATGAAATGTAAAGCAAAACATTTTTTGCAACTTCACAAACCTTCCCAAAAAAAAGTATTATATATATATATATATATATATATATATATATATTTATATATATATATATATATATATATATATATATATATATATATATATATATATTACTGTATGTATACTTTTATTTAAATATTTATTGAGGATTATATATGTATAAATACTCTATTTGTTGAGGAATATATCCGGTCTTCAAAAGACACAAGAGACCTGGAGCAGTATGCAGCTGCTGTATGCTGGAAGCATTCCTTGATGAATATATCTCTCCATTTCCACCGAATTGACTGATTGGTTTAATATCTTCTTCACTACACTTTTTGTCACAGAAGAAAAGGATAAAAATGACTGCTGTATAAAAAACCTATTAATCACATCTATTAATGCATGTTTTTTTTTAGCAGTTACAATTCTGGAAAAAGAGTTGTTTGGTGAAAATTGTATCAGTTAAACTGCCCAAAGATAGCCGATGTGCGTGAGTGGCAACACATATGGATAAGTTGGCATTATTTCAACATCAAAATAACAAATATACTGTACATGGCATTTTTTTGGGGATCTCAGGTTAGCTATTTGAAATAAAACAATATAGTATTCTTTTTGCTCCACATTTCTATGTTGCACTAATTTTCCAGAATTTTCTGTAAGTTGGGCAAAAATGCTTCATTTAGAAAAAATCTTATTCAGTAAAACCTTGGATTGCAAGCATAATTAGTTCCAGAAACATGCTTGTAATCCAAAGCACTTGTATATCAAAGCAAATTTCCCCATAAGAAATAACGGAAACTCAAATGATTCGATCCACAACCATTTATTCTTAGGTCCTTCAGTTTATAGTCCATATAAAAAGATTATAGCAATGTGATAGGTTGTGTAACCATAAAATATCCATCCACAAATGGCAGTCTCCACAAGGGGATTAGAAGAAAAATCCAGCAGGAGCTACAGAGTATAAAAGATTAGCAATATGTTACTAAATGTTGTACCTACATTAACCACTACAGCCCAGGACCATTTTGTTGCTAAAGGACCAGGCCCCTTTTTGCGATTCAGCACTGCGTTGCTTTAACTGATAATTGCGCAGTCGTGCGACGTGGCTCCCAAACAAAATTGACGTCCTTTTTTTCCCACAAATAGAGCTTTCTTTTGGTGGTATTTGATCACCTCTGTCATTTTTATTTTTTGCGCTATAAACAAAAATATAGCGACAATTTAGAATTTTTGCTATAATAAATATCCCCCAAAAATATATAAAAAAATTATTTTTTTCCTCAGTTTAGGCCGATACGTATTCTTCTACATATTTTTGGTAAAAAAAAATCGCAATAAGCGTTTATTGATTGGTTTGCGCAAAAGTTATAGTGTCTACAAAATAGGGGGTAGTTTTATGGCATTTTTATTAATATTTTTTTTTTTTATTGTAATGGCGGCGATCAGTGATTTTTATCATGACTGTGACATTATGGGGGACACATCGGACACCTTTGACACATTTTTGGGACCATTGTCATTTTTACAGCGAACAGTGCTATAAAAATGCACTGATTACTGTGAAAATGACACTGGTAGTGAAGGGTTTAACCTCTAGTGGCGCTTTAGGGGTTAAGTGTGACCTAATGAGTGATTCTTACTGTAGGGGGGCGTGGCTTGGCATGTGACATCACTGATCTTCGTTCCCTATGACAGGGACATGCCACTAGGAAGAACAAGGAAAGGTTTGTTTACAGTTACCTCTCCCTGTTCTTCTTCTCTGTGACCCGATTGCGGGACCCACGGACGTGTTCTTAAAGAGGACGTACCTGTACGCCCTTGTGCCTGTCCGTGTCATTCTGTTGACGTACATCATCGTGCGGCGGTCCTTAAGTGGTTAAATGTAACCGTATTGCTACACTTAGAGGCGCTTTTCTTCTCTTTTATACTCAGTTGTGAGGTGACGCTACTTGTATATCAAGACATCGCTTGTATATCAAGTCAAAATGTATTTAAATATTTTGCTTGTCTTGCAAAATGCTCTTAAACCAAGTTACTCTCAAACCAAGGTTTTACTGTACATTGTAATAACATGTTCTTGAAAATGCAATGTCTACGGTTGCTTTTGTATACTATAGTGGTTCACTAGCTAACATTGCAATATTAACAGCTGATGAGTTCAAGGGTAATGGCACATGGATTTTTTTCCGACAGCAATTTTGCTGCTCAAGATAAATTTTCTAGCTGATTATTTCCTTCGTAGATTATCTGTTAAATTTAAACTGCCCATAGATATTTGTGTGCATTTATTCCATTTCATGTAATTTGAAAGATACTATAATTCTCATAAAAGGTGTAGTTAGAAATGTATTTTTGTTCTGTCCCGAATTGCCTAAGGTAAGAGAAGTACTAAAGTATTATGCTGAAGTACACACAGGTTGTGGTGCCTGGAAGAACAAGTTTTAGTCTTCATATATTTCCCTGGGGACTTCTTGGATCCTAGTCCTTGACCGCATACTAGGACTCAATCTCTCTCCAAGTCAGGACTGAGCCCCTTCACCTCCTGGTACTGAGCCATACCCCTCTGGCTGCAGGGAAATGGCTTCCCCACTATGGGCCTAAGAGAAAAGTCACATGTGTTCAGTGCTTAGTGTCCCTCAGGCTCAGAAAGATTACTGTAGAACCAAAGTAGAATTTGATGAAGGAGGTCACTGGCTGATCTGAGGTCTGTACTATAGAAGGGATAAGGACTAGAAAGCAAGGTCCAGGCAGTAGATCAGGCACCCCTCACCCTTTATAAATTGCTGTATAGTAATAGTACTGAAATATTCTTGAGGGGACAATTTTAATATATATATATATATATATATATATATATATATACGAGTACTTACCTTGCCCCCAGCCTGTGGTCCCTGGGGGAAGGAGATGTCACAATCCTTCTGGGGTGATTTGGGTATGGTGTGATACCTAAATCTCATAAAATGCTCTTGCACTGGACTGGAATGCCATCCTGCAAGATTTGGTGTGCACATCATTCCCCAGAAATTTCACAGGGAAGGATAGTTACATCACTACTTGCAGCGAGGAAGACGGTTATTAAATAAGCATTTGTGCTAACATTTTTCACCACAGGTACATTTTTGTGCAACTATTATATAGCAGTTGATAAAGGTGTAGGGAGCCCGTAGATAATGAACAGACCTTCATCTCTTGCAAAGTGCGCCTCATTTAATTTTTTAAAGCAGGAAGCTCCTTATGCCTCTTTTGTGTGCCCTGCACTTTCTTTCTACTTGTTTTTCTGTCATTTATATAATTTCCAGTATGTGTTGCCAACACCATAAAGCATAGTAGATGTTATTCTCATACAGACTTTTAATATTAATGCTAATAATTGCACACTTCAATTCACATAAATATGTAAAATTTTGTAAATAAACCCCTCTGCTGTAGAATTCAATTTATCTATGATTATAAACTATCCCCAGATGTTCATAAATCTTTAATTCAAGCTTGATTTTTAATTTCATGCCTCTCAGTTTTTCTGGATTAAGCAGAGCATATGATTACAGCCACATAACTATAGACACACAGTCTGAATTGCATTTTGGTAGATGCTGTATTTACACAGTAACTGCATTAACACAGTATTTAGTGAATTTTTACTTTTTAAATAATACTTCCCACATGGGGAAATGAGTGACATAGATAGCAGGAAATGGGTCTTATTTGTTTATGAAGACTATAAAATTAGACCCCCTGGGCAGTGAATAATAAAATGTGGTGTGCACCGGCAAAAATGCAATTGCACTGAATACTGGACGTAACTTAAAGGGATGTGGTTAAACAGAGTTGGAGTTGACTTTATATAGTATAGAATGATAAAGTGTTGAAAAGGGAATGTAAAATGCAGTATCTGTGAAGATACACTAGAAGGGCCTAGGCCCAACATTAGACATTGGGGTACTTGTTCAGGGGTTATCAGTAGATGACTTACTACTAACCCCTGATCTCTCCTTCACTTACTATAGACCTCTGAACTCTTTTATTTATTTCTGACCCATGAGTCATTACTGACCTCTGAGCCCTGTCTCACTTACTACAGATCCCTATACTCTGGTCACTTACTAATGACCCCTGAACTCTGCTCATTTACTACTGATCTCTACACTCTGGTCACTTACTACTGACCCCTGAACTCTGCATTACTTACTACTGACCTTGACTCAATACTGACCTCTGAGCTCTGCATCACTTACTACTGACCTTGGCTCAATACTGACCTCTGAACTCTGAATCACTTACTAATGACCCCTGAACTCTGCTCATTTACTACTGATCTCTACACTCTGGTCACTTACTACTGACCCCTGAACTCTGCATCACTTACAACTGACCTCGACTCAATACTGACCTCTGAACTCTGCATCACTTACTACTGACCCCTGAACTCTGAGTCATTTACCACGGAACTTTGTATCACTTACTATTGACCTCTAAACTCTGTGTCACTTACTGCTGACCCCTGAACTCTACATCACCTACTGCTTATCCCTAAACTCTGCACCACATACTCCTGACCCCTGAACACTGCGTCACTTACTACTGTTCTCTGTGTCACTTTTTGCTGACTCTTAAACTCTGTGTGACCTACTCCTGAGCCTGAACTCTGTGTCATGTACTCCTGACCCCTAAACTCTGCATTATTTACTGCTGACCTGTGAACTCTGCGTCACTTACTACTGGCCTCTGTGTCAGGTTTGGCTGACCCCTGAAACTTGTGCAACTTTCTACTGACCTCTGAACTCTGCATCACTTACTACTGACCCCTGAGTTAAGGCCTACCTACATCACAGAGCAGCTACACTTTCAGGAAAGGTTCTAAACCTATTGTTGGGACCCACCCAGATGCCTGGCTGAAAGCTGGGTTTTGCTCTCAGCATTTGGCTGAGAGCCGAGGCCAGCAGTGCCTGCCCACTTTCCAGCATGGCACTCCAGTGAGTGCTTGGAGGTCAGAGCAGAGAGCGGTGACTGACTCTGGTCAGAGCTGAGTGGTCATTGGCCAGAAAAATTCTGTCATGGGACTGAAAATATGGCATTTGGCAGGGCTTAGTCTTGAAGTTAAGATTCTAGTAACAAAGAGAAATAGTTTTAGAAGAGGGTTTTCTTGCTGATAAAGGTAATAACAGGCAACTTCTAGTGCCTTCTCTTAAGCAGGATTTTTACTTTTGAATACATAAATGGCTGACAAGTTAGCTTTAGGGTACTTTCACACTGAGGCAATTTTCAAGCAATTTAGCTTTAGAAATAGCCTTTAAAAAGCACCTGAAAACTGCCTCCCATTGCGAGCAATGGGTGCTTTCACACTCGGGCGGTGCGCTTGTGGGACGTTAGAAAAAGTCCTGCTTGATGAGGATTCCCTCCAGGAGAGGGATAAGAATAAAATACAATGGTACCAACAAGGTAACAAAACAGGGAAATTATTAGCCAGAAATCTAAAAAATCAACAACCCACGACTTCCATAGTTAAAATCTTAAAAACAAATGGGGAACTGGCCTATGACTCTACCAAAATATTAAAAACTTTCCATACATATTATTCTAAATGATATAATTTGAATATTTAACAGGAAAATAAAGATAAAAATAAGAAAGAGGAGGAAATTCGTAAATATATAAAAGATACAGCTCTACCAAGATTTCCGAGAGAAATAGTGGAGGAACTGGAAAAAGAAATTTCAATAGAGGAAATTCAACATGCTATCTCTGAAATGGCCCTGGGCAAAAGCCCCGGCCGGACCTGACGGGTATACTTCCAGATTTTACAAATCATTTCAAGACATAATAGTACCTATTCTTAAGAAAACAGATAACTCTATATCTAGAACACAAATTTTCACACCACAAAGTATGGAAGCTCACATTGTATTAATACCAAAATCTGAGAAAGACCACACATTAGGCTTGTGCAATTCGTTTCGTAACGAATCGAAATTCGTCCGAATTTAGCAACTTTCGGACATTCGGAAGCATTTGAATTTCCGAACAAAGCAATTACGAATAAAACCGAATCCGAAATAAATTATACCGCAAATAGCGAATGCCCGAATGTCTTCGGCATAATTCGTTATGAAAAAAGTTACGAATGTACGAATCCATACGAAGCACAATAACACTTACTCTGCTCTGCTCTCTGCTTCTCCCTCACCGTGCTGAACTCCCTCTCAAAATAGTGTACAGGGGCGGAGGCTATAGCCGCATGTAAAAAACGAAAGTAAAATACGAGATTTCTAATCCATTCGAAGCACAATAACACTCTGCTCTGCTCTCTGCTTCTCCCTCACCGTGCTGAACCCTCTCAAAATGGTGTACAGGGGCAGAGGCTATAGCCGCATGTAAAAAACAAAAGTAAAATACGAGATTTCGAATCATTACAAATAACCACTATGTATTTAGAAAAGTACAAATCCATTCAAAGCACATTAGGCATAATAGGCAGCGTCGTCGTGAGAGAGACACAGAAAATTACGAATCAACAAACCCAAAAAAAGTTACGAAAGTAGGAGTTGTGTCCAGAATCAACGAAAAACAATGTACCCTACCGAAAGTACGAATTATAAATCAACTAAAAATTCAACTAAAAATGTCGCTTGCGAAAATACGAATTACGAATACGAACACGAAAAATCCCGTCTAGCAAAATTACGAATGATTACGAATCAACAGGACCGAAAAGAAACAAACCGAAACTAACCGAATTTTTCCGTTGTGCACAAGAAACGAACCGAAAGTAAACAAATTTTTCCGTTGTGCACAAGTCTACCACACATTATGTAATAACTCCTTAACAAACATCGATATACGACTATATTCAAGATCAAACAGGCTTCACAAAAGGACGAGAAACAAGGGATAATATCATAAAAACCTGTACATTGGTTGAATATGTTCAGAGAAATGCAACCCCAACTTGTTTACTATCTATTGATGCTGAAAAAGCATTTGATAGGGTGGGATGGCAGTTCTTGGAGGAAAGATTAGTTCAGATAGGAATGGGCCCAAAAATGCTTAGTAGGATTGTCGCCTTGTATTCTAATTCACGGGCAAAAATTAGAACAAATGGAATGTTATCAGAATATATAGAAATTTCAAATGGAACCCGACAGGGTTGTCCATTATCTCCCTTATTATATGTACTAGTGATGGAACATCTTATACAAGCAATAAGGAAAAACAAAGATATACAAGGTATTAGTATTAAAGATAAAGAATATAAAACAGCAGTCTATGCAGATGATTTATTAATATATGTGACTAACCACATTATAACAATACCTAATTTAATAAAAGAATTTAAACGATTTGGGGAATTGAGTAACTTAAAAGTTAATTATGAAAAATCTGAAATGCTAAATGTATCACTAACAGAAAAAGTACAACTATTATTGCAAAATAATTTTTAGTTTAAATAGCAACAAACAGCTATTAAGTATTTGGGAATTTATATTCCGAGAGACTTGAACAAATTACAAGAATTTAATTATAATACGACTGTCCGAAAAGTAATAAAACTATTACAAAAATATGAAAAGGTAACATACTCATGGATGGGAAGAATAAACATAATAAAAATGGATATATTGCCAAAACTGTTATACATTTTTCATACAATTCCCCTAGTTATTCCGAAAAAAATAAAGATTGAATTAAGGAAAGCAATAGGAAGTTTTATTTGGGCCCACAAAACACAGCGAATTAGAAGAGAAATTTTAATCTGAACTAAGAAAAATGGAGGGTTAGCATTACCAGACTTTTCAAAATATCTACAAGCTGCCTCCTTGACTAGGATTAAAGACTGGTATCACAATGGGGAGGACAAACAATGGGTTAAACTAGAAGAAGATATTATAGGAATTCAACTTAAAGCGCTCACTTGGATAAAACCTAATTTAAGACCTGGAAACAAGAAATTAACTATCTTTGCAAGAGCCAGATGAAAAATATGGGACACAGAATTAAAAAAGGGGAACATATCCACTATGATGGGACCAATGACCCCACTGTTCTCCAATCCAGAATTTCAGCCAGCTTTAGCAACCACAAAATACTTAAAATGGAACATACTGGAGAACTCAAGGGTCGCCCAGATCCTAGTAGATGGCAAATTGCCAAAAATACAAGATCTGGGACCGGAACATAAACATAAATGGCTACAATACCATCAATTAGCTACATATATTGCAACAAAGATAGAATTACCTCTAATAAATAGACCAAAAACTAAATTTGAACAAATATTAACAGATAAACAAAAGCCAACCAAAAAGTTATCTAATATATATGCCCTATTACTCCCTTCAGGACCCATTAGAGAATTAACAGGGATGAAAAAATGGGAAAAGGAAATAGGAAGATCAATATCAGAGATAGAATGGAAGAAAATATTTAAAATTATTCATAAAATATCTACAGCGAACAAATATCAAGAAAGAAACGATAAAATAGCAATGAGATGGTATTGGAGCCCTATAACGTTAAATAAAATAAATAGTGGACAAATGGATATTTGTTGGAGATGTAAGGTGGAAAGAGGGACTATGGACCACATTTGGTATGACTGTCATATGGTGAGAAAATTCTGGAAAACAATACATGAAATATATGAAAAAGTGTCAGGAATAGAGAGGAATCTAAATATAGATATCTCATTGCTATCCCTGATGCCAGAACCAATAAATAGTATTAAGAAGGATATTTTTCATCATATGACATCAGCAGCTAGACCAATAATAGCCCGCAATTGGAGAGAAAATAAAAGCCCAAACATAGCAGACTGGATATGTGAAGTGAACAAAATACAATATAGCGAAAGACAGATAAGAGAAGAAGGATACATAAATAGTCAAATGCCAGAATCATGGCAAAAATGGGATGAATTTTGGCTCTCAAATAGATTGAAAGAATATTTATAAATGGAAAATCAGGAAGAACGTGAAGGGTTATTGTAAAAGGAATATAAAATGAATATATGGAAAGGGAGACAATAGAGGGGGTACGGGTTTTTTTTTTCTCTTTTTTTTTTTTTTTTGGGGATGTGGGGCTGATGTTGGATGAACGTGTGAAAGGATGAATGAGAAGGCAAGGTAGTAGAATGTATGGAGGTACATATGGTAAGAAATGTTTGATAAATGTGGCTTATAGATATTGATCAGATTCTGTACATTGAATAATGAGTAGGAATAGATGTGAAATGTGATAGAATCTTGTTCAATTTAAAAAAAATTGTATTAAGAAAAGAACCAATAAAACTAAATTGAAAACAGAAAAAGTCCTGCAAGCAGCATCTTTGGGGCGGCTTGGGAACGCTATAAATAGCGCTCCCAAAACGCCCCTGCCCATTGGAATGAATGGGCAGCGCTTCCAAAGCGATTTGAAAGCGCCACAAAATGGGACTATTCTCCCCACTAGTGCCCGAAAAGTGCTGCAAAAATGCAGCTAAACAGCCTCTAAAGCACCGTAAAAACAACCGGCGCTTTAGCGCTGTTTTAGTGACGCTGCAGTGTGAAAGGGGTCTTAAAGATGACTTGGCTGAGCATGATTTCCCCTTTACATCTGATGATCTGGGACCGCCCGAATTTTGATCCATGTATGGGCAAGCTGATTCTTCCCAAGTCGATCCATTGGTTGGATTTTTCTACATATGATTACTGTCGGCTGCTAAAGTCAGTAACAGTAACCATTGTTTTCTGCCTTCCAGAAAGGCCCACAGCGCTCCCCGCTGGCAGAAAACAATAGTGCTACGGGAGGCATTTCCCCATCAACACTGAATGTGTTGATAGGGGAATCTAGCAATTTTCTTTCCTTACACCCATCGAATTGAGTAATCTATGGCATGCCTTAAGATTACTAGTAGATTTATTTGGACTTTACTAACAAATTAATGCCAAACTCGTGTTAACAATTTTTAGGCAGTTATAGCAACAGTTTCTTTCCTTTTGAGATAAAGATTTAAAATAAATCATTAAAGGCTGACCATTGTTAGCACCACTGTCAGTGTTAAATGGTTTGTCTCGACACTTCAACTGCCATTTTTTGCTAAACGACTTAGTCTGTTAAAGGACAATGAAAAATAACAGATTTACTGGCCAGATCACCAGGTGAAAATAAAGGGGAAATGTCCTAAAAACAGAAAGATAATGCAGCCACCACATCTTAGAACTGGTAATTGCAATATAATACATTTTTGTTTTTGGGTTTAATACCACTTTAAAGCATATACAAAAATTAAATTTTGCTAGTTTAGTTTATAGAAGATAGGTTTAGCATATATCAAACTCCAGGGAAACCGCTTTTACGTTATGATTTAAATATACTGTACATGTTCATCATTTTTCTAGCTTAGCCTGTCATGTTACATGGTGAAGAACATTCCCATTAAGGGAACATAGTTATATAGAGTACTCATGTAGAAATGAAAGGCTGACTACTAGCTCTCTGCTGTGCATTACTAATGGTGTGGGTAGGCTTCTTACCATAGTGCACATTTAGAAAAAGTAATACAGCTTGTCATAGTGGAAATCTTGCTATTTTCATATAAACTTACTTCCCATGAAAATATTTATTTGTAGCATATGTTCTTGAGACTGTGGAATGCCATGCTTCCAACTATTATCTGAAAGTTACAATGAAATGTCTATATTCTTGTTTTTGAAAGTCATTTACCGGTATGTCTTTTTCACAATAAAATACCAAGAGTAACAACAAAACAAAATTCCTAGTAAAAGAATGGCCAAGACTGACTTAGTAACCTACTTTGAAGCACTGTACACACGGGCGAGAATCCTGTCGAAAAAAAACATTTGTTTTCTCGACGGGATTCCTGGCAAGCTTTTCTTGCCAAGCCCTATGTACACAAGCACATTCAAAAGAACCGCCGTTCTTTTGAATGGCAAAAACGCGGTGATGTCATCGACTACGACGAGCAAGCGCTCATCACATTCGATGCCGTCGCCGCCAGCTTCACCCTACACTACCTTTGTAAGCTACAGCGCATGCGTAGAAGTCTCATCGAGCATGCGCAGGCTTACCTGGGGACAGGTAAGCATGTAGCCTCGTACACACGCATCGTTTTCTCTTTGGGAAAAAGACCAACAAGAATCCCGACGAGAAAATAGAGAGCTGGTTCTCTATTTTTCTCGTTGAGATTCCCAGCAGTTTTCCAGACGAGAAACCATACACACGAACGGTTTTCTCGGCAAAAAGCTCTCCCAGCAGTTTTCTTGCCGAGAAAACCAGTTGTGTGTACGAAGCTTAACCCTAATTTATGGAGCGAAAATTCCACAGGGGTTGTTGCACTTTAATCATATATTTATTTTATTAACTCTCCACAGATTACTACGGGGCAATATGCCATTACCTGTGCACATTACCTATGGATTCACTTGGACATGGATGCCTGGTCCGCCCTTCCCCCCCCTTTTTTTTTTTTTGGGGTTCCGCTGCCTCAGCCCCCCGGGGTAGACTTTCCCTGGTGCCCCCCACCCGCAGGGCTGCCAAATTCACCCTCCCCTCCCTTTCCCCTCCAACTGAGCTGACATGTAAGTACTAGTGTTTTGTCTTCATACTACTGCCTTTTTGGAATATACCCATTACATACTGTATATGATTTTGCTTTAGTCTTCTTTATTACCTTCTAGACTCTATTTTCTGCATCTAATCCTGAGGAAGTGGAGATCAATCCACCAAAACGCAGAGTTATAGGATGCCTAGAAATGTTTTGTTCGCTACATCATTTGTTATTATGTATGCCTCATTGTCTGGTTTTACCATGTAATAAAATATGAATATATACTGTATATACTCGAGTATAAGCCGAATTTTTCAGCACATTTTTTTGTGCTGAAAATGCCCCCTCGGCTTATACTCTAGTCACCTTTTTGCGCCTGATCTTCTGAATTTTGGGGACCCGGTACTGGCCGGCCGTAGGTCCCCTGGACCCTGAAACTTGGCACACATGTAGCCCCATTTCTCCTCTATAAGTGTGCAAAGTTTTTTGTCCGGAGGACCTACTGCCGGGGAGCACAGATTTTTCAAACCGGGCACCCCTTCCATAGACTCCCATGTTAAATGGTAATATCTCCAGTGATTTTGGGGACCTGGTACCGGCCGGTTTTAGGTCCTCTAGACCCGAAACTTGGCACACATGTAGCCCCATTTCTCCTCTATAAGTGTGCAAAGTCTTTTGTCTGGGGAACCTAGGGTCGGGGAGCACCGATTTTTCAAACCCGGGCACCCCTTCCATAGACTCCCATGTTAAACGTCAGTCTAGTCATGGACACAGTGAGGCATGGGCACAGTGAAGCATGGGCACAGTGAGGCATGGACACAGTGAGGCATGGACACAGTGAGGCATGCACATGGACACAGTGAGGCAAAGTGAGGCACAGTGAGGCATGTAGATGGACAGCCTAGGCTTATACTCGACTCAATAAGTTTTCCCATTTTTTTGTGGTAAAATTAGGTGCCTCGGCTTATATCTGGGTCGGCTTATACTCGAGTATATACGGTACACAGATTTAGTAATTAAATATGAATATTTACATAGTTTTATGTCAATCATGATGATCATCTAGTATGGTTCAGCACAATGAAATGTATTTACCTATACTTTATTATGTCTGCAAAATTTTTATTTTTTACTAGTCATTATGCAATAAACCTACTATCATATATACTATTGACTTTTCCAGTGATCAGCCTCATTTAAAGTCCCCTCAACCAATTTTTCCCTTTTTCTGCACCTACTTTAACCCTTGGATTGTCTTATAGGCCAAAGCAACAGGTTAAATTCCACCCTCATCAGCAACATATACTTACCATCTATTCTTTGCCCCATTGCCCTGTTCAAGTCTTGAAATGTGCAAATGACTGAGGACCCCTGTGTGACAACACTGGACCAAATATTAAAGTAGAAATATAGGCAAAAGAAAGGGTTATAATTATAACCCCTGTCAGTTTTTGCCATCCGTGTCCCATTGGGGAGATTTACTTTCACTTCCTGTCCCATAGCCAAAACAGGAAGTGAGAGGAAATCCCTGCATATTAGGGGAATCTCTTGTGCCCCCCAGGTCACCAGACCTGTGTCCCCATTGGAAGATTTCCCCTCTCTTAAGCCCTGTACACTTGATCGGATTTCCTATGGATTTTAAACTAATGAATTTTTCCATCGGTAATCCATCAGTCTTGCATACACACCATCAGTCAAAATCCGACCGTCCCAAACGCCGTGACGTAAAACACTCCAACAAGCCGAGAAAAATTAAGTTCAATGCTCCTGAGCATGCGTCAACTTGATTCTGAGCATACGTGGGTTTTTTGTCCGATGGAGTTCTACACAGACGATCAGAATTTGCTATCGTTTTTTTTCCCATCGGATAAATTTAAAACATGTTCTATTTTTTCTCACCGATGGAAAAAAGACAGATGGGCCCATACACGATCGGTTTGTCCGATGAGAAAAGTCCATCGGACTGTTTTCATCGGTAAAACCGATCGTGTGTACACGGCTTCACTGTTTTGGGACAACACAAAATTTGGGATTTCCTTTTACTCTCACATTTAATAATTGAAATTAACAGGACAAGTAGAAAGGGGGCACATATAGCAATAAAAACCTAACAGGGGTTCTAATTGCTCTTCACTCTGTACAAAACAAAACAAAAATGTTTGCCTTTAGTTATATATTAAGAGCCGGTTCACACAGGGGCAACACGACTTCAACACGACTTCCAGAAGCAACTTCAGACACGACTTGAGCATGAATCACAGTGAGACTTGGAGGAGATTTCAGCGCGACTTGTGGTCATTAACAACACGACTTGAAGTAAATTCCTTGTGGCTTCTGGGTAAATTCCTTTCTGCTTCCTGTAAAGTTGCCTTCAAAATGAACAGTGATCAGACTTCTAAGCGACTTCCATTGAAATCAATGGTACAAGTTGCCTACAGGTCGCCTTGAAGCCTGATTGAAGTAGTACAGGAACCTTTTTTTGAGGTCGGAGCGACTGCAGTCGTGTACATTAAAACATCTCCATTCACTTCAATTAGTTTTAAAAATAGCGCGACTTGGGGCAACTCGGGGAGACCTGAAGTCTCGTCCGGAGTCGCCCCTGTGTGAACCGGGTCTTAAGCTGAAGGTGAGCTAGAAAACATTTTTTTCTACAGCTTTAGTTACATTTAGTTCCTTTTATTAAAGCGGATTTTCACCCATTTTTTAGTTTATTAAAAGTCAACAGCTACAAAAAGCATAGCTGCTGACTTTTAATAAACCGACACTTACCTGCCCCACGGTCCAGCGATGCGGGCCGCGCGGAGGCTCGCTCCTCTCCCCCTCCTCTACTCGGCGCCGTCATAACTACTGTGAGGATCCGGTCGGGACAGCTTACAGCTTCACGGCCGGGTGCGCACTGCGCATGCGCGAGTCGTGCTGCGCTCTGCTATTGGCCAGCCGATCTTCTGGGACCTGTGTTGTGTCCCAGAAGATCGCTGGCAGGGAGGGGCCGCCTAGGGCGAGATGAGGAGTCGCCTAGGCGGCCCAAAAAAGGAAGCAGGAAGTGGGACAGGAAGTCCCACTAAAAATAAGGTAAACACCCCCCCCCCAAAAAAAAAAATGACATGCCAAATGTTGGCATGTCAGGGGGCGAGGAGTGCTCAAAGCGGAAGTTCCACTTTTGGGTGGAACTCCGCTTTAAGGATTGCTTCCATTTGTTGCCTGGAATTGTTAATGGTTCTTGGTACATGCAGTTTACTAGGTCTAAGAGAGCTAGTTAAAAACTGTGTGAGCTTCAAATCACTGTATCTAGAGGGTAGGAGGAGGGGCTTTTTCAGCTAAGCACACCTTCTTGCCTCTGTGCCTGAACTAAGGGCAGATAAATTCCAGGAAGTAAATGCTACATTAATCATCTACCCTTGCTCAAAATGGTTGCAGCTAGAACTGCTAGGCGTTTGTTTTTCAAAGTGATTTCTCAACAACATAATATGAATATTATTTTATTAAAAATTAATAAAATAAAGTGTTTTGGTTTGTGGTGCTCAGATACAGTTAAGTTCTACTTTAAGTTGCTGGTATGTGCATATAGGCTTTTAGGCATGATCTAGCAAAAATCATCAGGATGGCAAGGGTAGTCTATTTCTATGCTGATTTCAGCTGTTTGCTGGTTACAGGTAGGTTATTTAGCACAGTAACAAAAAAAAAAAATCATCCTTCCATAAATGCACCAGCACTGTGGCAAAGGACATTGGATCTTTGGCATCTCACAGGTCCTGTGTGACAATTCCCATGGCACATGGATTATATGAAATTGTAAAGAATGTGTGAAATGTACTTAACCTAATTGTCCACTTTGTAAAGGAAAACAACTATCACAAAAGTTGAAAGTGCAAATTGTTAGATACCTATTTATGATGAACAAACCAAATACTGAAATATTTAAAAAGACATGGTAGTTAAGCTGTGCTGTGGTAGTACTATTTTACATAAAGCATGTCCATACTTGAAAGAAGCAGTGGTACAGTTGGGAAAGCAAGTATAAGCAGCTGGTGGAGCTAATATCAATGTGCAACTGCTACTTTGCCCTACAAGGACACTAATACACCTAAGAGCGTACAGGTTATTGTTATTTGTATATTAAAATATTTTCATGTACATTTTGAGAATATATTGCTCCACAGAGCCTGTAGTTGTGGAGGTCAGTTAGGGCTTGTTTTATAGATCATTCTCAGTATGTTATGAATATCTAAAAATTTGAATTTTTTAGTCTAGACATGTCTTAAGGTCTTACTAAACCCCCGTACTGGAATTTTTATATACACTTGATATCCCAGTTATGAAAGACCCTAACAAGAGTGTAATAATATTCAACTTTGCAAATGTAATAGTAAATTGTTACAAATGCATTTCCATGTGTCACAGTCAGTTTGCAGAGTTCCAGAGATCATAATAAGGCATAGGGTTCGCTCAGAAAATAACTGAGAAAACCATTGAATTAGATCCTGCTCTCTGTCTTGGATTTTCCATCGGAATTCCGATGAAGCTGACTTCCATCAGTCTTGCATACACACCATCAGACAAAATTCCGACCGTCCCAAATGCCGTGACGTACAACACGTACGACGGCACTATAAATGGGAAGTTCAAATCCAATGGCGCCACCCTTTGGGCTGCTTTTGCTGATTTCGTGTTACCGCGTGTTAGTAAAAGCTTGGTGTTAGCCGATTCGCGCTTTTCAGTCTCCGTGCTTTTCAGTCCGTTACAGCATGACGAATGTGCTATCTCCATTACGAACGCTAGTTTTACCAGAACAAGCGCTCCCGTCTCCTAATTCAGTCTGAGCATGCGTGGGTTTTTTCTCCGATGGAGTTCCACACAGACGATGGGAATTTGCTATCGTTTTTTTTCAGATGGGGTCCACACACGATCGGTTCGTCCGATGAAAACAGTCCATCGGTAAAACCGATCGTGTGTACAGGGCTTTAGAGATTGATTTCATCCATTCAATGGAAGAAACTCTTGCCTAATTCGGTCCACTCCTATCTCCATTAATACAGATAGAATGGGCCGCACAGTAAGATGGTTTTCATGGTAACATTTCTCTATGTATAATCCTTATTGATTAATATTTTTATCTTACGCAAGATTTATTGCTAAGAATGTATCCCATCCTTTTATGTTCTTATATTTTTAGTTATTACCAGTATATTTTCTGTTATCATCAGTTATTTTATGTATCTACCCCATTTTGTATTTTCCTTGATCACCCTTCTATTACACCTGCTTTACTTGTATTCTTGTATGCTTTCCAATTTTTAAAATAAATTTATATTGTGAAAAAAATAAAACGAATGCAGAACATCCTGATAAATAATCTGTTTTGCATGGCATACGCACTATATTAATTTAGTCATCTGTTCTCAGACATTAATTTATATATTGCATGTAACCATGTCAGCAGAAGGAAACCTTTTTTCCCACTGTTAGGTTATTCAGACGTTATTATAACTGAAACTGCTGGATAGGCACATGTGCTAGATGATGGATAAAGGAGGTTAAGGATGTATCTTCCCTACATGTGATGTTAAATGGATGGTCTTAGATATATTGTCCCCCCCCCACAGATGATACACTGCCCATAGAGTGTGGCAATATGGCCTCTCTGTGCATGTCCCATGCAATTAGACATTTACTCAGGAATGGCAGTGCTCAGGGATGCACCTGAAATCCATCATTGTCACTGCAACACTGTTGGAAGCAAGAGGGTCACTGCATGAGCGCAGCATCAGACAGATGAACTGAAAGATTCTCCTGCTATTGCTGCTGAGATGAAGTGTAACCCACTCAGGAATAAACGCATCTCCCACATCATGGCATACAGAAGTGTACAATGGCCATTAACACTAATGGGAAAAGTGTGACAATTCTAAAAATTCGAAATAAATTCCAGAAAGCAGCAATGTGCTTAAAGATATATAGTCTTTTCAGTTTTGTTAACGATAAATTTCTTTAGGAGATCCACCAACATTAACAACCCTCTAAAAAAGGGCAACAGGAGCCAGGGGTAATGGGTAAAATAGTTGTCACATTTTGAATGACAACACTGTACCCAAATGAACATTTGTTTATTTTTTTTCACACCAATAGAGCTTTCTTTTTTTTTTTTTTTTGCTAAATAAATGAAGAAAGACTGAAAATTGTGAAAAACGTTTCTGCTATAAAATCTTGTATTTTATACTTTTGCAAAACCTTTTTAAATCAATATGTAGCGGTACCCCCCGTAGGAGCTGCTGGTTTAGTTTTGGGTCTGCACGTTACCTTACTGTTTCAAATGTTCGGCTCAGGGGTTCTCCTTGAAGAGTTTCTCCGGAAGAAATGTCTGCACCAACACAAAGTCTTTCAAGGGTTTTATTGAATAAACTTTCCAACAGAGGGTATGGAGGAATGGGGAGGACTCAGGTATCTTACTTGTCCATCACGGAACTTTCCTAGGTTCAGAGGAGCAACTGTCTCCACGCTGGACTCAGCAACCACCAGATAGGCCCACTCTTACCGGCCTAGCAACCGGCGCGAAGTTCGATCAAAGATAGTCTCTGCCACAGACTCGGTATTATAATTTGTTCAATAGTCTCTGCCACAGACTCGTATAACCCCCTCACTGGGTTAGCTCCCTCAGAAATAACACAGCTCTCAGTGCCAGGATCTTTCAGCTGCTCCGGCAGCACTGTGAGGTAGATTTATGGGATCCGGATACATCCTCCAATTGAGTCCTCAATTGCTCAGTCCCTTCCATCAGGCAAGGCGACACAGGATCATCCCTGGATCAGTAGGCCCCAGTAACTCCTGGGCCTAGATCTCAGTTGCGAAGCCTCGGGCCAACGTGGCCCAGAAGCGGAAACTGCCAACACATCCCTGAGGCCAGGAGGGCCCTCAGGTGAGGATCAAAGAACGACCCCCAGCTATTCACCCCGATAGCGCGGTCTCTGCCTCTTAAGTACCCCCTCCCAGAATTATAGTTGTCTGGGCATTAGTTTAGCCCAGAGAGATTCTATTCAAATTGCGGCGCTGTTTCAGTTCAGCTGGTTGCATAATTTCCCCCCCCCCCCCAGCGGTGGGTGTCGCTGTCACCGCTGGTCAGGGTTGGAAAGGCAGCAGGCTGGACGTGTTGGGTACCTCTTTCACCACGCCCCCTGGGCTGCTTCTGGGAAAGAGGTACCCAACACGTCCAGCCTGCTGCCTTTCCAACCCTGACCAGCGGTGACAGCGACACCCACCGCTGGGGGGGGAAATTAGACTGCCCCCCCATCTCTCTCTGTCCCCCCATCTCTCTCTTTGTCCCCCCCGCATCTCTCTCTTTGTCCTACCCCCCATATCTCTCTCTTTGTCCTACACCCCCCCATCTCTCTTTGTCCCCCCCGCATATCTCTCTCTTTGTCCAGCCCCTCACACCCACCCACCACAACTCTCTCTTTGTCCTACCCCCTATCTCTCTCTCTTTGTCCTACCCCCCCATCTCTCTCTTTGGCGCAAACCAATCAATATACGCTTATTGGTATATTTTTTACCAAAAATATGTAACCGAATACATAAATTGATGAAGAATTTCGATTTTTTTAAAAATTTTATTGGATGTTATAGCAGAAAGTAAAAAATATTGTTTTTTTTTCAAAATTGTCACTCTTTTTTTGTTTATAGTTCAAAAAATAAAAACTGCAGAGGTAATCAAATACCACCAAAAGAAAGCTCTATTTGTGGGAAAAAAAGGACATACATTTTATTTGGGTACAGCGTCACACGACTGTGCAATTCTCAGGTAAATTAACGCAGTGCCATATCGCAAAAAATGGCCTGGTCATGAAGGGGGTAAAGCCTTCCGGGGCTGAAGTGGTTAATACATTCTATGCATTACGATATAAAACCTTTTGTGTGCAGCAGCCCCCCTAATACTTACCTGAGCCCCCTCTCTATCTATCGATGTGCACGAGTGCCTCGGCCGTGAGGGACTCTCCCTGCTGATTGGCTGAGACACAGCAGCAACGCCATTGGCTCTCGCTGCTGTCAATCAAAGTCAGTAAGCCAATCAGGAGATAGAGGGGACGGGACACTAAATGGACACATGGAGCTGTGGCCCAGCTTGGATGTCCACATATCACTTTAAGCTGCCAGCTGGCTCACTTCTGAATTGGAGATGCCGCCTTAATGCAGATTTCTCATGACCGCCTACATAGTAAAAGACTCCAACTACTGCCTGCTCTCAATCACAAAGGGAGCAGACCTGATGGGAAACTAGTGTCTGTCACTCCCTATTAGACTCCACCCTTCAGGTACAAAACTTTCTGCTGCTCTTTCTGTATGACAGCTTCAGCGGCGGGGACTTGTAGAACAGGTACATGAACCTGTCACCCACACTGACAATTTTAACCGCTTGCCGACTGCCTCATGTACATATACGTTGGCAGAATGGCACGGGCAGGCAAAGCAACGTACAGGTACGTTGCTTTGAATCTGCCCCCTAGCGCCGGTGTCCCGCGATCGTGTCACGGAGAGGCAGAACGGGTATATGCCTTTGTAAACAAGGCATTTCCCTGTTCTGCTTAGTGACAGGACACTGATCTACTGCTCCCTGTAATCGGGAGCAGTGATCAATGTCGTGTCACTGGTAGCCCAGCCCCCTAACAGTTAGAATCACTCCCTAGGACACACTTAACCCCTTCCTCATCCCCTAATGGTTAACCCCTTCACTGCCAGTGTCATTTACACAGTAATCAGTGCATTTTTATAGCACTGGTCACTGTATAAATGACAATGGTCCCAAAATAGCGTCAAAAGTGTCCGATATGTCCGCCGCAATATCGCAGTCACGATAAAAATCGCTGATCGCCGCCATTACTAGTAAAAAAATAATAATAACAAAAATGCCATAAAACTATCCCCTATTTTGTAGACGCTATAACTTTTGCGCAAACCAATAAATATACGCTTATTGCGATTTATTTTACCAAAAATATGGAGAAGAATACATATCAGCCTAAACTGAGGAAAAAATTTGTTTTTTTATATATTTTTGGGGGATATTTATTATAGCAAAAAGTAAAAAATATTGCTTTTTTTTCAAAATGATCGCTCTTTTTTTTGTTTATAGCGCAAAAAATAAAAACGCCAGAGGTGATCAAATACCACCAAAAGAAAGATCTATTTGTGGGAAAAAGAGGACGTCAATTTTGTTTGGGAGCCACGTCGCACGACCACGCAATTGTCAGTTAAAGCGACGCAGTGCCGAATCGCAAAAAATGGCCTGGTCATTCAGCAGCCAATTCTTTCGGGGCTGAAGTGGTTAAAGAGTGTCTTAGGCACTATTTATGAATTCCAGGTAGTGTATTTTATGCACTGATAGTGCAAGAAATGGTGTCAGCCCTGCACAGTGTCTTTTTCTAAATGATAGAATCTATCCCCCTTCTGCTCAGCTCTACAATATAAAAAGAATTGTTCTGTAATCCAAGATAAGAACTATAAGGGCTAAATAAGCTCCTTGAGAAAGCACAGGAAGAATTCACAGGACACAGGATTGCTCTGATATTCTGAGAGGATCAAAAGGTATGCATACAACATTCAACACCATACAAAGATACAACATTCTTTTTAATGCTTTATTTAACCAGCCAAAAGGGAACAAGTAATAAAAGTTCATTGTTAGGGTTTACATATGCTTTAACCACTTCAGTTCTTGTACATTTATACTCTTTATGGACTAGAGCAAATTTTATGTTACAACGATCGCCCTATTTCTTTGGCGATAACTTTGCCAGTGCTTATGATAACAAAGTAATCAATACATAACTTTTTTGGAGACAACTAGGCTTTTGTTTGGCAACATTTTTTTTAATGTAATATATAGACAAAAATATTAAAATAAAAGCACATTTTTTAAATGTTTTAAACAGTGTTATTTTTTATTTTAAGGTAGTTTTACTGTAAATAAATTGTATACATTTTATTCTATAATTTGTCATATTTTAAAAAGACACTAAAATTATGTTTCTGGTGCAAAGGATGATAAGGTACTGTATTTGCAAAAGAAAAAAAATGTTTTTCTTTCAAATTTTGCATTTTGTTTTTAATTCAGTACATAAAAAAAAAAAAAAAAAGTAATTTTAACAAAAATTGAAAATTAGCAGAAAAAGAATGGCTAAGGTGGGAAGTGGAGGGAGGAGGTAAATAAGGGTGATTTGAATTACCAAAGGATTAATAAGTGGTTAAATAGAAGATTTTTATTTATTTTTTACATTTTTTTACTTGTAAGATTTCTTTACTTGATGTCACAGCCATTACATCTCCACGCTGTAACAGCACCTAAGTAATGCGGGATCTTGGGCCTCCACTATGTGGACATTTTATCATCTAGCGTCCTGTAGTTCTTAAAGTGGTTGTAAACCCTTATGGGGAAGTTACACCTACAGGTAAGCCTAGATTAAGGCTTACCTGTAGGTGCTTGCATTATCTCCGGGACCTACACGATCTTGGAGATATTTGCAAAAAAGACTGTACCAATGTCTATGGCGCATGCGCACCATAGACAATGGTGCAGGCGCACTGAGCGTGCCGTTTTATGAATGGGGTCATGCCGTGAAAAGCCTGCATCTTTGAAGAAGTGCAGGGTCAGACTTGAATACAGTTTTCAGTGCTTTACTTGAACTGAGGCTTTTCTGTCTCCTGTTACTTTACCAGGGATACCAAGCCGGAGGTGTATGAGATCGCCTTCCTCTCCACTTCAGGCTCCATCACCAGGTATGTGACACCATCAGTGGCAGCTGGTGGAATTTTTTTTGGGGGTGCTGCAAACCATATGCCACCCACCCCGTCGGTTGGTCGGTAGCAATTACCCCATCACTGGCGGCTTCCCCTTGCTCGGCGGCCTCCCGTTCTCCTGCTCTCCATCACCGGTGGCTTCCTGTTTTCCTGCTCTCCAAGGCGGCGGCTTCTGTTTCCTCCCTCCTCCTTGGCGGCCAATCGGAGTCTTCTCTTTTTGGCCAATCAGAAAACGGGTCTCACACCTGCTTCTGCCGCCGAGGAGGAGGGAGGAAACAAGCTGAGGATCAGTGTTTCAACAGCGAATTTTCATTCACTGTTGTAACACACCTGGGTGGGCTCCAGTCGCATGCTCTGCGACCCGAGCCCACCTTATTTTGAAGCCTATTAGAGCTTCTGGCTCTAATCGGGTGCTTCAAAAAAATCCCCTGCCGCTGTAATTCATGCGCCCAGTGCCCCAAAAGGGGCCGGATGCATGAATAGGGGGTGGTCGCGGCAGCCGTTGATAGATTCATGCTAAGCATGAATCTATCCATTATGCATATAGGGGGTGGTCTGGAGAGAGGGGGCGGTGCCCTGGTGCCCCTAATGGACAGGCCGCCACTGAACACCATGGATCTAGGTAACTGATAGGGGCCTTTGGGGGTCTCTTTTTAAAGTCAATGATTAAAGAGGGTTGTGTATGCGGGGTATCTGCCTAGAGAACAGCTCTAACATATCAATATACAATATATATATATATATATATATATATATATATATATATTGTATATTGATATGTAATAGATTTGCAGTTTATGCTAAAAATATAAGCTGCAATTACCCTTTAAGCAGTTTATCTGCAGATCACGAAAAGTTTTTTTCAGTACATAAGCAAATAACTAGTGCACTGGTCTTAAGGATTTTGTGCTCTGCATGTAAAGTATTTATCATTTTATACTAGAGAGCACATTCACACAGGGTGGTGTGAACTCTTGTCACCAGTGGAATTGCTTGCCTTGCCCACAGCCTTAAAACCTTGTCCGCTTACATTCCTCTACATCCTAATGGTAAGCACTCACTAATTCAATTAATTCATGACCTGCCTGATACTTTCCTTGCAAACAGTCACCACTACTTAATTGGATTATCATACCAGCTCCCACTTTTGTGGTTGAATGAAATGCATTCTGCCATCACCGTGCCAGTACCACTAAGCAATGAGTGGGTACGGGTGATCACAGCTTTTCAGAAAAATGACAAGGCAAGCACACCGCAGAAGCTAATGCGCAAACAAGTTCCCAGTTATAAAAATGAACATGTCACTTTAACTTACCTGTTCACTCAATGTAAAGACCCCAGCGGCAAAATACCGCACAAAGTTGCTTTTAATGTGATTTCTTTCTTTGCACTCTCAACACTGTTGAATCTACCTGCATCTTAAAAAAATGTATTCCACATAAAAGATATTCATTTTCTTGCTGGGTGTCACAGTTATGTATGTAAGTTGGTCATTTGCAATTTTTTTTTCCTTGAACACATCCTGAAAGTTGAAGATGACTCCTTGGTGACTTTGTAGCACATCCACAATACAAAGTTAATGTATACAAAGAATCATTATTTATTAGTAGTTTCACACTACTACTGCAGAAAAAATAAAGTCCTCCAGCGGATGTTAACATACTTCAGAGGTTTAGCTTAGTGGCAAATTGAATTAATTTATTTTTGCTTGTTATTGTAATCCTCAACATTCAGACTTTTTCTTATGCCAAGCTGTATTCTAATTCCAACATTAATTCAATCTTTGATGTGAATACTTGTAATGATAGTAAAATGTCTGTGTGCTTATATTATGATTGTATCACTGGAAATGAAGAATTCTAATGTGAAGGTTTTAAAGATTGAAGCCTCGTACACACGGCCGAGAATCTCGTCGTAAAAAACACGTTGTTTTTTTCGACGAGATCCTTGGACAAGAAACTTGTCCTGGCCGAGTGTACACATGCTCATTTCAAAGAACCCGCGGTTCTTTGAAGGGAGCGAACGTGGTGACGTAATTGAATACGACGAGCATGCGCTCGTTACATTCGATGCCGTCGCCGCCATCTTTGTACACCCTATCCTATGCCTAGGAAGCTACCGCGCATGCGTCAAAGTAATTTCGAGCATGCGCGGGCTTCCCGGAGGACAGGTAAGTGTACACACATACAATTTTCTCGTCGAGAAACAGGCTGACTAGAATCTCGACGAGAAAATAGAGAGCAGGTTCTCTATTTTCTCGTCGAGATTCTAGTCGGTTTTCTTGACGAGAAACCATACACACGAACTAATTTCTCGGCAAGAAATCTCTGCCAGCAAGTTTCTTGCTGGTTCTTGCCGAGAAACTCGGTCGTGTGTACGAGGCTTGAGAGTGGTATTTTTTACCACTGAAATCAGATCACGGTACCAAATGTTCAGTGTAGCCAGGATCTTTCAATGTATTTAGCAAAAGGAGTTGATCTTAACCACTTAAGGACTGAGCCTCTTTCTGAGATTTGGTGTTTACAAGTTAAAAACAGTTTTATTTTGCTAAAAAATTATATAATATTTTTTATATTATATTGTGAAAGATGATGTTAAGGCGAGTAAATGGATACCCAACATGTCATGCTTCAAAGTTGCGCCTGCTCGTGGACTGGCGACAAACTTTTACCCTTAAAAATCTCCATAGGCGACGTTTAACCACTTAAGCCCCGGACCATTTCGGGCCATTAGGACCAGGCCTGTTTTTGGGATTCGGCACTGCGCTGCTTTAACTGTAAATTGTGCGGACATGCAATGTTGTACCCAAATGAAATTTGCGTCCTTTTCTTCCCACAAATAGAGCTTTCTTTTAATGGTATTTGATTGCCTCTGCGATTTTTATTTTTTGCGATATAAACAGAAAAAGACCGAAAATTTTGAAAAAAAATGATATTTTCTACTTTTTGTTATAAGAAAAATCAAATAAACTCAATTTTAGTCATACATTTAGGCCAAAATGTATTCAGCCACATGTCTTTAGTAAAAAAAATGTCAATAAGCGTATATTTATTGGTTTGCGCAAAAGTTATAGCGTTTACAAACTAGGGTACATTTTCTGAAATTTACACAGCTTTAAATTTATGACTGCCTATCTCATTTCTTGAGGTGCTAAAATGGCAGGGCAGTACAAAACCCCCCCCCAAATGACCCCATTTTGGAAAGTATACACCCGAAGGAAATTGCTGAGAGGCATGTTGAGCCCATTGAATATTTTTTTTTTTTTGTCCCAAGTGATTGAATAATGACAAAAAAAAAAAAAAAATACAAAAAGTTGTCACTAAATGATATATTGCTCACACATGCCATGGTTATATGTGGAATTGCACCCCAAAATACATTCTGCTGCTTCTCTTGAGTACGGGGATACCACATGTGTGGGACTTTTTAGGAGCCTAGCCACGTACGGGACCCCGGAAACCAAGCACCGCCTTCAGGATTTCTAAGGGCGCAAATTTTTGATTTCACTCCTCACTACCTATCACAGTTTCGAAGGGCATAAAATGCCAAAATAGCACAAAACCCCCCCAAATGACCCCATTTTGGAAAGTAGACACCCCAAGCTATTTGCTGAGAGGCATGTTGAGTCCATGGAATATTTTATATTTTGCCACAGGTTGCGGGAATATGACAAACTTTTTTTTTTTTTGCACAAAGTTGTCACTAAATGATATATTGCTCACACATGCCATGGGCATATGTGAAATTACACCCCAAAATACATTCTGCTGCTTCTCCTGAGTACGGGGATACCACATGTGTGGGACTTTTTGGGAGCCTAGCCGCGTACGGGACCCCAAAAACCAAGCACCGCCTTCAAGGTTTCTAAGGGCATACATTTTTGATTTCGCTCCTCACTACCTATCACAGTTTTGAAGGCCATAAAATGCCAAGATGGCACAAAACCCCCCCAAATGACCCCATTTTGGAAAGTAGACACCCCAAGCTATTTGCTGAGAGGCATGTTGAGCCCATTGAATATTTTTTTTTTTGTCCCAAATGATTGAATAATGACAAAAAGAAAAAAAAAATGTACAAAAAGTTGTCACTAAATGATATATTGCTCACACATGCCATGGTTATATGTGAAATTACACCCCAAAATACATTCTGCTGCTTCTCCTGAGTACGGGGATACCACATGTGTGGGACTTTTTGGGAGCCTAGCCGCGTACGGGACCCCAAAAACCAAGCACCGCCTTCAAGGTTTCTAAGGGCATAAATTTTTGATTTCACTCCTCACTACCTATCACAGTTTTGAAGGCCATAAAATGTCAAAATAGCCCAAAACCCCCACAAATGACCCCATTTTGGAAAGTAGACACCCCAAGCTATTTGCTGAGAGGCATGGTGAGTATTTTACAGCTCTCATTTGTTTTTGAAAATTAAGAAAGTCATTTTTTTTTCTTTTTTTTTTTCTTTTTTTACATTTTCAAAACTTTGTGACAAAAAGCGAGATCTGCAAAATACTCAACATACCTCTCAGCAAATAGCTTGGGGTGTCTACTTTCCAAAATGGGGTCATTTGGGGGGGTTTGTGCCATCTGGGCATTCCATGGCCTCCGAAACTGTGATAGGCAGTGAGGAGTGAAATCAAAAATTTACACCCATAGAAATCCTGAAGGCGGTGCTTGGTTTTTGGGGTCCCGTACGCGACTAGGCTCCCAAAAAGTCCCACACATGTGGTATCCCCGTACTCAGGAGAAGCAACAGAATGTATTTTGGGGTGTAATTCCACATATGCCCATGGCATGTTTGAGCAATATATAATTTAGTGACAACTTTTTGTACATTTTTTTTTTTTTGGTCATTATTCAATCACTTGGGCCACAAAAAAAATATTTAATGGGCTCAACATGCCTCTCAGCAAATAGCTTGAGGTGTCTACTTTACAAAATGGGGTCATTTGGGGGGGGGTTTTGAACTGTCCTGGCATTTTATGCACAACATTAGGAAGCTTATGTCACACATCATCCACTCTTCTAACCACTTGAAGACAAAGCCCTTTCTGACACTTTTTGTTTACATGAAAAAAAAAATTTTTTTGCAAGAAAATTATGTTGAACCCCCAAACATTATATATTTTTTTAAAGCAAAGGCCCTACAGATTAAAATAGTGGGTGTTGCATTTTTTTTTTCCACACAGTATTTGCGCAGCGATTTTTCAAACACATTTTTTGGGGGAAAAACACACTTTTTTTATTTTTAATGCACTAAAAAACACTATATTGCCCAAATGTTTGATGAAATAAAAAAGATGATCATAGGCCGAGTACATGGATACCAAACACGACATGCTTTAAAATTGCGCACAAACGCGCAGCGGCGACAAACTACATTCATTTTTAAAAGCATTTAAAAGCCTTTACAGGTTACCACGTTAGATTTACAGAGGAGGTCTACTGCTAAAATGACTGCCCTCGATCTGACCTTCGCGGTGATACCTCACATGCATGATGCAATTGCTGTTTACATATGACGCTAGACCGACGCTTGCGTTCGCCTTTGCGCAAGAGCAGGGGGGGGACAGCGGTGCTTTTTATTTTTTTTTATTTTATTATTTATTTGGCTTTTTTATTTTATTTTTAAACTGTGCCTTCCATATTTTATTTTTTTACCATTTTTATCGTTATCTCAGGGAATGTAAATATCCCCTATGATAGCAATAAGTAGTGACAGGTACTCTTTTTTTGAAAAAAATTGGGGGGTTAGACCCTAGATCTTTCCTCTGCCCTCAAAGCATCTGACCACACCAAGATCGGTGTGATAAAATGCTTTCCCAATTTCCCAATGGCGCTTTTTATATCCGGGGGGGGGGGGGGGCATTCCCTCCCACTGCTTGTAAAAGCAGTCTAGAGGCTAATTATCTGCTAGAATTGCTTTTACATGAAAGCCGGCTGCTGGCTGAAAAGAATGATACCAAGATGATACCTAAACCCGCAGGCATCATTCTGGTATAAACATTCAAAGTCCAGCAACATACCAGTACGTTGTTGGTCCTTGTTGGACATGTATTGTAATCTTTTTTTTCATACAGCCTATTGGCTGAACGAAAAAAAGAGATTGATTGGTGGGTATGCCCACCATTAGAATACCTCCCTTCATCCACCCACTTCTAATGATGGGCATATATGCCGAAGCATGGGGGCATCCTCCCGCAAAAAAGTTATGCCGCGTACACACGGTCAAGCCTTCGTCGGAATTTTGACCGTATGTACGCGGCATAAAAGGTTATGCCGCGTACACACGGTCTGACTTTTCCACGGGCAAGCCTCCGTTGGAATTTCGACCGTATGTACGCGGCATTAGGAGAAAAATCGCTCCTCCGCCCCTGCTGCCCCCATGCTTCGGCATATATGCTCTTTTTTTTAACTGTGGTGGTGAAATCACCTCCTACAGCGTTGGAGTCACGGCTGTCAAGATAAATAGATCCGCGCTGCAACTGAATGGCGTACCTGCTAAGCAAATGGTGGTTAACATTAAAACAAAGTAACATTACAGTACAACAGTAAGACCTTACCATGCCATACCTGCAAAGCAAATACCAAAACAAAACCTAGTAAAAAATAAAAAAATGTTTTAACGCAACCTGTGCCTAAAATATATATATGCCGAAGCATGGGGGCATCCTCCCGCAAAAAAGTTATGCCGCGTACACACGGTCGGAATTTTCCACGGGCAGGCCTCCGTCGGAATTTCGACCGTATGTACGCGGCATTAGGAGCAAAATCGCTCCTCCGCCCCTGCTGCCCCCATGCTTCGGCATATATGCTCTTTTTTTTAACTGTGGTGTCACGGCTTTATGTATCGTGGGAGCAAACGCTGTTGCTGTCAAGATAAATAATTCCGCGCTGCAGTTGAATGGCGCACCTGAAAACAAAAAATTACATACCTGAAAAGCAAGCATGATAAAACATTGCAGAATAGAATACAGTAAAAAAGAGCAGAACAATAGAGAGAAAATAGAGAGAGAGAGAACAATAAAACGACAACTATTTTTGGTTTTTTTATTTTATATTTTTTTTGTGTTTTGTTTTTTACGTTTTTTTTTTCTTTTTTACACTTTTTTTGTAACTTTACAACTGTAATGGTTCGGGTCTCTCAAAATGTAATGGCATCTTGGGAGACCCTGTGTAAGTGTGTCCTTGTCTGTGAAATGCTGTACCCTACGCTAAAACTTCACTTTTGAGTGGTAGCGTTCAAAACATTCACCTTGGACTGGTTGATATTGATGGTTGCTATGGACTGGTTGCTATGGACGGTTGCTATGGACGGTTGCTACGGATTGGTTGTTATGGACGGTTGCTATGGATTGGTTGCCATGGACAGTTGCTATGGACTGGATGCTATGGATAGTTGCTATGGATGGTTGCTATGGACAGTTGCTATGGACGGTTGCTATGGACTGGTTGCAATGGATGGTTGCTATGGACAGTTGCTATAGACTGGTTGCTATGGATGGTTGCTATGGACGGTTGCTATGGACTGGTTGCTATGGACGTTTGCTATGGACTGGTTGATATGGATCAGGCCTGTCTCTGCGAACGCTGCAGTTATGTGTGTTGTGTTTGGTAAGTGACAGTGATCGATCGATACTGCACTTGGGTGGGCTGGGCTGGGCTGGGCGGAGGGGCTAAACGCAGGCGCTAGCAGGTATCTGGGCTGATCCCGCTAACACTGCGTTTTTGGGAACCCTAAACCGCTGGGGATGCTAGTATAGATCTGATCAGATACTATACCACTAAGGGGGGTGTATGCTTTGCGCGTGGGTGTTAGCGTTACTGCCACTAACCTAACACTGCCTGGGGCGACGCAGACCCTCTCTGGCGCTAAAACCTAATTGATCTCACCCGCCGGGCGATCAGGGGGGTTAAACCTTTATTGGGTTATATACGGCGGGTGCCCTGATGCTATAAAAGCAAACTAATCAACCAGCGTCACCCGTAACCTTTATATGGTGATCACTGGTGAAAGGGTTAACTAGGGGCAATCAGGGGGTTAAAACCTTTATTAGGTTAAATATGGGGGTACCTGACACTATATAAAAACCTGACGGGTAACCTAAATAACTAAATAACTTACTGGCTAACCAGTGACACCAGTGACGCTTATACGGCGATCACTGGTGAAAGGGTTAACTCTAGGGGCAATCAGGGGGTTAAAATAATATATGGGGGTACCTGACACTAATAAAAACCTGCGGCGAACCTAAAAAAAAATAACTAATAATCTAAAACACCAGCGACACAAATACAGCGATCGGAAAAACAATCGCTTAGTGACGCTGAAGTTAGGGGGTGAAAGGGTTACCTGGGGGGTGATCAAGGGGTTAAACCTTTATTAGGGGGGGTTAGGGGGCTACCCTGGACCTAAAGGGGCCTAATCCTAACTGCCCTGCAACTTTTTACAATCACAGATGACACTAAATGCAGTGATCAGTAAAATAAATGATCACTGCAATCAGTGACACTGTGATTGGGGGCTTTGGGGTGACCTGGGGGGTGATCTGGGGGTGACTGGGGGGTGATTTGTGTGCCTATGTGTACCTACGTGTCAGTGGACTGTTGGTGCACTAACCTGCTTCTTCTCTGCTCGGCGCCGGGAACGAAAAGACCGCAGCGAGGGAGATGACATCACTTCCTCCAGCCTTGTTTACATCACATGGCGGAGGAAGCATTTTCATTGGCCGGGAGCGATCGCGAGGGGGGGGGGGCGGAATCGAGCGGCCGCCCCCTCATGCCTGATCGCTCACGAACACTTAACGGCCGCTCACTGCAGTGAAGGGGGGTCCGGATGGACCCCCCAACTGCACAAAGGCGATCACGTAGATCTACGTGATTCTGCCTGTCCGTGCCATTCTGCCGACGTAAATCGGCGGTGGGCGGTCGTTAAGTGGTTAAAAAATTCTACAGGTTGCATGTTTTGAGTTACAGAGAATTATTGCTCTCGCTCTAACGATCACGGCGATACCTCACATGTGTGGTTTGAACACCGTTTTTATATGCGGGCGATACTCACGTATGCGTTCGCTTCTGCACGTGAGCTCGGCGGGACGGGACGCGTTTAAAAAATATGTTTTTTCTTATTTATTTTACCTTTTATTTAAAAATTTTACACTGTTCTTTAAAAAAAAAATGGTGTCACTTTTATTCCTATTACAAGTAATGTAAACATCCCTTGTAATAGAAAAAAAGCATGACAGCACCTCTTAAATATGAGATCTGTGGTAAAAAAGACCTCAGATCTCATATTTACACTAAAATGCAATAAAGAAATATTTTTTTTATGTCATTTGAAAAAAAAAAATGTCCCTTTAAGAGCTATGGGTGGAAGTGACGTTTTGACGTCGCTTCCGCCCTGCAATAATAGGAGATGGGTGGGAGCCATCTTCCCCTCACTCGTCTCCATGTCAAGCCAGGGACAGGACCCGACTGCCTCCGCCGCTGCGGGGCGGCTCCGGTAAGTGACAGAGGGCACCCGGAGAGTGGTGGGAGGGGGGCCCTCTCCCACCGCCGATAAAAGTGATTACGCGGCAGAGAACACTTTTATCTTGAAGCAGATCACCCGCTCTTGAAGAGGATACCGGGGTCATGGTAGCTAACAACGGTATTCCTCTTCAAAGTACAGACGTAAAACAACGGCGGGCGGTCCAGAAGTGGTTAAAGTGGTTGTAAACCTAGCTACACCACTTGTACCTAAAGGAAAGCCTATAATGAGGCTTACCTGTAGGTACTGTAAATACCTCCTAAACCTGCACAGTTTAGGAGATATTTACTATATACGCTTGCACCAACGTTATCGGCGCATGCGCTGTGAAGAAACGCCCCTCCATGTCGTTTCTTCACTAGCAAGTGCCATGACTGATGGCTCCCGTGACTCAGGCCAGTCAAAGAGCTGGAGTCCAGGGCCCCCGGAATACTACCCGGGAATCGAGCACCAAAGCGCCGTTTACAGCGGTATTCTATCCAAGGGCCGATTACCCATACTAATCGCCTGCTACACACGCCGGGTGCCAGGACTATTAGGCACTTTTAAATGTGAGTGAAACCATTTTTTATTGTGTATCAAATAAATTTTCTTAAACGGCATTGCGCAATGAGGATTCTCCTTTTGTCATTCCTATCCATTCCTATGAAGTGTATTTTAACATAAAGACGCCATCCTAAAAAAATTACACCGGGGTATCCCTACATGCCTAAGAGACCATACTAGTGATAGGTGGTCAACACCCAGGGGTGAGTGTACATCTATGTGGGGCACCCAGTCTGAGCACAATTGCATAGGAGACGTCTACTGAGCACGAGCACTTTATTATCCTAATGGGACTTTTCTGATCTATATATCGTATATATATATATTTTTTTTTTTTCTATCTCAGTGGGACATTTGTGACTCACTGTTTACTGATTTATTTGTTTGTCCTGTATATTTATATTTATACCTGTTCAACGTTAAACAAGTGCAAGGGGTTGGGCACTGTCCTATACTGCATATACTACCGCAAAATAAAATTTATCTATGCAGTAGAGCACTGACATTTACAAAAATCTTTATATGTCCCTAAAAACAATGTTAAAGTAGTTAAAGTTGTTAAAAAGGCTAAAGTTTTTTTTTTTATCTTAAAGTGATTGTAAACCTCAGACATGAAAATTTAAACAAAGCATATCACTCTAAAGTGTGTACTTGTCTCAATCCAGAGCACAAATTGTCATTTCTGTCTACTGCCTTGTTCCTCTGCTATCTGCATGAGTCACTGCTGACAATTTTTCCTGACACCAAGAGAACAAAGGTGACAGTGAAGGGAGCTCCAGCACACAGCATATGTTTGACAGCCTGTGTCCTTCCCCTCCAATCAGTATCCATCACTGAGCTCTGGAGAGTGCAACTTCAGCTCCCTGCCTTTACTATTCTGAAGCTCAGAGATCCTCTGTAAACTTTAGACTTTAAATGGATGTAAAGAGAGAGCTGCAGATCAACAAGTACAACATATGTATGAGGATTTGTTAAGTCTCTGTGTATTGCCTGAGGCCAGTCGCTTCATTGGGTATATGAAAGGGTTTACAACCACTTTAATAAATTTTCTGCATTAAGGTAAAACACCTTCTAAGATTAGCTCCCTCCATTGCCCCTTAAATACTTACCTGAGCCCAAACTTAATCCAATGCTGTGCCCAAGAGCAGCAGCACTGCTCTCGCAACAAAACACAGATATGGGCACACCAGCTGAGGTAGGAAGCGAAAGTACTATTATGAAATAGTATAATGATCACTAAATAACTAAATAAGTGTCTAAAATAAGTAGCGCATAAGTGTAAAAATAAGGTATTCCCAAAAATGTTGTCTCTGTAAGACAGATCCTAGAGATACAAAAGTGTTGCTATATGAACAGAACCCGTGACAAATGTGAAAAAAGTGTCTCAAACATAAAGTTCATAAATGATAACTGATGTGTGTTCTTAATCTTCAAATCTTCCACCACACCAAAGTGTTCAGTGAATCCTCTCCCGTCAGATAAAACACTCACCAAAACAAAATGCCTAAAGCCGTGTACACACGATCGGATTTCCTATGGATTCTAATCCGATGAAGCTGACTTCCATCAGTCTTGCCTACACACCATCAGTCAAAAAACCGATCGTCCCAAACGCCATGACATAAAACACTCCGATGAGCTGAGAAAAATTAAGTTCTATGCTTCTGAGCATGCGTCGACTTGATTCTGAGCATGCGTGGGTTTTTTATCCGATGGATTTCCACACAGACGATCGGATTTTGCTATCTTTTTTTTCCCATCGGAAAAATTTAAAACATGTTCTATTTTTTCACACCGATGGAAAAAAGACAGATGGGGCCCATACACGATCGGTTCGTCCGATGAAAACAGTCCATCGGACTGTTTTCATCGGTAAAACCGATCGTGTGTACATGGCTTTACACTCTCGTGCTTGGCGTGTAAGCATGAACAAACCTCTCAGATAGGTTTAACAGAAATTCCAACTTTCAAAAATGTGATATCCAGATTTCTCCACACATGAATAATGAGAAAAAAAGGTGCACAATAGTGTAATTCCGAATGGTCAGTTTTAATAAAACACCGGGCAAAAACCTTCAATCATTAAACTCACATCATCTCTTTAAAAACGAGCAGTAAATCACAGCAAATCATCCAAAATTGCCTTAGCCAGTGAAGGATGGTCACGGTGGACCCAAGGTAAGCAGGATGTACCCTCACTACTCACTCTCCCTGTATGGAATCTCCGCTTCCTGATTCGGCCTGGTGCGTCACACGGCACACGTTGGTTCAGATGCTCACTGTGTAACCACGCCCCGACATGTTTTGTCACAAGAGACTTAATCATGGGATTGGTTACACAGCCCTACGAACCCTCCCTTTATACTGCCCCTTCTGACTTTTGACTCCAGGCCCCATATTTGCTGCGCATGCGTGCCACGTCTATTACGGGTGGAAGCAATGCTCTGGTTAGCAGAATCTAAGGGCGGAACTCTCGTTACTTCCTGTCTATGCTCATCGAGTGTCCCCGCAACCATAATTCACCGGCTCACAAGCTGCTGAATAATATCATACGGTACCGCAGATGAAATATGACCTTCAATCTGACATGTTATGAGCATATATGATAGTCATTGGTATCTGCAAAATTAAGTGCATAAACGCAGTATATAACACAATAAGAACTCAAGATACTATTAAAAATTATTATATTCCTATAAAAACATATGATTGTTTGTGTGTATACTATCTACTTACAATGCATCCAAACTAATTCATTGGACCCATTAGAGATAGAAGACACTTGGAGATCACTAGTCTGGAGTTGAATAGTGAATCTCATATAGTATAGTAATAATACTATAAAATGTTAAAATATTATATAAGATTATTATATAAAAATATAAAAAATATATGTATATAGATATGTATAAACTCACACAAATGTGAGCGATATCCCATGTTATACATCACAACTGACTGACATATATGTACAGTGGGTACGTAAAGTATTCAGACCCCCTTAAATTTTTCACTCTTTGTTATATTGCAGCCATTTGCTAAAATCATTTAAGTTCATTTTTTTCTTCATTAATGTACACACAGCACCCCATATTGACAGAAAAACACAGAATTGTTGACATTTTTGCAGATTTATTAAAAAAGAAAAACTGAAATGTCACATGGTCCTAAGTATTCAGACCCTTTGCTCAGTATTTAGTAGAAACACCCTTTTGATCTAATACAGCCATGAGTTTTTTTGGGAAAGATGCAACAAGTTTTTCACACCTGGATTTGGGGATCCTCTGCCATTCCTCCTTGCAGATCCTCTCCAGTTCTGTCAGGTTGGATAGTAAACGTTGGTGGACGGCCATTTTTAGGTCTCTCCAGAGATGCTTAATTGGGTTTAAGTCAGGGCTCTGGCTGGGCCATTCAAGAACAGTCACAGTCCCGGAGTTGCTGTGAAGCCACTCCTTCGTTATTTTAGCTGTGTGCTTAGGGTCATTGTCTTGTTGGAAGGTAAACCTTCGGCCCAGTCTGAGGTCCTGAGCACTCTGGAGAAGGTTTTCGTCCACGATATCCCTGTACTTGGCCGCATTCATCTTTCCCTCGATCGTCCTGTCCCTGCAGCTGAAAAACACCCCCACAGCATGATGCTGCCACCACCATGCTTCACTGTTGGGACTGTATTGAACAGGTGATGTGCCTGGTTTTCCCCACACATACCGCTTAGAATTAAGACCAAAAAGTTGTATCTTGGTCTCATCAGACCAGAGAATCTTATTTGTCACCATGCAGGCTTTCATGTGTCTTGCATTGAGGAGAGGCTTCCGTCGGGCCACTCTGCCATAAAGACCCGACTGGTGGAGGGCTGCAGTGATGGTTGACTTTCTACAACTTTCTCCCATCTCCCGACTGCATCTCTGGAGCTCAGCCACAGTGATCTTTGGGTTCTTCTTTACCTCTCTCACCAAGGCTCTTCTCCCCCGATAGCTCAGTTTGGCCGGACGGCCAGCTCTAGGAAGGGTTCTGGTTGTCCCAAACATCTTCCATTTAAGGATTATGGAGGCCACTGTGCTCTTAGGAACCTTAAGTGCAGCAGAAATTTTTTTGTAACCATGGCCAGATCTGTGCCTTGCCACAATTCTGTCTCTGAGCTCTTCAGGCAGTTCCTTTGACCTCATGATTCTAATTTTCTCTGACATGCACTGTGAGCTGTAAGGTCTTATATAGACAGGTGTGTGGCTTTCCTAATCAAGTCCAATCAGTATAATCAAACACAGCTGGACTCAAATGAAGGTGTAGAACCATCTCAAGGATGATCAGAAGAAATGGACAGCACCTGAGTTAAATATATGAGTGTCAAAGCAAAGGAACTGAATACTTAGGACCATGTGATATTTCAGTTTTTCTTTTTTAATAAATCTGCAAAAATGTCAACAATTCTGTGTTTTTCTGTCAATATGGGGTGCTGTGTGTACATTAATGAGGAAAAAAAATAACTTAAATGATTTTAGCAAATGGCTGCAATATAACAAAGAGTGAAAAATTTAAGGGGGTCTGAATACTTTCTGTACCCACTGTAATATCATTTCATGGGACAATCAATTGGGACTAAATTAAATCAAAACAATACATTGGACATAAACCCTCCTTTGTTTAACTCATTCTAAAGTGACATTTAATAGTGCCTCCAACATAAATCCTCCTGTTAATTCTACATGATCCAACTCATATGATTCAGGTCATTAGAGGAAATTTCCCATATATGCAGTCCCCCGGTCTTAATACAGTGAATTGTCCAAATTAAAAATGATTAATCAAGCAATTCAAGTCCACTTCCACATTAAGGCCTCGGGGAAAAAGACATTTTAAAAGAAAAATCCACTGCGTTTCTCACTGTGAGAGGTCCCTGACCCTATTGGAACCTCCCCAGGAGGGGTACACGCAGTCTATACCACAAAATTGGGCAAGAAAGGGATCTTGGTTATGTTTCTCTTTGAAATGTACTGAGATGCTATGATACTAAAATAAACCATTTTTTATATTACCGTATTTATCGGCGTATAACACACACTTTTTTCCCCTTAAAATTAGGGGAAAATCGTGGGTGCGTGTTATACGCCGATCCTCCGCCGATCCCCCTCGCTGAAACGAGCGAGAGGAGCCGAGATACACGAAGCCAAAGTACACTCGGCTTTACTCGGCTCCTCTCGCAGTCCCGCCCATCTCTGACTGCGCCGCTGACATACAGAAAGGTGAGTGTACTTCGGCTAGTCTCGGCTCCTCTCGCAGTCCCGCCCCTGACTGTGACCAGAGCCGAGTCTAGCCGAAGTACACTCGGCTTTCTGTATGTCAGCCGGCGCAGTCAGTGGAGATGGGCGGGACTGTGAGAGGAGCCGAGTCTAGCCGAAGTACACTCGGCCCCGCTCGCTCCTCTCCACAGCGGAAATCGGCGCCAATTTTAAAAATCGCAGAGACTGGCAAGGCTGCAAAGGCACTGGGCAAGGCTGCAAAGGCACTGGGCAAGGCTGCAGATGGACACTGGGCAAGGCTGCAATGATGGACACTGGGCAAGGCTGCAGATGGACACTGGGCAAGGCTGCAATGATGGACTAGGCTGCATTTAAATGTAAGTTTTTTTTCCTTGAATTTCCCTCCTAAAAGTTTTTTTCCTTAAAATTCCCACCTAAACTTGGGGTGCGTGTTATACGCCGGCGCGTGTTATATGCCGATAAATTTGGTAGTTAAATGCTCAGAGATGTGGACTCTCAATAACCTCTTAGTTCTCCCCACATAGAGTAATCCACAAGGGCACCATAGCAGATAAACAACATGTGAGGAGTTGCATAAAATAAATTAATTTATTTCATAGGTTTTTTGGTCAGTGCTTGTGACTTGTTTTTTTCCTCTATTATGCACTTTCACAGTCCGACAACAGATGCATTTTTTGCATGGATAAAAGCCCTTAAGGTCAATTCTTAGTGTTTGTTGATCCGGTGGATACAAAATTTTGCGTACCGCCTGATCTCCAAAGTTCGGTGCCCACCTGTATATAAATCTAGGTTGTTTGGGCAGAACTTCCCCCAGATGTCTGTCTCTACTTAAAATGTGCCAGTGATTTCTGAAAATGGTTTCAATTTCTTTGTACTGGACATAAGAACCGTGTCAAAAAACCCCATTGGTGCTGATTATTGTCACATTTGACCTCCTTTTTCTTAATGCATTGGTCTCTCTGGAGTTCAGCCACTTGCTGTATGATATCATTCAGTTTCTCCTCTTGATATCCTTTTTGTACAAATGTATTTTTTAATGTGTTAGCCTGCAGAAAGTAATCATTCTCTTCCGTGCAATTGCGCCGCACTCTCAGAAATTGTCCCTTAGGGATATTTTTGATCCAGGCTGGATGGTGTCCACTTCTAATTGACAGATAGCTATTCCAGTCTGTGCGTTTAAAGAAGGCTTTAGTCTCTAATCTCCCCCCACAGTTCTCAATGGTTACATCTAGAAAATTCACAGACCAGTTGCTAATTTGGCATTCCAATTTAATATTATTAGTGTTATTGTTTAGAACTTCCAAAAATTCCATCACAGACTCCTCTGACCCCTCCCAGATGAATAGGAGGTCATCAATAAACCTTCGATAAAATATCAGCTGTGGTCTCTGATTCCTAAAAACATGCCTATCCTCCCATTCGGCTATAAACAAGTTGGCTAAGCTGGGGGCAAATTTAGCTCCCATAGCTACACCAACCTGTTGGGAAAAAAAGAAACCATTTAACCAAAAATAATTTCCGTATGTGACATACAAAAATCCAAAACGTGTCCCAAAATTTTTTTTTGTGTGTGTGGGATATCTTCTCTTTTGCTCAGTGCCTAATTTAATGCCAGTGCTGCATCCTCATGCTGTATAATAGTATACAGTGACGACACGTCAGCTGTTACCAAAAAAATTCTAGAATTAGAATTGATTTTCACCTTTTCTAATGATTGCAACAAATCCGACGTGTCCTTGAGGTAAGCTTTTGTTACTCTTACACTTGGTTGGAGAAACCTGTCAAGGTATTCGCCCAATCTGGCAGTGACTGACCCGATCCCATTAACAATGGGTCGGGCTGGTGGGATTACTGGGTTTTTACAGATCTTCGGTAACGTGTAAATTACCGGAATCCTACACACTGAGGGGGCTAAATATCTCTTCTCTTTTGTATTAAGAGCATTAATTTGATAACCCCATTCCACCAAAGCAATAAGCTGTAATTTGTAAGGTTCAGTTGGATCGGATCCCAGTCTCTTATAAGTTATTCGGTCTCCCAACAACTCTGTTAGCTGGTTATGATAAAATGATTTATCCATTACTACCACTCCTCCCCCCTTATCCGCTGGATGAATTATGATGTTTTTCTTCTCTTCCAGAGATTTCACACCTTCTTTTATGTATTCCGGATTCACTCTCTTCTTTTGGGGCAGTTCTTCAATGTCCCTCAGAACCAACTGTTTAAAAACTTTGATGAAATGATTATTGTAATTTTGGGGATTAAATATGGACCTATTTTTTAGGCCACTATCTATTTGATCTGGCACAACATTACTTCTCATAGTAGACTCAACAGGGTGACTCAAAATATATTTTTTCATGTTCAAGGTCCTTATAAATTTGTGCGTGTCAATGTAGATGTCAAACTTGTTCATAGTTTTTCTTGGTGCACATTTCAGGCCTGTATTGAGTATGTTGAGTACTTTCGGACTCAACACAGCTTCACTCAAATTATAGATTCCAGTGCTCATGTATTCCTCATCCTTTTTTTGGGATTGTTTGCGTCTCCCTGCCCTACATCCCCTTCTTCTCTTTGAAAAGGTACTGGGTCCCTGTTTGGGGGGTGTGGGGGGTCCATTCCTGCCCCCCCTCTGTTGTTCATTGGAGGGAGGTTCCTCTTCGGTGTCCCTCCCCTCCCTCCCCTCCCCCAATATCCTAAAAAAGGCTGCTGTTGGTAATATCCCCCACGTTCTTCCTCAGCCAGAGGTTGAAACCAATTATATGTGGGGATATAACCTGGACCAGGAGGATATTCAGGAGGGGGGGTATTGGTGCCACTGTTGGAAATCTTGTTGGGGATAATAGTTCTGTGGGTCACTTCTCCCATATGACTGGGGTAAATGCGGTGATTGATAATTTTGATTTTGCTGGTACCCGCCCCTATCTTGTCTCTGTGGACCTGGTAATCCATAATGTGGTCCATAGTGACCCCCCTTGGTCGTTTGTGGCCCATTAGCACGAGACTGGTTATGCGGTACCTGATCACCCTTACTCATAGTCCCTTTATTCCCATTATGCTTTGCTTGATCCTTCTTTGGGATTGAAATATTGGTCTTTAGCTCCGTATTCTCATTTAGAGTTTCATCACTAGATGTATTCAGACTCTGCCAAGCATAAATATTATTGGTTTTAAAGTCATTGGAGTCACGATTACATTTCTTTACTTTCCTTTTCTGGGTTTCCCGATCAATCTTCTCCAATTTCTTTTTCATATTGTTGTTAAAATCTTTAATCATATTCGAGTCGTTGATCGGTTCCAATTTATTTTGTATTGTCTTGATTTTCTCATTAAGTAAACTCAATTTGATTCGCTTACTTTTCAGCAGCAAATCTTGTAATTATTTTCCTACTATATTAAAAAAACCCAGCCACTCATCCATATATTTGGTATCACTGAGCCCATCCTGAGGGGACACCTCCCATCTCAGACTCCTAAAAATGAACCCTTCTTTATCGTAGTTTTCGAAGGTAAACACTAGACTTGTGCACAACGGAAAAATTCGTTCCGTTTCGGTTCGTTTCTTTCCGGTCCTGTTGATTCGTAATCGGGATTTTTCGTGTTCGGACTCATTCGTATTTTTGCAAGCGTCATTTTTCGTTGAATTTTTTGTTGCTTTATAATTCGTACTTTCGGTAGAGTACGTTGTTTTTCGTTGATTCTGGACACAACTCCTACTTTCGTAACTTTTTTTGGGTTCGTACTTTCGGTAGAGTACGTTGTTTTTCGTTGATTCTGGACACAACTCCTACTTTCGTAACTTTTTTTGGGTTCGTTGATTCGTAATTTTCCGTGTCTCTCTCACAACGACGCTGCCTATTATGCCTAATGTGCTTCGAATGGATTTGTACTTTTCTAAATACATTGCGGTTATTTGTAACGATTCGAAATCTCGTATTTTACTTTCGTTTTTAACATGCGGCTATAGCCTCCGCCCCTGTACACCATTTTGAGAGGGTTCAGCACGGTGAGGGAGAAGCAGAGAGCAGAGCAGAGTGTTATTGTGCTTCGAATGGATTTGAAATCTCGTATTTTACTTTCGTTTTTTACATGCGGCTATAGCCTCCGCCCCTGTACACCATTTTGAGAGGGAGTTCAGCACGGTGTGGGAGAAGCAGAGAGCAGAGCAGAGTGAGTGTTATTGTGCTTCGTATGGATTCGTACATTCGTAACTTTTTCATAACGAATTATGCCGAAGACATTCGGGCATTCGCTATTTGCGGTATAATTTATTTCGGATTCGGTCTTATTCGTAATTGCTTTGTTCGGAAATTCGAATGCTTCCGAATGTCCGAAAGTTGCTAAATTCGGACGAATTTCAATTCGTTACGAAACGAATTGCACAAGCCTAGTAAACACATCCCACCACGCCTTCACCTGCTTCTCCAGCAGGTTATCTAGCGTTTTCAATGTGCCTGATTAGTCCTCATCACATTCAATCATTTCATGGTTAGTGGAGAAGACGCATTCAGCATTTATTTGTCTACTCGACAAATAATTAATGGCTTCCATAGCTGCATATGGTTAAACAATATAAAGTGTGAATTCAAATGTTAATCAAACAAAACCGCCCTCTTGATTTCCCACCACTGCGCTAGTTGGAAATTATGTAACGCTATAAAAATATATAACAGCTGCCACTTTAAAAATTAACGATGTGAAATAATATAATGATCACTAAATAACTAAATAAGTGTCAAAAATAAGTAGCGCATAAGTGTAAAAATAAGGTATTCCCAAAAATGTTGTCTCTGTAAGACAGATCCTAGAAATACAAAAGTGTTACTATATGAACAAAACCTGTGACAAATGTGAAAAAGTGTCTCAAACATAATGTTCATAAATGATAACTGATGTGTGTTCTTAATCTTCAAATCTTCCACCACACTAAAGTGTTCAGTGAATCCTCTCCTGTCAGATAAAACACTCGCCAAAACAAAATGCCTTACACTCTCGTGCTTGGCGTGTAAGCATGAACAAACCTCTCAGATAGGTTTAACAGAAATTCCAACTTCCAAAAATGTGATGTAGCGGGTATGTACTATTTAGGGGCAGCAATTGGGTGGTAGTATGACCCAGATGCACTATTGGTAGAACAGGGCTATGTTTTATTCGTGTGAGAACATCAGTGGTGTTAGGTTCCCTGCGGCTCAGTAGGTGGCGCTGTCACTTTGAGCCGGGGTTGAACCACTACTGCAGTGCTGTACCCTTTGTGACCTCTCGCAGCAACTGTACTGCGGGGCAGGGAACCCGCTGTGCTTGCTGAGAGAGGGTATAAAGGGGCGGACATCTTCACCACGAGGTCCGAGTCCCAGGCACCTTTAGCCTGAGGGCTGCTGTCCGTGATCGGTGTCCAGGCGCCCTTGGCCTGTACACGTGGAGTTCGTGTTCCATCCCAGACACCTTCAGTCTGGGGTGAGGTACTCAGCCGGAGGCCTGGGGCCCAGTACCTTCCACTGGGTCCCGCGAGGGAAGGATTGTCCTAAGGTGCCCCGGGTGTCGGGCACCTGAATCCAGGGGCGTAAGGGACCAGAGGAGGGATTCAGCCGAAGATCTGGTGCAGCATATTGCCAGTGCCGAGTGAACCTCTGGAGACCGTCCGGAAGGATTTCTTTCCCGAACAAGGGCCAATTCAAGAGGGAAGGTAGTTCATGTTCTATGACCGGTGGCAGCGGTTCATCTAGTCAACTCAGGTCAGTGGCAGAGACCTGCTATTAGGCCTGTGGCAGGGGCCTCAACAGTTCACCCGGTCAGTGGCAGCGACCAATCTCACGGTCGGTAGCAGAGACCGTGCGTCAAGCCTATTTGCACTAAAAGGAATAGGAGAGTTTCACTGTGCCTGGACCTACTCGTATCCACACCCTGTCTGTTCATTTAAAAGTTCAACTGATGCTGTTCACTTGTTGAGGAGAATAAAGAAGTGTTGGACTTTTTATGGTGTGGGGCTCTATTACTGACAGTTAAACTCAAGGAGAGGCAGAGGCTCCATCCAGAACATAGGCCCGAAGGCAAAAGAAGTGTTGGCTTTCACCTCTACACATTAGAGGACATTGGCCGTAGTGAACCTCATCCTCCTCCTGCATACCCCTAGACAAGCCAGCCATTTTATTTACAAAGGGGACAGGGGGTGAGGCCGCTACAGTGATATCCAGATTTCTCCACATATGAATAATGAGAAAAAAAGGTGCACAATAGTACAATACCGAATGGTCAGTTTTAATAAAACACCGTGCAAAAACCTTCAATCATTAAACTCACATCATCTCTTTAAAAACGAGCAGTAAATCACAGCAAATCATTCAAAATTGCCTTAGCCAGTGAAGGATGGTCGCGGCGGACCCAAGGTAAGCAGGATGTACTCTCACTACTCACTCTCCCTGTATGGAATCTCTGCTTCCTGATTCGGCCTGGTGCGTCACACGTCACACGTCACTCGTTGGTTCAGATGCTCGCTGTGTAACCACGCCCCGACATGTTTCGTCACAAGGGACTTAATCATGGGATTGGTTACTTAGCCCTACGAACCCTCCCTTTATACTGCCCCTTCTAACTAATGACTCTAACTAATGACTAATGGCCCTGTATTTGCTGCGCATGCGTGCCACGTCTATTACGGGTAGAAGCAACGCTCTGGTTAGCAGAATCTAAGGGCAGAACTCTCGTTACTTCCTGTCTATGCTCATCGAGTGATATACAAAAATGCAGCGCTATGCGTATAACAATGTAAAACACCCAAGTGCTCGAAATTAAACTAAATCACAAATGATTAAGTATAAGTCCAAATGTATATGAAACTCCAAAGGATGTGAGAAACATAAATTCGAATCAGTTCCAGTTTGAATCAGTCCCAAATTGTAAAGGTGAATCTTCCAAAGTAAAAAAGTGACTTGTAACGTAACCACCACCACGTGAAAGGGAGGCTTACCAGATGTAATGGACCCAATGCACGTATGTGTAAGGGGTCAGACAGGCTGAATATGTATATGTCCATACATATGGAAACCAGGCCGGCACAATGCACCCTTGTGTCCAAGGTTCAAACTCAGGAAAAAACACCGGAAATTCAAGCCAATAGGAGTATTGACTAGGCTCACATAAAGTTCATGTGGAAAAAGAAGGGAGAAGGCACATAGCGTAATAACGCAAAGGAATTTTAATGAATATAGGCAGATACACTTACATCCAATCCATGAATATAGCGCTTTGCAAAAACACTCAATGGCAGCAATGGAGTCTCCCGACGCGTTTCGCAAAACCTTGCATCGTCTGGGGCATCATGCTCCATTGCTGCCATTGAGTGTTTTTGCAAAGGGCAGGTAAGGCTTCATGTACACGGGACGTTTTTACAACCTCCCCTGAACAATTTAACTTGACCGATAGTAACCCACGTTTAAAATTTCCATTTTGCCGCGTTTAGAAGTGTTTAAAAAAATAAAAAAATACAAAATAGTCCAAAATTAAAAACGCCTGTAAACGAAACGCGAGTTACTGCGTTTAGAAGCGTTTGGCGCTTGAAATGCCTCTAAACTCAGCTTCTGAACCCATTTTTTTGCGTTCCAAAAAAAGGCTCTAAACTCAACTGCCTAGAAACGGCTAAACGACCCTATGTACATGTACTGATATGATAACATAGAGGAGAGTTCAGGAGCAGTTGAAAAAAAAATGCCCAACTGTTTCTAAACATCCGTTTACCAACAGCAGTGTACATGAGGCCTAAGGCCCGGTTCACATAGGGGCGACTCGTCAGGCGACTCAGTCGCCTGACGAGTCGCGTCCCGCTCTGTTAAATGGAACCGTTCTAATAGGAGCGACTCAGGTCGCTCCGACTTAGAAAAAGGTTCCTGTTCTACTTTTGGGGGCGACTCGGGACGACTTGCATTGACTTCTGTACAGAAGTCATTATGCAAATCGCCTGAACCGGGCGTCTCAAGTCGTCTTGAGATCGCGCCGCTGAGTCGCCCCCAAAGTCGTGCCGCCCCTGTGTGAACCGGGCCTAATGCCCCATACACACGATCATTTTTAATGTCATTTTTAAAACTGACGTTTTTCTTGTCATTTTTTTTCTTGTTTCCTCTCAAGCCTGTCTTGCGTACACACCATCATTTTAAAAAATGTTCAAGAAAAGCGCAGTGACGTACACCACGTACGACGGCACTATAAAGGGGAAGTTCCATTCGAATGGCGCCACCCTTCATGTTAGTAAAGTTTGTTGAGAGACGATTCGCTCTTTTCAGTCTAGTGCTTTTCAGTCCGTTACAGCATGACGAATGTGCTATCTCCATTACGAACGCTAGTTTTACCAGAACGAGCGCTCCCGTCTCATACTTGATTCTGAGCATGCGCATTTTTTTTTCACGTCGTTAAAGCATACACACTATCGTTTTTCACGTCGTTAAAAAAAACGACATGAAAAACGACGTGAAAAAAGAGAGCATGTTCGAAATTTTTAATGCCCGTTTTTCACGTCGTTAAAAATGCTCTGGAGCATACACACGATCATTTTTAATGGCCATTTTTTTTAATGCCATTTTTAACGGCATGAAAAATGATCGTGTGTATGGGGCATAAGAATAACATATTTGTTATTATTATAATAATAATAAAAAAAAAAAAAATAGCCTTAGTTAACGCTTTAAGTAATTTTGTAGGCTAATTGGTTATTGCATGCTGATGCTGCCAAATTCTGTGTGGACATAAAAAAAAATTCTCATCATAAAGGGGATAAAGAACATGCAAACGCTTACTCAATGCACAAATACATTACAAAGGGTATGCTTTACCAGAAGAAATGAACTTATGTCATTTCGGAGATGAAATAGCTCTGTGCAATGTGCTGTATGTTGACCAATTCTTCACAGCAGTGCTACAATAAGACTTTGGTCTTCTTTCATCCTCTTTTACTATGTTGCTATGTAACTAGCAATGTCTGGTACTCTCAGCACCAATTTTTGATGTTGAAAAGTTAAATATAAATTGCCAGTGAAGTTTCAGCAATTTTTAATAATTTTTCTTCGGTGGCACTGCATATATGAACGATATATTTGTCCGCGAGCAATAGGAATTCATTTCCTCAAATCTGTAATATCTGCAGAAAGCTAAATTAAAAATGCATTTGTACTTGTACAGTTAAATGATCATATTTAATGAAATGTCAGGGATGAATCTTACCACAACAGAAAAGAAAAATAATTCTAAAAGTGGCATATTTCATTATGAGCAGCCTTGACTCTGGAGTGAGCTTAAATAGTTTGTGTTAAACTTCAATTACAGCCTTATTAAATTATAGAGTGTGAAATTCCATAGGCCTTATAACGGGTTAACCCGTAATTTCCTTTGTGGAATAGAGCATATCTATCTGAAAAATAAAATCTAGTTTACTGTGAAAGCCTAAACTAGCAACACATACTAGCCCAATTAGCATGGCAGTGCAAAACGCAGTATCTACTGTAGATGCAAAGTACTATAAACTATAACAGCCAAATTCCAGATTACTATATTCACATCATTTCTCACCACCAGCTTATGATCATCCATACTAGAGTAGGAAACTGAGCCTAGGGCTGTATATAGTTAGGTGCCAATTAACCTTCCCAGAATGTTTTTAGGTTTTTGGGAGAAAACTGAGCTCTTGGAGAAAAACCACAAAACCATTGTTTCCGAAGTGGGATTGAACCCGTAACTACTAAGCAGCACCGGCCACTAAAATGAATTCTTAAAGTGGGATTTTTCTTGCTTGGTATTGTCATAATTATATTGCATGTATTTATTTGCAGGTTCCCTGCATAATGATCTACTATAGCGCCAACATTTTGTGCAGCGCTTTACATCATGAGGGCAGACAGTAGTTACAATACAATTCAATACAGGAGGAATCAATTTACAAAATTTAGTTACTTGTTTATCACACATACCGGTATGTGATGAGATCAAATCAATTACAAGATAAGCATCACTGAACTTGGGCATTGTTTTTAGCCAATATAACAAGACTTGTTAGTGGAAGGCATTGAAGTGGATGTAAACCCGATTTTTTTTTTTTTAATCAAGGCTTGCACCTTGTACAATATAGGATTTCATGTCATCTGTGCCCAGTCTTGCCACGGAGAGTTAATCCATCTCTGAGCAATCCTCTTATCTTTTTTCAGTAAGATAAAAACTGACACACAGAGAAATAGGAGTCTGTTTCTCCCCCTTGCTGTGAGTGACAGGTGATTTACATATCTCATGTAGGAGCCTAAGAGAGACATTCTGTGTACTTCAGATCCCCTTCTCCTTTCTCCTCCAGCTATCCCAGGATTGGCTGCTCCACACCTCAGCATGATTGGGCATGCTGAAGTCATGTGGTGACTTTTCTGGGTTTTGACTGGATGTTAGTGATCGTAGCAAGAGTGTAAGAAATACACAGGAGAAATATGCATGTTGACAAGGGGAGTGTAGAGGTGGGCGGGGAGCCTACTGACATCACGACTCCACCCACTGAGCTCCGGACAACAGACCTGCCCACAGAATCTGCAGTTTTTCACTGATAACAGCCTATGTGTGCATAAACACATAGGATAACATGATGGGGAGTTTAACCACTTAAGCCCCGGACCATTTGGCTGGCCAAAGACCAGGCCACTTTTTGCGATTTGGCACTGCGTCACTTTAACTGACAATTGCGCGGTCGTGCGACGTGGCTCCCAAACAAAATTGTTGTCCTTTTTTTCCCACAAATAGAGCTTTAGGTGGTATTTGATCACCTCTGCGGTTTTAATTTTTTGCGCTATAAATAAAAATAGAGCGACAATTTTGAAAAAATTCAATATTTTTTACTTTTTGCTATAATAAATATCCCCCAAAAATATCTAAAAAAACATTTTTTTTCCTCAGTTTAGACCGATACATATTCTTCTACATTTTTTTGGTAAAAAAAATCGCAATAAGCGTTTATTGATTGGTTTGCGCAGAAGTTATAGCGTCTACAAAATAGGGGATAGTTTTATGGCATTTTTATTAATATTTTTTTTTTACTAGTAATGGCGGCGATCAGCGACTTTTATCCTGACTGCAACATTATGGCTGACACATCGGACACTTTTGACACCATTTTGGGACCATTGTCATTTATACAGCGATCAGTGCTATAAATATGCACTAATTACTGTAAAAAAATGACACTGGCAGTGAAGGGGTTAACCTGTAGGAGGCGCTGAAGGGGTTAAGTGTGTCCTAGGGAGTGCTTCTAACTGTAGGGGGGATGGGCTGTGTGTGACACGACACTGATCACCGCTCCCAATTACAGGGAGCCGTGATCTGTGTCCTGTCACTAGGAAGACTGGGGAAATGCTTGTTTACATCAGCACTCCCGGCGGACATCGAGTCCGCGGGACCCACGGTCGGACTCACCGAGCTCGCGACGCGCGTGCGCGTCCACAATGCCGCTTCTTAAAGGGGACGTATATTTATGCCCATCTGACTGTCCGTGCCATTCTGCCGACGTATATCGTCGTGCGATGGTCGGCAAGCAGTTAATGACTGTAGAAAAAAATGTCTTCAGCGAAAAACAGCTGCTGTAAAAACGTCAAAAAACGTCCAGTGGGCATGAGGCCTTAAGTCCAACTCTGGCTAATATGAAATAAGAAATGCTCTCATATAGACAGGAGATAATGTTCATTTAACCTCCCTGGCGGTATTTCCGAGTGTTGCTCGGGGTGAATTTTCATTACCAAAAGCAGTAACCCCGAGCCACACTCGGGATTGCATTGCATGATCCAGGCAAAGTTACTTACCTTGTCCCCAGGATCCTGCGATATCTCCCCGCTGTGTGTGCGGGCTGTGTCCTCCGCCTAATGTACTGTGTGCAGTGCTCTGTTCCCTGCGAGCATCACGACGCATACGGGCGGAGCCCGGCGGCAAATTCAAAAAGTGCAAAACACATAACGCATACAGTACACTGTAATCTGTAAGAAAACATTACTGTATCAAACTATTTCACATCCCTTTTGTCCCAAGTGCTTTGTCCAGTGCCCTGCATGCAGTTTTATATTATATACGCCATTCTTTCTGCGTGGAAACTTGAGATTGTCCATGGCATCCAAGAAGTGTCCCTTTACGTCAAAAGTGGTTTTTGACCAGCTATAAAACAGCGATAGTAAATAAGAATCACTTGTCATCAGACAATGAAAGTGACAATTCTGTAATAGGGATGAGCTCCGGCGTGTTTGCACACTCCACATACAGAGCCCGCCAGGAAGTCGGCACGGCGCTGCGCTAATCACAGGCAGGGAGACATTTCCCGATCTTTGCAGCCGCGTATCGGGACAATGTCTCCCTGCCTGTCATTAGCGCAGGACTGTGCCGACTTCCTGGCAGGCTCTGCACGTGGAGTGTGCGAACACGCCGGAGCTCACCCCTATTCTGCAACTGAGCAAATTTCAGTGTTTTTGATTTGATTACATTATTGAATACATTTTATTATTATTATTTTTATTTTTTTTGATAACTATTTATAGTTATTTATTATATTATAATTTATGATTTTGTGTTTCAGACTTTATCATACCCGGGATGTCTACTAGACTCTTGTTTGGACAGATTTAGGTGAGGTAATCCTAAGAAATACACGCCTACAATATAAAAAACGCCACATTTCTATTCAAAGCAATGTACCACTTTGAGATGCAAAAATCTGACATAATCATATCGCCAGGGAGGTTAATATAGGAGGGAGTTTAACAGAGTATATTACATACTTTATACGATGGTATGGCAAGGTTTTTCCTTGCCGACTCCAGTAGTGACAACTGGTCTCATAAAATTGCTATCCCTCTCCTGCCCACATTCCAGGGTGGGAGAAAAGATGACAAGACCACTCTCTGCTCCAAAGCTAAATTAAGTTTTGGCCTAAACAATATCTTCACATTCTCAGTGTGAATCCAATTTCAAAACTTTTTTAGATTTGCATAAAGTAGTGAGGGTTAGAACCCCTTTCAGGTTTTATGACTGTCTCTGTCCACATTAGGGACTCTCTATTTGTCTTGGTGCTCACTGTCACTGAGACGGAAAGTGAAAGAAAATTTTGAAAAATTACATTGCCACCAGACCGGGAATAGAAAAAAAATATTTTAACAGTGACACTGGTTCTAGTGACTACTATCAGGAGGGTATTTGCTTACTTAGAAGAGGAAGTGAAGGAGAATCTCCCCAATAAAGCTCACACTTGTTGAATTGTGGGAACGTGCATAAAAGTGCGCACTTTCTTGCAATGCACAAAAACGTGATGCTCTTTTACAGATGTTTGACAGTACCATTAACTCTTAATGGCACTGTGACACGTCTTGTATTAGAGCAGCATGTTTTTGTGCATTGTACCCTCACATATCTTGCTAGGTGGAGTGAACAGCCATCTTCTTCCACAGGAGGGCACTGCGCCATTGGTGCAGGCCAGTGGAATCCCTAGGTCCCCTCCGCAGAGCTAAGCAGTGGTTCTTTTTTTAATACATGGGCTGTATACAGGAATGTATTGGTCTGCGGTCTCTTCCATGAAGCATATTGAAGTGGTATTAAACCCAGAAACTAAAATGTTATATATTACACATTTTACCAAGCCTTAAATGTGGTAGCTTTCATTTTGCTAAGTAGGGTGTTTGCTTGATATTTTGACATCTCCCATTGTGTAATGGTTCCCCTCTCCCCTTCCTTCCCCTGTCGCTTCCTTTATCCCTTCCCTCCCCCCTCTTTCCTTCTCCCTGTCCTCCTTTTATTCCCTTCTTCTATCCCCTCTTTGGACCCCTTGGTTTTGCCATACATATTTCCTGCTTGTGATTGCATACCTCTTGCTTTTTTGTCTTTTGCCACCATGTGCACTGATGTCTTTAATATGACCTACTAAACCTGGACAACTATCATCAACAAACAAGATTCATCCCTATAGACATTAATAAGGTTTTCTATAAAGTTTGCAAACTTCATGCAAGTCTTTCAGCGTGTCCGGGCTGCTCGTAGCTCTGACCACTCCTGTGGACTCTGCTAGATCATTGCTGGGGTGGTTTCAGGCCTCTTCCTGCCCCTCCGGGAGGAGGTTATAGAAACCCCAGACACTTCTTAGTAAAGCATGTGGATGGGGTGTGATGTGATGGACATTTGCTCTTTCTTTACCTCTTTTCTTTTCTCCAGAAAAAAAAAGAAGGTTTGCAAACTTCAAGCAAAAATATGTGAAGTTGTTCCCAAACCAAACCCAGGCAGATTATTTCATCTCTAAATATTACATTGTATTTGTATTGTTTCATTCAAGTGCAGATCAAATGATGATCTGATCTGCATATGAGGTAAGTCAAAGCAACTCTGCAAATTAAAAAAAAAGTAAAATTGTAGCTATTTAGCCCATTGGTAATCCTTAGTTAGAGTGGAGTTCCACCCAAAAATTTAACTTTCACGGATGGGATTCCTCCCCCCCTCCGGTGCCACATTTGGCACCTTTCAGGGGAAGGGAGGATCCAGGTATCTACTCCCACTTCCGGGGAAATATTGCCACAATCTTGTGTGGCGAACTACGCAATGTCCGGCCCCTCCTCCTTCCCCCCCCCCGCTGCCTTCTGGGAGACACACAGGTCCCAGAAGACACCATTCAGAAAGCGCAGCGTTACTCACGCATGCGCAGTAGAAAACAGGCTGTGGAGCCGTAAGGCTTCACTTCCTTTTTTCCTTAGTAAGGATGCCAGTGTCTGCACCCAAAGCCGAGGGACGGGTCGGCTGAGGGTGCCGACATAACGGGCTACCTGGACAGGTAAGTGTTCATATATTAAAAGTCAGCAGCTGCAGTATTTGTAGCTGCGGACTTTTAAAAACATTTTTTACCCAGGCGGAACTCTGCTTTAATTCTTATCAGCTCTATTTAACGCCTTCCTGTTCTTCTCCACGTAGATATTTTTCTGATAATTTTTTTTTATTTCTATTTTTTAACATGAATGTTTTTTTTTTTCTATTTTATTTGTCTCATTCAGTTATTTTTGTAGTGTCAAAACGTTATTTTAATAACGTTGTCATGCTCTGCACCAGAAACATAATTTTAATTGTATTACAAAAAAAGATAAATTAAATTAAAAATTTTACTTTTCTTCTACAGGAATTGTTTTAAAGCTATCACTAGTCAAACTAGAGAAAGTAAAACAATGTTTAGTTTTTTATTATTTGTATACATATTGCATTTAAACTGAAAGCATATTTTCAAGACAATATTACTAAAATAAAGAGTTGTTTGTTCTAAAAAAAAAAGAGAACGATTTACGTATTACTGAATTATCTTTTCGCCCAGCACTGGCATCCCTTTAACAGGGTCTGTAGGCCTGGGATTGGGAAGGATCGGCCAATCACATGACTACTGTGATTGGAAAAGAAATGATTTGTTGGGACTTTAAATGAGGCAGGAACTTATTAAGGTCTCATGCCTCCATCCCTATCTATGTAGAAAAGAGAAGAGGAGGGTGGGACTTTAAATGAGGCACACAGTCAATGTGAATCAGAATTGAGTCAGAATTAGGTATTTATATGTCAGAATAAATAATAATACATGGTACTGATTAATTCCACAATAATTCATCTATGTACATACATATTGATTATCACAGTGGGAAAATGCACTCTGAGTCATCCCTAGTTCAACCCAAAAGAGAAATGGAATGAGCTGATTGGACAATATTGATGGGAGTCAGGTGCATCCGAAAGTAATGAATGGAAAGAAATTAATTTTGGATTCATTCGTTATGATATGATTCAGAGATTCTGATGGATCCACCTCCATCAAACCCAAACACAAGTACAAATCATCTTATTTCACTCTTATACCTTACTGTATTTATTGCAATATACATATTTAGTGCTTTTTTTTATAATAATGGAAAATGGTAATGCAAAAAGAATTGGCTGATTATCCAAGAGTCAAAGATTACCGTGCTGCTCTGATCTGAATAAAACAAATGAATCACAGTTAATACGTATTCATTTGTTATGTTATTAAACTGATATTAAAGTCTTGTTTTTTTTTTGTTTAAAAATAACAAACATGTCATACTTACCTGCACTGTGCAGTGGTTTTGCACAGAGCAGCCCCGATCCTCCTCTTTTCTGGTCCCTCACCAGGGCTCCTTGCCCCTCCCTCCTGCCGAGTACCCCCCTAGCAAGCGGCTTGCTAGGTGGGTACCCAAGCTGAGCCGCTGCTCTGTATGTCCATTCAGACATAGAGCCACGGCTCAGCTCTGCCCCCTTTCTCTTCGTATTGTCTCACTGACTTGGATAGACAGCAGTGGGGGCCAATGGCCCCTGCTGTCTCAACCAATGAGGAGGGACAGTCTTGAACAGCTGAGGCTCTCATGTACCATCAACTGGTTGGAGATGGGCTCAGGTAAGTATTAGGGGGCTGAGGGAGCTGCTGCATACAGATGGATTTTCATCTTAATGCATAGAATGCATTAACGTGGTTGTAAGCCACTGTCTTATATTGATATAATCCTGTGTGTTTAATAATCCTGTGTGCTCCATGGTCTGTGCTTTATAAAATAAAATGCCATCTATACCTGATTTCAGAGCGCTGCTCGGTGCTCATGTGAATGGCCGGCTCTCCCCTCTCCCGATCTGACAGCTAGAGCAGGAGGGGCCGAAAATCCCCCCCCCCACTGACGTCAGTCGGGAGGAGGAGAGGAGAGGAGGAGAGAGCTGGCCAGTGAAATAATGTATAGAATGACATTTTTTTAATAAAGCACAGACACTGGAGCACACATGATTAGAAAAATTAGGAAACACATGGCATTATATAAAGCATATAAAGTTATTTCAGCAGTAGAAGGGGAAGGGGCAGGCACTGTCATGAGCTGACAGGCAGGGAGGGGGAAAGCAGAGAGGAGAGCTGCGGATGACGGAGGGCATATAAACTGACCACTGTGTCAGGGTTCAGCAGCCATAATACACCGTGGTCAGTTTACAGGGGGGAGGGCAGAACCAGGCAGGATCAGCCAGGTATTTTGGGTGATAGAAGGGGCCAAATTACACAGCACAAGCACTGTGTTGTATAACACGCTTTAAAGGAACAGGATACATTTTTTTTTTTTTTAAGGTAACAAACACTTTAAGTTAAAAAACCTTCTGCCTTTAGAATCACTTTAAGTTGAATTCATGTACCCATTCTCAACTGACTTTGTTTGTTGTATGTGGGCTGTGCACATACAAATGAAACGACTGGTCTCTTAAGGTCAACTCCAATACAAAAATAATTATATTAGAATATTAACCCTACACTCACTAAAATAAAAACAAATGGATCAGTCAATTTGGATCATTCATTATGTCAATGCATTATTTTGGATAAATCAAGCATTAACAAAATAGAAAAATAGCCGGCAACTCCAATCCATAAGAATAATTTATTGGCACAGGTAGGAAAACAGAAAAACAGGCGCGTTTCAGCTGGAGAGCCTTGGTCACTGCACCTTTTTGTTTGTATAGCATTAACAAAAGGCCCAAACATTGCATCATGTCACCCAAATGAAATAAAAGAATATGAATGAATTCCTTTTTTTCGTTATAACTAATTTTGGATTAGTTGAAATTCATTACTATTGCGATCTGGGTATTCAAATACTTCCAAACCTCCAAATCACGCACATTTCATCTGAATTCTGATTCTTAGCTAAACGAATTGCACATGTCTACATTCTTATTTTTTATTAAGCATTAATGTAAGGTGAAGTCTTTCTCCTGCTGAACACCAATAAAATGCCCATTACTTCTCCTACTGACCACAAATATAAGAAGCAGTCTTCCACTGACACAGTATAAAAGACTGTCGTCCTCCCACTTACCAGTGACACTAATGTAATGGGTAGTTTTCTTTCCTTAAAATGTAGAGGAAATTCTTCCTCTCACTGACTGCAAATGACGATCTTTCTCCTACTGGCATCCAATGTGGAGGGCAATCTTTTACCACTAAAGGGTAAAAAAACTGCACTGATCAAATCAAATCAAATCAAATAAAAATAAAAATAAACGGATGAACCAGTCCAAAAGCAGCAATTAAATGTGAGATATAGCACAAGTAAAAATGAAAAAGAAAAAATTGCGCTAATTACAGTCCAATAAAAAGTAGGTGATTAATCCAGTGTTTCCACAGATGGAAGTATGATCGATATAAACACCCAGTGACTAAATCACAGGAAAGTACACCGTCACCTTATAGAAAACATGCTTACCAGATAGTAAGCCAAGTGAGCAGATGGCTTTGACCCAGCCCAGGCCTTTTCATTTGCAAGAAGACACAGAACTGCGATATAGATGTTGATAGATCTCGCAAGCCACTTAGCACAGGTTAACGTTCCCTCCACAGATGGTGATTAATTATCAACCCAGAACGGAAAAAATATATATACCATAGCGTAATATTGTCAAATTGAATTGATGTATAGTATATAAGATTACACTTACAGTGTTATAACCAAAAATTGCGTAGACAAAAAAACACCCAGTGAATGAATCACAATCAAGTGCACCGCCACCACACAGAGAGCCTGCTTACCACATAACAAGCCAAAAGATGCAGATATCTCTAAGCCAATTAATCCTCAGCTGGAAACAGGCATGGAACTAGTGGATGGATGGAGAGAAACTCCCGGCAGACAACCATGTACTTTGTATGTCCCGTGGGTATTGATTGATATCAGCCCAAAGAGAAGATACAATAGACCATAGCGTAATACCATCTATACTTGGGTTACTGATTATAAAAAGTTGCACTTACAAACAGAAGATAAAATCTTGCATAAAATTTTGAAACCGGCCGGCTACGATACAAAGCTCCCGTCCTCCTAAACGAGACGGCGTGGCGACGTCAGCACGTTACCTCCTCAGATGCGTTTCGTCATAGCTAACATTATCAATGGGGAATGGGCTCATTGTGGAGTCAACGTTAACCTGTGCTAGTTGGCTTGCGAGATCTATCAACATCTATATCGCAGTTCTGTGTCTTCTTGCAAATTAAAAGGCCTGGGCTGGGTTAAAGCCATCTGCTCACTTGGCTTACTATCTGGTAAGCATGTTTTCTATAAAGTGATGGTGCACTTTCCTGTGATTTAGTCACTGGGTGTTTATATCGATCATACCTTACATCTGTGAAAACACTGGATTAATCACCTACTTTTATTGGACTGTAATTAGCGCAATTTTTTCTTTTTGATTTCAATCTTTTACCACTAACCACCAATGTAAAGGGCAGTCTTCCTTGTACTGATTACAAATTTTGGTACATTCATCCTTCCAGTGACCACCAATGTAAAGGGGGCATTCTTCCTCTCACTAACTGGCAATAAAAGGGGCATTCTTCTTCTCACTGACTGCAAATTTAATATGCATTCTTACTTCCACTAATGACTAATATTAGGGGCACTCTTTACTTCTATTACTGTCAATACATATATAAACATACTGAACATACCAATGGCACAGTAAGAACATTTCAATTGTATTATCAGGACCTGCAATAAGTGATATACTGGGCATATTTTGGTATCTTGTTAGATACACAGGGGTTGGTTTTCTAAAGACTAATAGGCTGTTAATTTTGCAAAGGAATTTGACGTTTACAAGGTAAGAGCATTTACCGTATTTTTCGCTCTATAAGACGCACCTGACCATAAGACGCACCTAGGTTTTAGAGGAGGAAAACAAGAAAAAAAAATATTCTGAACCAAATGGTCTACTAAAATATTTACCAGTGCCCATGAAATGCAGCCTGACCTGTGCCAAAGAAATGCAGCCTGACCATTGCCATTATTGCAGCCCGACCTGTGCCATTATTGCAGCCCGACCCGTGGCACTACAAGTCCCAGCAGAGCAGGTTGCCATATTTCAGCCCCCCACATAGGCACTACAAGTCCCAGCAGAGCAGGTTGTCATAATTCAGCCCCCCACAGAGGCACTACAAGTCCCAGCAGAGCAGGTTGCCATATTTCAGCCCTCCCCACAGAGGCACTACAAGTCCCAGCAGAGCAGGTTGCCATATTTCAGCCCCCCACATAGGCACTACAAGTCCCAGCAGAGCAGGTTGTCATAATTCAGCCCCCCACAGAGGCACTACAAGTCCCAGCAGAGCAGGTTGCCATATTTCAGCCCTCCCCACAGAGGCACTACAAGTCCCAGCAGAGCAGGTTGTCATAATTCAGCCCCCCACAGAGGCACTACAAGTCCCAGCAGAGCAGGTTGCCATATTTCAGCCCTCCCCACAGTGGCACTACAAGTCCCAGCAGAGCAGGTTGCCATATTTCAGCCCCCCCACAGAGGCACTACAAGTCCCAGCAGAGCAGGTTGCCATATTTCAGCCCCCCCAAAGAGGCACTACAAGTCTTAGCAGAGCAGGTTGCCATATTTCAGCCCCAACCCCACAGAGGCACTACAAGTCCCAGCAGAGCAGGTTGCCATATTTCAGCACCCCCACAGAGGCACTACAAGTCCCAGCAGAGCGGGCTGTCGCCTGTCCTCCAAACACAGCATTAGGAGACTGCACAGCCTTCCATCCACTCACTCCTTGGCTGCCATACACTCCTCCCCACTCTCCCCTTACAATAGTGTCCTACCTGAGTCTGGGCGGCATGTCGCGCTGCATAGTGGGGCAGTGGGCATGATTTCCTCTTCCCGCAAGACACGTCCCGGCTCCCAGACCCCTCCTACCCGCAGCACACAAGGCTGCAGATCACTTTGCCACTGGCCAGGCACCTCCATGGCTGCAGTGGCGGCTGGAGCAATAAGCTAGGCATCGGCAGATGCGGCCGCGAGTGTGCACTGATTGGGATATTTTATCTGTGCGGGAGGAGGCCGCGGGAACCGAGGCTCGGGAGTACAGGTGGGGGGGGTTTTTGTGTGGGGGGGGCGGCTTTTTTGCAGGCAGTGGCGGGGGGCGTTGACAGCAGCGGCGGGGGGCGGTGCCTGATGTACATTCGGACCATAAGACGCAGAGACATTTTCCCCCATATTTTTGGGGGAAAAAAGTGCGTCTTATGGTCCGAAAAATACGGTACTTTTAGCTCCCTGATGACTTCCATTATCCAATTATGTGTAAACAAAATTTTTTTTTTCTTTTCATTTCTTTTGCACATGACTAGGGAATCTTTGCAAAATGAATGTCCATTGCATTTGCAAAGCTAAGATAAAATCACATAGCAAAATGCAAATTCCCTTGTAAAGTGAACAGCCTATTTGCCTTTAGTAAATCAACCACATATGAACATAGTTAGGTTAAAAAAAAAAACACAAGCTTGTTGAGTTTAATATACAATATACAGTACACCAGGGCTTGACAAATTTGCTTTGAATCTAGGAGCCAGCTAAAAAAGTTAGGAGTCAGTTATTTATTTTCAGCGCCCAGGGCAAGTAATTTGCACCCCCCAACTTACAGCAAAGCAGCCAGTCAAGGTTTTAGGCTGACCGGAAAGAATGACAATAAAAAACTGTTATTGGGGGGAAACTCTGCTCCGTTAGGCCCTGTTCACACCTGGGCATTTTGGGATTACGTCAGAATCGCTGCGATTCTGCCCGCAATCTCAAAACGCACTACAATTGCAAAACGCAGGTTTCTGGTGCCATTATTTTTAGTGCCACATAAAACAGTTTTTCCACAATTGTCGGGGCAAATCGATTTGTGTGAAGCTTGTCACCCAAAAAGGAAGAGGAGCTTCTTTTGAAGACAAGCTTCACACGATGCTAATTTTCTGCGATTGTGGAAAAGTTTGCTGCGCAGCAATTCACATTGCCTGAATCTTGTCACCCAAAAAGGAGCAGGAGCTTTTGGACAACAAGCTTCACGAAATGCGATTTGCTGCACGACAATTACGGCAAAACCGTACCACGTTTTAGTTGCCAGTGAAAATAATGGCACCTGAATTTGCGCTTTGGGATCACAGGCAGAATTACTGCTATTCTGCCCCGATCACAAAACGCCCAAGGGGGGATGGGGGAATGGAGCCACCAGGTTCACATACAGTATATGTGATTCTGGATGCATTTTCAAATTCACAGATTTGCATGACAGGCTAGATATTATGTGTTCCTATTGAGGTGGTTCACACAGATGTGATCTACATACATTGCGTTTTGAGTGCCATTATGAAAAGGGTCCTGTGCAAGTTTGTAGCAGTGTATTCCAGTTTTGCAAGTGATAGAGTAGAGTGGCATGCGGAGATAAGTGTCCACATAGGATTGTTATTGGCAGATGTCAATGGGAGGTGTTTTTCCATTGAAGTCATTTGGAGGCGTTTTTGCATTGAAGTCAATAGGAGACAATTTTGCATTGAAATCAATGGGATGCGTTTTTGCATTGAAGTCAATAGGAGACGATTTTGCATTGAAATCAATGAGGCCCATTTTTGTATTGAAGTCAATGGGAGGCAGTTGTGGAGAGAGAGAGACAAAATTGCACCTGTACTGAAATCACACAGAAACAGGTGTAAGCCCAGGCGCCAGAACGCAATTTCTAGTCACCATAACGACCTAGTGCCTGAGATTTGTCAAGCCCTGATATACATTCAAAATGCAGTTAAGTGAACTTCCTAAATACTGCATATGTTTCAATTTTGTATTTATTATTAAAAAATATTTCTAGATCTCATATAGTATTTCACTTAGCTAGTTATGCGTGGTTACAGTTTAACTTACCAAACTGTGCTTTGGAATGAGTCAATACATTTTGGTAATGGTTTGTGTATAATAGTGCAGTGACTGTCTGCAGAACGGTTTCTGTGACATTGGGAGAACAATGCATTAATATGCAGGCAGTCACAGTCTCTTTTAACAGCGTTTGATTACTCACTACATCTAAGTGTTCCCAGTGCTCTCACCTTAGTGACGCCTTTTGATTACTATTGAATCAGTCTACATCGATGTTAGTTCAGTCCTGGTTCAGTCCTAGAGTTTCCAACCACACAATCCTAGGGACTGAACCAGGACTGAACTAACATCGATGGTGACTGATTCACTAATAATCAAAAGGCGTTTTTGATTACTCACTAAGGATAGAGCACTGGGAGCACTTAGGTGTAACAAGGAGTGAGAACAGGGCTGGCCTTACCATGGGTCCCAGTGGGTCCATTGGACCCAGGCAGCACTTTGAGAGGGGCAGCAAATTGAACCACGGCTGCCTCTCCTTCTCTTCTATTAACTCAGCAAATTGACGACCAAAATTTTTTCCCCAGCAGTTTTGTGTGTCATAATGACAACTGCCCCCCGGCCGCTCTGCCTGTCCCAATACTACCCTAGCCTGTCTATATACTACCCTAGCCTGTCTATATACTACCCTAGCCGGTCCATATACTACCGTAGCCGGTCCATATACTACCGTAGCTGGTCCATATACTACCCTAGCCTGTCTATAAACTACCCTTGCCGGTCTATATACTACCCTAGCCGGTCCATATACTACCCTAGCCTGTGTATATACTACCCTAGCCGGTCTATATACTACCCTAGCCGGTCTATATACTACCCTAGCCGGTCCATATACTACCCTAGCCTGTCTATATATTACCCTAGTCGGTCTATATACTACCCTAGCCTGTCTACAGTTAGGTCCATATATATTTGGACACAGGCACAATTTGATTTTTTCAGGTATTTACCAAAACATATTCAAGCTTTAGTTATATAATGGATATGGGCTAAAAGTGCACACTCTCAGGTTTAATTTGAGGGTATGCACATCCAAATCAGAGGAAGGGTTTAGGAATTACAGCTCTTAAGAATAGCCACCCCCCCCTTTTCAAGGGGCCAAAAGTAATTGGACAATTTAATCAAAAAACCATTTCATGGCCAGGTGTGGGCAACTCCTTCGTTATTTCTGCATCAATTAAGCAGTTAAAAGGTCTGGAGTTGATTCTAAGTGTGGTATTTTCATTTGGAACCTATTGCTGCGAACCTACATCGTGTGCTCAAAAGAGCTGCCCATGCAAGTGAAACAGGCCATTGTAAGGCTTCAAAAACAAAACAAATCCACCAGAGAGATAGCAGCAACATTAGGAGTGGCCAAATCAACAGTTTGGTACTTTCTGAAGAAAGAAGAACGCACTGGTGAGCTCAGCAACATAAAAAGGCCTGGATGTCCACAGAAGACAACAGTGGTGGATGATTGCAGGAACCGCTCTATGGTAAAGAAAAACCCATTCACAACATCCAGACAAGTGAAGGACACTCTCCAGGAGGCGGGCGTATCATTGTCTAAGTCTACAATCAAGAGAAGACTTCACGAGAGTAAATACAGAGGGTTCACCACAAGGTGCAAACCATTCATAAGCCTGAAGAATAGAAAAGCCATATTAGACTTTGCCAAAAAACATCTAAAAAAAGCCAGACCAGTTCTGGAAAAGCATTCTTTGGATGGATGAAACTAAGAACAATCTGTACCAGAATAACGGGAAGAAAAAAGTGTGCAGAAGGCTTGGAATAGCTCATGATCCAAAGCACACAACGTCATCTGTAAAACATGGTGGAGGCTGTGTGGCATGGGCATGCATGGCTTCCAATGGCACTGGGTCATTGTTGTTTATTGATGATGTGACAGAGGACAGAAGCAGCCGGATAATTTCTGCAGTGTTTAGAGATATACTGTCAGCCCAGATTCAGCCAAATGCAGCAAAGTTGATTGGATGGCATTTCACAGTACATATGGGCAATGATCCAAAACACACTGCAACAGCAACCCAGGAGCTTTTGAAGGAAAAGAAGTGGAATATTCTGCAAAGGTCGAGTCAATCACCTGATCTCAACATAATTGAGCATGCATTTCACTTGCTGAAGGCAAAACTTAAAGCAGAAAGACCCACAAATGAACAACTGGCAAAACATCAGAAAGGAGGAAACCCAGTCTTTGGTAATATCCATGGGTTCCAGACTTCAGGCAGCCATTGAAAGGCATAGGATTCTCAACAAAATATTAAAAATGAAAATTAAATTTATGATTATATTCATTTGTCCAATTACATTTGAGCCCCTGAAAACTAGGGGACTGTGTATAAAAATGGTTGCAGTTACTAAAATTTGTACTTAATACTTATGTAGAGGCCTCACCCTCTCTCTCTTCTTTAACGGTTACTTTGGTTTCGGTCTAGGGGTACCTTGAAGGGGAGCGCGAGGTGCGCCACGGCCCATGTCCTCTAGATTACAGCATGTAGAGGTGAAGGCCAGTATCAGATTACATTCAGGCTGTGTATACGCTCAGAGCCAGGTCTGTTCTGCTGATAACCCCCCTTTGCTCCCAGTAATTGGAGTACCACACACTGAAAAAGGTCCAACACGTATTTATTCCATAATGGCAAACAAATAGTCCTTTGCGAGCAGACAGTTTGAGACCCATAGAACAGCTCAGTATTGGTGGGGAGTAGGTCAATGCACAATCCTTAAGGAAACTAAACCGTTGAGGTTTCACCAACGGTTGCTAAGCACAGTGGCTGTTAAATGGACTTTTTGGTGCAGAGTCTCTTCCAGCGCCTCTAGTGAACAGGAACTGGAGTTACCTTCGCTACGCTGCAGCCCCTGTCAGGGGGAAGACATCCCTCCAAGGGAGTTACCAGAGGCCCTGCCGTCACCGGATTAATGCTGTACCGGGCTATTCGGAAGGGTTACACTCCCCGGCCTCCTCACCTCAGATACGGGTCCCAACACCTTAGGGCCCCTCGGACTCCTCCACCCTCGCGGAACCCAGTCGAAGTTACTGGGTCCCAGGCCTTGGCTGTAGTACCTCACCCCAGGCTTAAGGTGCCTGGGATGGACTCCATCCCTCGCTCCGGCCAGGTCAAGGGCACCTGGGCCCGGAACTCCGGAACGCCAGCACCCAGGCTGAAAGTGCCTGGGCGCGGCCGCGTCCTCCAACTCTGAACCCCAAAGTCAGGGCATCCGCCCCTTTTATCCCCTCTCCCTTTGCGTCACAGCGGGTTCCCCGCCCCGTTGTCCTGGCGTCAGGAAAGGACAAAAAGGTACAGTCTTGCGGTGCAGGTTCAACTCCGGCCCAGGGCAACACCGCCACCTGCAGGCCACAGGGAACCTTGCACCACCAGAGTCCTCCAAGAACCACAAAAGGGATTCTCAGACTCCCTAACAATTAGTACATCTGGGTTAAATAACCCAGATGCTTCCCCCCAAATTTAAATACCCGCTACACTTATATTCAACCCCTTGAATTAAAGTTAAACGTCTGCACTTCAAATTCATTTGGATTGTTTCGTTTTAATTTTATTTTGGTGGCACACAGAGCCAAAAGTATGAAAATTGTACTTGCGTCCAAATATATATGGACCTAACTGTATATACTACCTTAGCCGGTCTATAGACTACCCTAGCCGGTCCATATACTACCCTAGTCTGTCTATATATTACGCTAGCCTGCCCCTATACTGCCTTAGCCTGTCTATATACTATGCTAGCCTGCCCCTATACGGCCTTATCCTGTTCATTTACTACCCTAGCCTGTCTATATAATGCCCTAGCCTGCCCCAATACTACCCTAGCCAGTCTATATACTACCCTATTCTGCCCCTATACTACCCTAGCCTGTCCATTAACTACCCTAGCCTGTCTATATACTACCCTAGCCCGTCTATATACTACCCTAGCCCGCTCCTTGGAATTGAGCATAATGGTATATCATATAATTTTGCATATAGACAAGGTGCTGTTGCATGTAAATCTGACTTCCTGATAAATTTTATTTTAGTTTTAATTATCATGATATAAAATAATGGATGTGGGAGCCTTTTGGTGGGTGTGATTTTTTTTTTTGGGGGGGGGGGGCAGCAATTCATTCTTGGACCCAGGAAGCACAATGTCTTGGGCCAGCCCTGAGTGAGAAGTACACCATTTATTCACGGTTTGTCACACAAAAATTATTATATAGAAGAGAAAGGATTATCACATCTATTCACCATTGCATTTATAAACTATTATGCACGTTTATGTTTAGTGCACACTTGGAATATAAACTAAAGGAGGAGTATGCAGCTATTTGTTATATCATTTTGATCACTTTACTATTTAATATTTCTTTATTGATTGGATTGTTTGATTTATGTTTGAACCTAACACATAGGTTGCGCAACACCAGTTATATTTATTCTGTAAACAGTATTATTGCCTTCCTAGTAGAGATTTAAATTAGGTTACTCCGATGGAGTGAAATATAAAACTGAAGGGACCTAGATATACTAGTACCTGTTTAATTATTTAAGTAGAAGTAAATATCCAATCTTACACACAGCATATGAGAGATGAACCAAGCACTCATAGACAAAGGCAGCATTTTTATTCTACATATTAAATTAAGCAAGCTTAGATTTATCAGATAGACTTCCTTATATTACTTTAAAAATAGACATGGGATATGAAAGAACCAGATATTATTATGTTGTGCTGTTGTTTTTTTTTTTGTTTTGTAATGATATGATTGAAAACAAAACTGGTTGCCAATGCAAATCCCTTGTAGTGATGCCTTAGCGCACAGCACTGTAGTCTCACCACAGGAATAGTTAATGAAACATTCATGTGTATGACACTCTTCGTATGCTAACTCCTCCAGGCAGTGCTATCGAGTAGCGAGTTGTTCAAAAACAAAATGGGATGAGATCAAACTAATATTTCAGTGAACTCTGGCAAATGTATAGATAATCAGAAAAGCATCTGCACTATAATTAATACAGTCGCTGCAGTGTTCCACATGTTTGTGTCAGCAATTCCACGTCGGGGTAAGTTTGGCTGTAGAAAACAATATTTTATAAAAATACATACTTGTATATTTGTTAAATTTTGGATGCTGTAACATACTGTAATGCCCCGTACACACAATCGGATTTCCGATGGAATAAAATCCGATGGATTTTTCCATCGGAAATCCGATGAAGCTGAATTTCCATCAGTCTTGCCTACACGCCATCAGTCAAAAACCCGACCGTCCCAAACGCCGTGACGTAAAACACTCCGAAGAGCCGAGAAAAATGAAGTTCAATGTTTCTGAGCATGCGTCGACTTGATTCTGAGCATGCGTGGGTTTTTTCTCCGATGGAGTTCCCCACAGACTATCGTTTTTTTTTATACCGATGGAAAAAAGACCGATGGGACCCACACATGATCGGTTTGTCCGATGAAAAAAGTCCATCGGTCTTTTTTCATCAGAAAAACCGACCGTGTGTACGCGGCAAGAGAGGGCATTTTAAAATGAGAATGAATAAGCAGAGGTTACCTTTAACGACACCTGCATATCAAATCGACAATGAGATACAGCTGAGATTTATACAAATCGTGACTTTTACTAGGGCTAGTTCACACCAGACGCAGTTCCGTTCAGTTCCGTGTGCTTTTTTTCTGCACAAAATTCATACACAGTGTTTTCCATGTATTCCAATTGCTCTAGTTGGCTCTAGTTCACACCATGCAGTCAGTTTCCGGTCAGTTTCTTCACCAGAAACTGACCGAAAACTGACTGCATGGTGTGAACTAGAGCCAACAAGAGCCATTGGAATACATGGAAAATACTGTGCATGCATTTTGTGCAGAAAAACAGCACACGGAACTGAACGGAACTGGGTCTGGTGTGAACTGGCCCGAAGGCCCTTTCACACTGGGGCGGCGTCGGCAGTAAAGTACCGCTATTTTAAGCGGCTCTTTACCGTCAAGTTCGCAGGGATATTAGGCCACTAACGGGTGGCTCTTTTACCCACCGCTAGCGGCCGAGAAAGGGTTAAAACCAACGCAAAGCGCTTCTGCAGAGGTGCTTTGCCAGCGGTATAGCTGCGGTGCCCCATTGATTTCAATTGGCAGGAGCGGTGGAGGAGCGCTATACACACCGCTCCTTCACCACTCCAAGGATTCTGCTAGTAGGACTTTTTTTACCATCCTGCTAGCGCACCGCTCCAGTGTGAAAGCCCTCGGGGCTTTCACACTGGAGAGACAGCAGCGGCTGTTTCAGGTCGCTTTGCAGGCGCTATTTTTAGAGTTATAGCGCCTGCAAAGCGACCCAGGGTGAAAGGGCTCTTAAAATCAAGCTTGGTCCTTCCTTTCAAGTTCCTCTTGGTCAATAAAGCTAGCTGGGGTTAGGACTTATCTCACCTTTTTCAGAATTAGTGTATACCTTTACCTAATGCATAAAAAACTGATAATGGGCCTATAATTAGGCCTCATGCACACTGGATGTTATAAAAATGGCAGTAGCGTTGCCGCAATAAACACATTTTTACTGCTTTTTTTCATTGGCGGCTTTTAGCGCTTAGCCACATTAGTGTTTTTTTTTAGCAGGAAAACACCTCCCTGTTATTTTTAACTCCCACTTTCCCAAAATGCTTGAGCCTCAAAAACGCTCATAAACGCTGGATAGCCACGTTTTAAAGCATTTACATCAAGTATGCTGTGTGTTTTGACAGTGTATGACAGCTTGCGGGGTGGTATCCCCTTTGTAGTCCGAATGGATCTTCTGATTTCAGGCAGTTCAGCAGGATATGGCGGGGAACTTGATTTAAGTATTGTGAGTTCCACCGGAGGGAGGAGGGGGGTGTACAAGGTGCATGTAAGCATGGGGACACTGGGGAGGACAATGTACGAGGTGCATGTAAGTTTGGGCGCATGGGGGGCAAGAAGTACAAGATGTATGTGAATGTGGGCATGGTTGCACAAGGTATATGTGAATATGGACACCAGGGAGATGTACAAGGTGTACATAAGTACAGGCTCTGAGAGGTTTGAGGCAGATAGGGTTGCCACCTTTTCTTCAAGTCAAACTCGAACACTTTAGCCGTGCATGGCAAAATTGTATTTTTAAGAGGGGACGCTGTAGACTCTGATGTAAGGTGGGAGGTTTGGTGAGCAGAAGCCCCCTTACATCAGAGTTCCCCTCAAATTAGGGTTCCCAAAGCCCCCTTACATCAGAGTCCACAGGGCACCCCTTACGTTTGAGTAACTATTACTCTCTCACTTAGAGGCAGGAGAGAGAAGGGAGGGAGGGGGGGGAGACTTCAGTCACAGACGATGGATGCTGAACTCACTCACCCTAGAATGGAGGCTCAGGCATTGACACCTTTCATCCACAATGTATCTGCCGGTTGCTGAGCTTCAAACTTCCAGCCCACGCATCCCTTTCCTGAGGCACAGAACGCCGGGGATTGGAATGTGGTAGCGCAGACAAAGTGGTAGGGGTGAGAGGAGCAGATCAAGCCCTCTCTTTTCTCCTGTCTGTTTGTAGCGGTTGGGGGCCATGTGCACATCTATGCACTCGACGATTGTGATACTTGGTTACTTGGGGAGCCGCAGTCCATTCGGAATATTGTGTCTGGGTTTCAAGTGGCCTAAAACCTGGACACACGATTCAAAATCCGGACTGTCCGGGTGAATCCTGGATGGGTGGCAACCCTAGAGGCAGAGGATGTGCTCTGACACTTGTTACAAGGTGCACAGGGCCACCATCAGGGGGAGGGGGACAGCTCTTTCTCTTTTCATCCATCCCTCAATCCCTATTTTTCTTTCTTTCTCTCTCTCTCTCTCCATCCCTCTTTCTCTCTCTCTCTCTCTCTCTTCATCCCTATTTCTTTCCTTCTCCTTCTCTCTCTCTTCATTCCTCTTTCTCTCTCTATACATCCCTCTTTCTTTCCTTCTTCTCTCTCTATCCCTATTTCTCTCTTTCTCTATCCATCCCTCTTTTTCCCTTTCTTTCACTCTCCCACCATCCCTCTTTCTTTTTTCCTTTTTTCTTTCTTTCTTTTTCACTTCCTCCCTCCCTTCCTCTCTGTCCCTCCATCTATCCCTATTTCTCTCTCTCCCTTCATCGTTCTCCCTTTATTTATTTATTTCTCTCTCTCTCCATTACTCTTTCTCTCTCTACCCCTCTTTTTTTCCTTCTCCTTCTCTCTCTCTCCATCCCTCTTTCTCTCTCCATCCCTCTGTAGCGCCCCTTTACTTTCAGGGGTTCTATGTACTTAAATTTAGGGTTTGGTCTGAGCCAGTAGTCAGGCTCAGACCACTTTGATTGTTAGGACTAGCTTCTGCCTATGTAATGCAGCCCGATGTACAGTTCCCTGTGGCCTGCAGGTGGCGCTGCCATCTTGGGTCAGGGTTAAACCGTGGGTGGCATTGCTATGCCTTAGGGTGTCCTCTCTCGGCAGAGGTACGGTGGGCGTGGTTGACCTGCTGTGCATGCTGGGAGAGGATACATAAGGGGCAGACGCCATCTTTTGGGGAGCAGTTCGCGTCACCCGGCCCTCCCGGCCAGGGGTGCGCGTGTGTATCAGTCTCAGGCACCTTTAGCCTGGGGCTGCAACTCTACTATTGGGCCCATTTTAAAATGTCTCACACTAGTCCAACATCAGAGGTTGCAAACATGCTCTCACCAGACAAGGCTCCATAAAAGGTGACAGCAAACAAGCTTCTACACAGGAAGTGCCAAATCCTGATAATGATCAGAAAGGGCCCAGCATTTAGGTGGAGCAGAACTTAATTCTACTGCACATATGTGTTGGCATTTCAAGGTTCCTGCTCTTTATTGCTGTCAACAGCTTTCTTTTTTTGTCAAGGTACCATTTTGGCAAAACAAATCTTCCTGTTTGCAGTCTACTAAGGAAGGATTTTTGGTTCAGACAAACTTTGGTATGGACAAATTTGTTCCCAGCAAAGGTTGAAAAAGGAATGATCTGTTTCTTTTATTGATAAGTTGATACAACTTTGAACAGACTATATTAAATAAAGACATTATTGTTAATATAAATATCCAAGCATAATTCTTTTGTAAGGTACCGTAATTGATTGTACTAGAGGCTACAACAGATAATGGAATTAAGACTGACTTGAATTAGCTACGATCGTAGTATTAACTTTGTACAAGAAGAAAATTATAAAAAATACATCTGGGAAAAGGTCACATTTTAATTTTCTTTAAAATTAATTTGTACTATTTAATCAGTTTTATACTTTATATGATGCAAACTCTAATCACATCAAGATTTGATTTGGAAACTGCTGTAGAAATATCTTCTCTGAAACCTATTTGCCATTAAAAAGAAGAATTTTATAATAGATATGACGTATGTAATAATTTACATCACGTGCATATACTAAGCAGAGTTTATCCATTTCATATATTTAGAAAGACATTGGGAAATATTATTGGTATAAAACACACAAACAAAAACAATACAAATATATTACAAACAAAAAAGACAAAATGGTGATTCAAAAACAAGATGTATAGAAAGTCATATACTAATCTGTAGTTTTGGAACCATATACAGTGTAGCGGGTGTCAAATTTAGTGGGGTGTATCTGGGCCATAGATGGCCCAGATACATTGATTTTTAGGGATTTATGGACACTTTGGAGTGTGGGAGGTATGAATGGTGTCATGTTCCCTGTGGTCCCTAGGTGGCGCTGTCACCTGGGACCGGGGTTGAACTGCCATTCCTTTTTGTCCTGTCGCAGCAGTAGTACGGCGGGGCACCCGCTGTGCCTGCTGGGAGAGGATATAAAAGGGGGCGGACATCTTGCGCACGAGGTCCATTCCCCAGGCACCTTCGGCCTGGGGGCTGCTGCGGTTCGTCTGTGCCCAGGCGCCCTCGGCCTGGGCGCGTGGAGTTGAGTTCCATCCCAGGCAACTTCAGCCTGGGGTGAGGTACTTTTCCAGGAGGCCTGGGGCCCAGTACCTTCAACTGGATCCCGCGAGGGCGAAGCATTCTTAAGATGCCCCCGGTATTGGGTGCCTGAATCCAGGGTGTAAGGGACCAGAGACGTGACCTCCCCGAAAAGCCAGCGCAGCATTTGCTGGTGGAGGCCTCTGGTGACCGTCCGGATGGATGTCTTCCTCTGACAGGGGTCGTTTGTTCTAAAGGAGGTAATTCATGTTCTCATGGTCTGTGGCAGGGACCCATCTTCCTCAGGTCAGTGGCAGGCCTCATCCAAGGCCTGTGGCAGAGGCCTCAACGTTCACCCAGGTCAGTGGCAGTGACCAAATTCACAGTCGGTGGCAGCGACTGTGCGCCAAGCCTGTTTGCACTAAACGGAACAGGAGAAACTCTATTCATTGTGTTGTGCCTGGACCTACTCTTTCCCACACCATGTCTGTTCTTTTAAAAGTCAACCAGTCTACCTGTTGATCAAAGCAATAAAACAGAGTTGGACTTTTTATGGTGTGGAACTCGTGTTACTGGAAGCTAAGTGTCCCTGTCAGTGACAGTGGCAATCATCCTCCACAGGAGAAGCTGAGGCTCCGGCCTAAAACACAGACCCGAAGGTAAACGGTTTAGCTCATATCTCTGCATCCTACATCAGAGAGCCGAGCTGGTGGTGTGCATCTTTCCCCCTTTTCCCAGATACCCATAGACGGGTAAAACCAGCCATAGAGAGAGGGGAGAAGCTGGGGGAGGACTGCTACAACAGTATGGTTCTTCTTCGCTGAAAGCTGATCCCCAGGTTTTAGTAAAATTTAAATAGTTGGTTTGGACCAACTGGTCCAAAAAAAAACTATTTACTTCACTACCAGATGCAACGGCTGTGTGCACTGTATAGACCAGGGGTCTTCAAACTACGTCCCTCCAGGTGTTCAGGAACTACAATTCCCATCATGGCTAGTCATATCTGTGAATGTCAAAGTTTTGCAATGCCTCATGGGATTTGTAGTTCCGCAACAGCTGGAGGGCCGTAGTTTGAGGATCCCTGGTACAGACTGTATGTAGTATAAGCTACATACAATATAAATCGATTTGTTCCAACAGATGAATAGCAACTTTCCGTCCCATTCTCTAAATAACATTGAGTCAGGCTGAGCACTGCTCAGCCATTCACAAGGAGCTTTGTATTTTCTGAATGAATACACAACTTCCTCTGATTGGCTGAGGCAGAGAGGTGGGCAGATGATATCACTATCTTCACCACAGCTAATCAGAGGACGCTTTGTATTCATTCATAGAATACAAAGCCTCCTGTGCATGGCTGAGGAGAGCTTGCCCGACTTGATTTTGTTCCGAGATGAGAATGGGAAGTTCCTATCCTGAACACAGTGCTGTATACTGTATGTAGCTGAGGTTACAAACAGTTTATACGGGGCATACAGCCTCTGCTCAGATGCAGATGCAAGCCCCCACAACTCCCTGGGTTCCTGGACATGCCCGGGAAAATACATTTTTTTCTTTCTTTCCCTCAGAAGCTCAGATGTCACACCAGATGGGGCAGAGGTAGCTGGGCAAGTGAGCTGCAGCCAAGAGTGATGCCCTCCACTGTCATAACTGGTGTACGGGCAGCTGGGCCAGAGCCTAACAGCACACAGCTTCTCCAAAAGGCCCAGGAGTGCCCCCCCAATTGCCACCAGAGTACTCCAGTACCAGTGGGGTGGCACTTCATTTTTGAACCTTGTCTACCTCCAGCTGTTCACCTGTGTTACCAGAGCTTCCCTGGACTTCACTGTTAGTAATACTGTCTATGAGGATAATTGCAAGTAGCTGCCATCCTGAACCTGTTTTGTATTATTGCCTCTAACTTCGCACCTGTTTAATAAACTGCAAGTTATAGTTACTCTCTGTCTGATCATTTGTCCCTTCTATATTCTCTATTCTATGTTGATAAAAGATTCCTGCTCCTTCACGGATATATGATTTACTGATATATGATTTTTTTTCTACTTTTGTATGAAAATTCTTAATAAATATATATATATATATATATATATATATATATATATATAAAAAAAAAAGATTTCTGCTGGTCCTTGTGAACTTGTAATGTCAACCTTGACTCTCAGGCCTCGTACACACGACCGATTTTCTCGTCCAAAACAGTCAAGAAAAGTGCCGCGAGAGTTTTTTTGTCTAGAAAAACGTTCGTGTGTATGGTTTTACGACGAGAAACTTGACGAGAATCTCGACGAGAAAATAGAGAACCTGCTCTCTATTTTCTCGTCAGGATTCCAGATTTCCTCGTCGTGTTTCTCGTCGGCCTGTTTTGTGACGAGAAAATGGTTCGTGTGTATGCTTTTACGACTCTTCCAAAAGCGCGCATGCTCACAAGCAACTATGAGACGGGAGCGCATCTTCTGGTAAAACAAGCCTTCATAATGGAGAGAGCACATTCGTCACGCTCATAAATATTTCATAGTTTAAATGTTCTGCATTGAATTCTTCGTTAGAATGTTACATTAATCAAAACGAGTTCTGCCTTATTTTTAACATTTTTCATGCTGCTCTTTATAAGATTTATGTGTATTATATCGTGCAAGTTTTTAGGAATAATTTAAATGGTTAGATTTTTCAAAATGATGTTAATTATAATTTCTCAATGTTTTGATAGCGATCTCCCATTTAATTTTGGAATCTATATTTTTAAAATTTCACACCATGTTTTTGTGCTAATCAGATTTAGTTATTCTTTTGGGGGGGGGGGGGGGTGATATCTGTGCCTTTTATTGTCAGTCAAATGTATCTGCTTACTCCAAAGCTTGATTTTTTTTATTTAAAAATACACATAGTCAAGTATGAACTTAAACAAAAAACACATTTATTCATGTTTATAAATTAAATAAAGAGAAGGCAGCGCTGGAGAAGCTGCTGCCATTTGTGCATCCCAGGGACCCCAGAGCACACAGCAACCCTGTGTGGACACTAAAATTGGGAGCTTGAGAAGGCCCACATTTCAGAACACAATCTGATGCTGGCCTCCCAGAGGTCAGGAACAGCAGCAGGTGATATATATGTCCCAAGTGTGTGGTACTACAACAGGCTGCCTTCTGTCCGACCACAATGAAGCAAGGCCATCACTTCCTCTTCTTCCTGGCAACCTTCCCTGCAGCCTTTCCTGAAGCCTTTCCTGAAGCCTTTCCTGCAGCCTTTCCTGCAGCCTTCCTTCTTCGTTTGGCTGGAGGCTGGCCCACTGGAGGGGTACTCCTGTCAGGAGGAGGAGGTGGAGGTGTAGCAGAAGGGGGTGGGGCAGAAGAAGAAGGTGGAGGTGTAGCAGAAGGGGGTGGGGCAGAAGAAGAAGGTGGAGGTGTAGCAGAAGGGGGTGGGGCAGAAGGTGGAGGTGTAGCAGAAGAGGGTGGGGCAGAAGGTGGAGGTGTAGCAGAAGAGGGTGGGGCAGAAGGTGGAGGTGTAGCAGAAGGGGGTGGGGCAGAAGGTGGAGGTGTAGCAGAAGGGGGTGGGGCAGAAGGTGGAGGTGTAGCAGAAGGGGGTGGGGCAGAAGGTGGAGGTGTAGCAGAAGGGGGTGGGGCAGAAGAGGAAGGTGGAGGTGGAGGTTGAGGTTGGGTCAGTTGGGCCACCTCACATATGGCGGTATTGGGGGTAATTTGCTCCATCACCCCCTTGTTGAGCAAGGTGATGAGCAGGGGCTCGCATAGGAGGCGTTGCTCCATGCTCATCACCTTGAACTTAGCCTCCACTAGGCCGGCAATGGCCTCTTCAGGGGATGTGGGCTCCTTGAGGGTGGCATGGGCCTCTTTAATAAGGGCCATTGCTGCCTCACTGGTGGTCCTGTCCCTCCTGCCTCTTTTGTGAAGCCGGATGGGAGGCACCTGGGATCTGGTGCTTCTCCTTTGCCCTGCCACCTCCTGTCTGCCACTGGGCCCTGCCACCTCCTGGCTGCCACTGGGCCCTGCCACCTCCTGGCTGCCACTGGGCCCTTCCTCCTCCTGCCTGACAGTTTCCAGACCCTCCTCCTGGCTGATTTCATCCTGTGTATGAAAAAGGAACATAGTTTAATATGTTGGTTTAATCTTTGCATCAAACTTTGTAATCCTGATGGAAGCAATTAGAATGTAAATGCATAAATCCTTGCTTTAAATTTACCACTACATCAGCTTGACTATTTACCACACAATTAAGTGCAGAATAATGTCTACAGATCATGATTTCACTTGTGGAATACAAAATAATGTATGTTTCTCATCCTGACATATTTGGGAAACATTAATTTTATCCCACTACATTTTCAGTTAATACTATACCTGGCTCCAGATGGACAAATCAGGATCATCCAGGATGGCTGCCTCCTCTTGCTCCAGAGAAGGCTCAGGTTGGCTGCAGGGAAGTCTGGGGGGAAGAGTGGAGAGTGATGGCCTTGGCTCAATGTGGTCATCCAGGAAGGACATCCTGCTGTAGTACCACAAAATCGGGACATAAACATCATCTGCTGCTGCTCCTGACCTCTGAGAAGCCAGCACCTTAGAGCGTTCAGTCCTGTAGGTACCTCTCAAGCTCCCAATTTTAGTGTCCACTTGTTTTGCTGTGGCTGTGGGCACCTTGGTATGCACAAATGGGAGCAGCTTCTCCAGCCCTGCTTTTCTCACCCCTTTTTTTTTATGGATGGGGTTTTTGGTCTCCCACAGAGCCGGCAGCTCCCTTACCCGGTCAATAAATTCCGCCAGGAACTCTTTGTCGCTAATAAAGACATTCATATTGTATCTGCAAGTAAAATAAATTATATTGAGGCAAACAGTCTAACCTCCTTCACATCCTAGTCACCATATATATCCTCCACCAATCTCAAGACAGTATAGGCCAACAATTTTTACAAGTCTCACAAAATCACATACCTTCGTTCGCACGTCCGTCACTTGAACTCCTCTCTCCGCACACCGAACGTACTATAGTCACATGTGTGTTTGCTATATACACACCACGCATGCGTCAAAATTCGAACACGTCGCTCCGCACACGTCGCCCGCCCATGACGTTCTAACTAACATCTTTTCCCCGCCCCTTCTCTTTCGGCGCGCAGACAGATATGGCGGAGTTACAGCAGGTGTCTGATAATTCCGCAACTAGCGAGGAGACAAGCCCGGAGACCGAGGACACGTCACGATCAAGGAGGAGATTCAAGGCATCGAATATGTCTTTGGCGGAGATGGCGGAGATGGTGGACATCTTGGTCAAGGCTGATTATGATGCCAAGCATGGGCCGTATAGCAAACCAAATAGAAGGAAGGCCAAAATCCTCACTAAAGTTGTGAAGAGTCTGAGGGCGAAGTTCGGGGTGAAACGCTCAAATGAGCAGCTCAGAAAGAGGTGGTCAGACCTCAAACTGAGGGAGCCAGACCAGTTGAGGATCATAAAGAGGATGCTCGCTAAAAGTAAGTAAAATGACGACCTTTCTGCTATTAATCTTTTTAGAAACTGACATTTTTTTTTTTTTTTTATCATATTGGACTCCCTTCCAAAATGTAATATTTTGAGCTAGGTTGGGCACAGTAATCGTTCGTTACGTTACCGACACTTCATTCGGCCACTATCCGCGGTTTTGGCTTATTTAAGAGCCACAAAAGTAATTAGACATCTGCCATTTTTGATCAAGTATTGTGGATAATTTTTAAGTCTAGATGATGTGTTTGTAAGGAGAATGAAATGCAAACTTTTATCAGTGTAAAGGAGAGGACACTCAGCAGCTGCTTCCACATCTGTACTTTGGAGCACTATAGTGTGGGCCACCAGACCCACCTTTTTTGGGTGTCCCACACAGGTGCATCAGAGTTTATTTGTGGTGCCTCCATGTCCAAAAAATTACATCCAAATGTGAATACTAAACATATTTGGGGTCATAAATAATGCATTTTTCTTTAAATTCCGCACAAACACACACTTGTACCCCACTTTCAAACAATTTAGCCTGTTTTTAGTTTAACAATGAGATTTTTACAGTGTGATAAATAGACCTTTGGTTTTATTCTCATAGGGGAGAGAAGACTGGGAGGAGGACACTCCAGGGAGCACATGCACCCCACAACTTCCAAGCAACCCCAAACTCCCAAAGATCCACAACCGAAAGATGTGCAGGAAGTTGAGGTGGAGGAAGGAGAAGTGCAGGAAGGAGAGGTGGATGACGTTGTGGATCTGGTCACCACAACAGGTCAGTATCTGACACCACAGCTTAAGGTAAGCGAGGTAGGCCTGCAGAGTTTTATTTTTTTTTTTTATGGTTTTTAGGGGATGGAAATGTTGTGAAGGATAGCACACGGTTCTCTGCTGACAGTGCCCTCCGCCTCATCCAGCAAGTGATGGAATGTAGCACGGAACTGGACCTAATTAAACAAAGAATCCATGTGATGGAATAAACATTTAAAGACATTCTCAATGTTTTGGGGAGAATTCAATAAGCCATCCAAACACATTTGTTTTTACATGTTTGTTTTTATATTTTTTTATAATTTTTTTGAGTAACAAACCAGCCAAAAATTGAATATGCACACAGTGTGTGAACATGTGCTATCTGCCATCAGGGGATATCCATGTACGTCTTTTGTGGGTGCAGCCCCTTCCTCGTATCAAAAGTCGGTGAACTGAGGAAGGGGATGCACCCCCAAAACACGTCCATTGATCACCCCTGATGGCAGATAGCACATGTTGACAATAGGGATCAGGATTGTAAACTTCCTATTTGCAAAAAAGTAAAAATGTGTGCATATTGAATTTTTGGCTGGGCAAGGGGTGGCAGGACCCCATATTAGGACGGGCACATAGAGACATAGTTTGTGTAACTGAATGTCTCAGATTGCTCAGAGGTATCCAATGTTGTAATTTTAGAAATGCAAGTGGTATTTTTGTATTTTCATAAGCCAAAATTTGCCGGGTTGTGGCCAGGCCAACCCCAAAGTAAAACAAAAAAATAAATAAAAAAGAGAATGTGCAGAGAGTAAAATATTTGACCACAAACAACGTGTAGCTTCTTTTTATAATACTCTCTAAGCTTATTTGGTTCTTTTGTAAGGTAACATAGTGAAATTGGTTGTTATTTACTAAAGTAAAATACACTTGCCACTACAAATGCACAAAGACAAACTAGGAGACAGGAAAGAACAAATAATTAAAGGTTTAAACAAGATTTTTATTGGGATACTTAGACATAGGCTGGCATAGGAATTGCCCCCCTACCCGTGAAATACTCCATGTATTTGTCCCGAACCACACGGGCATTTTGGGGGGGCAAGCCAAGACGGGCAGATTCCAGGCCCGGAAGGGGATTTGCAGGGGAAAGTCCAGCCTCTGGCAAAACTGAGGCCATATAGGAATTAGATTTTTGTCTCAGAAAGTTGTGTAGCACACAGCAGCATAACACTACATAGTTTATTTTGTAGTCCGCCAAGTGGATGGAAGTCATAAAAAGGCGGAACCGGCTGGCCATTATGCCGAAGGCATTTTCAACGACTCTTCGGGCCCTGGCCAGCCGGTAATTGAACACACTCTTCTCTGGGGTCAGGGTCCTCTGTGGAAATGGCCTCATAAGATGCCGTCCGAGTCCGAAGGCTTCATCAGCCAAGAAAACAAAGGGGAGTCCTTCAATATTCCCTGCATCCGGTGGCAATGCAAGGTCGTCACTCTGGAGACGGAGGGCAAACTCCGTCTGGATGAAGGATCCCCCATCGGACATCCGGCCATTCTTCCCTACATCAACATAGAGGAATTCATACCGTGCTGACACCACCGCCATCAGCACAATGCTATGAAACCCCTTGTAATTGTAGTAGTAGGACCCAGAACGGGGTGGCGGCACGATGCGGACGTGCTTCCCGTCTATGGCACCACCGCAGTTGGGGAAGTCCCACCGCGTGGCAAACTCCGATGCCACAGTCTGCCATTCCTGTGGCGTGGAAGGAAGCTGTGGAGTGAAACAAGATGAAATAATATTAGAAAAACAAAGGCATACATTACAAGGAAATTCTATCCCAAAAAATTAGAGACCAACATCAATCTAATTATACGTTTATTAAGGTGTGTAAAAAAAGTATAATGGAAGGCTCATTTATCATATTCATCACCCCCTCTGATGGGCCATTACTAAATTATTTTGGGGGGGGGGGAGATGTGTTTGGCCACAGGATAGCATTGCAGTGGCGGTGCGTCCAGAGTGGGCACTGGAGCACTGTCCCCTCTCTCCTGTGCCCATCACTCAGAACAATACATAGGTTCATGCGTTGCATAAAAAAGGGGCAATCTAAAGCTTCCAACATGCATGGGGACAAAGGGGACATTCTCAGCATATTACAATCATGGTAATTAGGGAAGGATGAAAGAAATACAATACATTAGCATACATGTAATACATAAAATGTGATGTTAAGGGAGAAAACTTACCCTAATATAGTCCTCCTGCAGGACTTGTATAATAGCAGAACAGGTGTCTGGGATTATGAGGCCCAGAGCCTGGGGGGAGATGCCTGTGGTGAACTTCAAGTCCTGAAGACTTCTCCCTGTCGCCAGGTAACACAACGTGGCAATGAGCCTCTGCTCAGCACTGATGGCTTCCTGCATAACTGTGTCCTTCCTGGTAATATAGGGGGACACCAAAGCCAACAGTTCCTGAAAAACAGGGTCAGACATCCTCAGAAAATTCCTGTAGTCCTCAGGATTATTCTCGACGATCTCCCGCAGCAGAGGCATGTGGCAGAATTGGTCCCGCTGGAGCAACCAATTCTTGGTCCATGAACTCCTCCTCACACCATTCATGGACTGGTCTTGGTCCAAAACAAGCAGACCAACACCAAGCGCACGCACAGCACGAACTCGACGACGAGAACGTCCAGGCGACATGGCTAGGAAACGGTCGTCTAATCAGAACGTACAGAACAGAACGCACTTTAGAACAGCAAGGCCTATGAATAACGAACTGAAATTCAGAAACGAACAGGCAAGAACGCACTGTAAAACAGATACGACCTGCCTAGACGCCCTGAAAGTCAAGATACGAACCCACAAGCACAAACTGAACCGCAGAAAACGATCTGAAAAGTACGAAGACTGAAAAGCGCGAATCGTCTCTTCCCAAACTTTTACTTCACACGCGGTAACACGAGATCAGCAAAAGCAGCCCAAGGGGTGGCGCCAAGAAAAAAGATCTTCCCCTTTATAGTGCCGTCGTACGTGCTGGACGTGAACGCAGAGAACCACGAGGAAATTGGAAAATGACAGTGTGTACGCATAGAAAGCTTGACGAGAAAATCGACAAGCTTAACAAGAATCTCGTCGAAAAAAACGACGTGTTTTTTACGACGAGAAAATCGGTCGTGTGTACGAGGCCTAACTGGTTGTGAACTAAACCTGTCCTTTATTTCCTCTTGTTTGTCCGTTTGCCACCTGCCTTTACTTTTTTTTAAACTCTTTTTATTGAAAAAGGTATAAGACATTGACATTAATCAAAGCGCTCAACATGAGCATAGAGAACAATGTGGTACATTTACAGTGCATAAAGGTTTTTCAAAATTACAATTATGCAGCATTCCCCTTCAAACCAATCCCGATACATATGTTTAATGACATATAATCACAGAATTATAGATAACTGCTACTTAATACCCTTAGCGATATTCTCAAGTGTTGTTTGAAGTAAGAGTGGAAGAACACCAAGCATCCCTCACCTTGTTATACTTAGCTGGGCAACCTCTGTGTTCAAAAATAAGTTTTTCATAAGGTAATACCTGATTTATTAATCAAAGCTACTTACATATGGTTGGAGGCAGGGCCAGCCCTACCATGGGACCCGGTGGGACCATGGTCCCAGGTGGCACTTTAAGAGGGGCGGCAACAGGGGCACACTGCCTGAGGACCTGGGTTTCCCTCCATCTAGTGTGCAGTGTCATACTTGTACTGCATCGCCGGTGCCGCTGTCACTGGCTTCAAGGGTCTCATCAGCGGCCCCTGGTTCCTTGCCCAAACTGGTTGCTAGCCGTGGACCGCTTTGTGTCTAGCAACCAGTGACGTCAGAAGAGAAGGAGAGAGAGGCCCACCATTCATTGCGGAGGAGGATTTAACTTCCTCCTCCACTAGCTCCACCCACCTCCTCCCTGTATGTGTTCCTCTCAGCAAGTTAGGAGCGGCGAGCGGTCCGAGGATCAGTGCTGCCTGCCTCCTCCCCCCTCGAGGCGCCGCTATCTCTGTTGTTTCCTGCCCATTCCCCCTTCTGTTAGCGGGCAGCAGAACAGCATGAGATCGGAGCGGCTGTGTGTGTGGAGAGAGAGCAGCTGCGGCCTCTTCTCCTCCTCCTCCTCCTCATGCTGCTGTTCCCAGGACAGCCACCGCTATGTTTCTTCCCCCTTTTCCTCCCATTGGCCAGGGAAAAAAACAAAAAGGAGAAAAGAGGATTATGGGATATGTAGTGCAAATGGCTGGCCCATTGCAATTCTAGGGGGGAAACTGCAGCCCCCAGCATGCCCAGCTGAAGGGGAGGGAGAGAGAGCCAGGCTGAGTGACAGGCTGCATCTGGTGACAGGCATCGGTGACAAGTGACAGGCTGCATCTGGTGACAGGCAATGGTGACAATAGAGAGGCTGCATCTGGTGACAGGCAATGGTGACAAGTGACACGCTGCATCTGGTGACAGGCATTGGTGACAAGTGACAGGCTGCATCTGGTGACAGGCAATGGTGACAAGTGACAGGCAGCATCTGGTGACAGGCATTGGTAACAAGTGACACGCTGCATCTGGTGACAGTCATTGGTGACAAGTGACAGGCTGCATCTGGAGACAGGCATTGGTGACAAGTGACAGGCTGCATCTGGTGACAGGCATTGGTGTCAAGTGACAGGCTGCATCTGGTGACAGTCAATGGTGACAAGTGACAGGCTGCATCTGGTGACAGGCATTGGTGACAAGTGACAGGCTGCATCTGGTGACAGGCATTGGTGACAAGTGACAGGCTGCATCTGGTGACAGGCATCTGTGACAAGTGACAGGCTGCATCTGGTGACAGGCATTGGTGACAAGTGACAGGCTGCATCTGGTGACAGGCATTGATGACAAATGACAGGCTGCATCTGGTGACAGGCAATGGTGACAAGTGACAGGCTGTATCTGGTGACAGGCAATGGTGACAATTGAGAGGCTGCATCTGGTGACAGGCAATGGTGACAAGTGACACGCTGCATCTGGTGACAGGCATTGGTGACAAGTGACAGGCTGCATCTGGTGACAGGCAATGGTGACAAGTGACAGGCAGCATCTGGTGACAGGCATTGGTAACAAGTGACACGCTGCATCTGGTGGCAGTCATTGGTGACAAGTGACAGGCTGCATCTGGAGACAGGCATTGGTGACAAGTGACAGGCTGCGTCTGGTGACAGTCAATGGTGACAAGTGACAGGCTGCATCTGGAGACAGGCATTGGTGACAAGTGACAGGCTGCGTCTGGTGACAGTCAATGGTGACAAGTGACAGGCTGCATCTGGTGACAGGCATTGGTGACAAGTGACAGGCTGCATCTGGTGACAGGCATTGGTGGCAAGTGACAGGCTGCATCTGGTGACAGACATCTGTGACAAGTGACATGCTGCATCTGGTGACAGGCATTGGTGACAAGTGACAGGCTGCATCTGGTGACAGGCATTGATGACAAGTGACAGGCTGCATCTGGTGACAGGCAATGGTGACAAGTGACAGGCTGCATCTGGTGACAGGCATTGGTGACAAGTTACAGGCTGCATCTAGTGACAGGCTGCATCTGGTGACAGGCAATGGTGACAAGTGACAGGCTGCATCTGGTGACAGGCATTGGTGACAAGTGACAGGCATTGGTGACAAGTGACAGGCTGCATCTGGTGTTAGGCATTGATGACAAGTGAAAGGCTGCATCTGGTGACAGGCAATGGTGACAAGTGAAAGGCTGCATCTGGTGACAGGCAATGGTGACAAGTGACAGGCTGCATCTGGTGACAGGCAATGGTGACAAGTGACAGGCTGCATCTGGTGACAGGCATTGGTGTCAAGTGACAGGCTGCATCTAGTGACAGGCTGTATCTGGTGACAGGCATTGGTGACAAGTGACAGGCATTGGTGACAAGTGACACGCTGCATCTGGTGACAGTCAATGGTGACAAGTGACAGGCTGCATCTGGTGACAGTCAATGGTGACAAGTGACAGGCTGCATCTGGTGACAGGCAATGGTGACAAGTGACAGGCTGAATCTGGTGACAGGCATTGGTGACAAGTGACAGGCTGCATCTAGTGACAGGCTGCATCTGGTGACAGGCAATGGTGAGAAGTGACAGGCTGCATCTCGTGACAGGCATTGGTGACAAGTGACAGGCATTGGTGACAAGTGACAGGCATTGGGGACAAGTGACAGGCTGCATCTGGTGACAGGCATTGGTAACAAGTGACACGCTGCATCTGGTGACAGTCAATGGTGACAAGTGACAGGCTGCATCTGGTGACAGTCAATGGTGACAAGTGACAGGCTGCATCTGGTGACAGTCAATGGTGACAAGTGACAGGCTGCATCTGGTGACAGGCAATGGTGACTGGTGACAGGCAATGTTGACAAGTGACACGCTGCATGTTGTGGCAGGCTATGGGTGGCAAGTGGCACAGCTGCATCTGGTGGCAGGCAATTGTGGCAAGCAACAAGCTACATCTGGTGGCAAGCAATGGTGGCAAATGACAAGCTCAGGGCTTCCACTGATTCTGTATTATGGTGAGTTAAACTATTTCATTATATATTACAATGTAGTAAGAGAAATAATGTGATTTGATCATCCTGACACCATATCAATCATAATGTTAGAAAGATTTAAGTGCTAACACCAGCCATTCGCCTGACAAATCACCCGCTGCCAAATTCCCTGTCAGCAAGACTACACCCCCCCCTCATCTTTTTTTGGGAAGGAAGGGGGGTATCCCTGAATGGCAGTTTGGAAATGTGGTCACCCTAGCCGCCACTGCAGCGCTGTTGTTGCAGCATGTTGCATCACTGAGCTGGGGTCAGAGCGTAGCTGGTCGGTGGCAGTGGAGAGAAAGGGGGGAGCTTTTGTGGTGCTACACAATACTCTTTGCAGGAAGGGGCTAGGGTGACCACATTTTTAAACTACCATTCAGGGACACCTTCCCAAAAATCAGCTTGTGCTGTAACGAATCACAGCACAGTGATTGGACACAAGAGGTGGGATTTATGATTTCTCCAATCACAAGCAGGGGGCAAGATTGTGCTCCTCCAGGCATTCCTGGCCAGGACAAGTACTGTCAGTGAGTAAAGCAGTGATGTGGCGGCCTTTTTTGGTGGCATCAGATTGGCCTGAGGGTGGCTGTGTCAGTTTCATTCCGGGACACTGTATTGTCCTGGAATGAAGGTGCCCGGGACAGACCTGCAAAATGCGGGACTGTCCTGGGCAATCCAGGACACGTGGTCACCCTAGAAGGGGCATGTCTCTTTGCTGAATATATGGGATGTCTCTTGCTGAATATATTGGGCTGTCTCTTTGCTTTATGGAAACGTCTCTTTTGCTGGATGGGCATAGGATTTTTTTTTGTGGGGGGCAGCATTTCATTCTTGGGCCCAGGCAGCACAATGTCTTGGGCCAGCCCTTGATGGAGGGGTAGGCTGAATTCACTTAAGTGCTACAGCTTTACGAGCCAAAAATAGTGTTTCCATTGCCTTTACTTTTTGACTAATACTCATGTGTCTCATTGCTTGCATTCCAATCTCTGCCAGTTTGTGGTTTAACCTTTTGGGTTCATGCACACAGGATGTTTTTACAGCTGCTGTTAGGGGCCTCTGATGCTTTTTTCTACTGCCTCTAAACACCCCTCCATGTTAGCCTATGTGTCCATGCACACATAAACTTTCAGTAGCATTTGGAGGCATAAGCATTTAGGGGCAGTAGGTAAAAAAACAACAACAGCCTGTGTGTCCAGGAACAGAGGCTATTGAGTTGTAAAAATGCAAAATGCTGCTAAACACTGCTAAATGTGACAACGCTGTTACAAACTTTTACCCGCTTTTGGCATTTTAAGAAGTTTTTATATTATAAGGAGTGTTTTTACTGTAAAAACGCCCCAAAAAGCTAATGACAAAAAACACGCATCAACGCCCATAAACGCTAGACAAAAACGCTGCTAAAAGAGCATTTTTACAGCTGCCTTTTCTTAACGTTCTGTGTGCATGAGCCCTTTGATAATGTGCCGAGACCCTATTTTGTGATTCGTATATTATATGAATCATAATGGTGGTATGATGCACTCACTGCGATAGAGCATACATAATTTTGTTGTGAAAATCAATGTATCTTAAATATTATTTGCCATGTGTTTTGCTCATACTCTCACCAGATCTCAGTGCCTGCTGAATAATCAGCACCATTCGATTGCTGTTGGTTATTTTATTAGCCAACTGTGTTTTATTTTGTTAGCTAACTGTTTTTGGTTCAGCAGTGTGAGTGACACGGGTTGATTTAGTTATTAATTCACTTCCTGTGTCACTCCCACATCAAGAGGTATTTAAATGTGGTGATGGGCGTCGGAACTTCAGCCTCCGTTCCCAGTAGAATCCTTGTACGGGGAAACATGTAGGGTGGAGCCACAAGTTTCTGACACCATCACGTTCCAGCCAGCTGGTGCTAACCGTGGCTGTTTTTGAAAATTTGTTTCTGTTCCATGGATGTCAGTGTTTTATGAAGCCTGTGCAATAAATACGTTTTTTATGAAGAAATACTGCACCATGAGGATCTTTTCTTCTTCCTTCTCTTTGGTAATTGACTGCTGACTTCTGGATGCTGATCTCCACTTGCTGTATGTGGAAAACGTGAGTTATATAAAACACAATACTCACCTTACGGCAAGCAAAAGATTTTTGAAGTGCCCGCAGTCTGTGGGATTCAGCGCCAAAGTGACCGCCTCCGGATTTTCCAATCGATCCATGTGTGGTGAACACCGAGAACAGATCGAGTGAAGGCAGGTCGGCCTAGTCCTGAGCCCAATATCATCTTATATCTGGTAAGCAGGCCATTTACTTACTATTGGATGTGAAGCTTATACTATCAACCTGTCTGAGTATTACGCCTTCCGCCGCATAGGAATTCCTTCACGGCAACAATCCTATATATGTCATCTCTGGACTAGTCTCCCATAGATATTACATCATATGGACTTTTATCAATTGAGAGTTTTATGTCATAAGTTTTATTTTGATCATCTTATCTTTTTCCATTTATATATGTTTGTTTCACTTATATTCCAGCTTTGAGATATCGGTTGGAATTTCACATTGTTTCAGAGATTCACTGCTATCATTCACATTGGGTTGTGCTTTTTTGATTTATTTTTTCCATATGTTTTGAGTCCTTTTTCAGGCTAATTGAATAGCAGCACCCGCCCGTCAGGTGAAGGTCATACCATTCACCCTTCTTTCACACATTTAGAGCATCACACTTAATTTGTGTTTCAAACACACTTAAGTTTTAATTTTTTATTTAATTTTGTCACTGTTTAAGGCAGCGCTGGATTTTTTCCATTTACTATTTGATCTTTCCAGAAAAGCATTATCTAGCAGCCGCCGATTTTGGGAGTTTTAAATTCCTTTCACATTATAATAATAATTTTTGTGGTAAATTCTCTCTAGTAATATGGATATCTTTGATTATCATAAAAATAGGAGAATCAACCCGGATGAAGTCTTTAATCAGACTAGTACTGAGACAGACAGTATCCGTGGTATTTTTATGCGACTCAAAAATGTTTTGGTAGCAGAGTTGCACACGTCCTGGGACATAATTTTTTTGGAGAGATATCTCCAGAAAAAAATGATCCCTAGAAGCCTTAGATGGCATGTCTATCCAGATTAAGGGAGTTAAGGAGATAAACGAATGTTTTTTTATACTTCAATGGAGTGGGTTTGGCCTTTTTGGATCTTTTGGTCAACAAAAAAAGGGCCAAAGTCGCTAAATTACAACAAGAAATTAGTGAGATTAAGGAAAAGCTCATTCCTATGAGTAAGGAGGGGCTTTACCAAGTCTACACTAAAGAACTAAGAGAAATAATGGCAGAGGAAGAGGAAGAGCAGAGAATAAAAAAACGAAAGAAATACCTCAGAGATGTGGAGGACTATAAGTCCCACAATGTTTTTAAATGGCAAGAGATCTTCAAGGAAATGTACATACAGCCCTCACAAACTGTCAGTATGGACAGTAGTGATGGTACTTGTGGTCCACCATTGCCCCAGCCCGTGGAGATTTCCAGACTTGGTGCTGTTATTTCATCCCCAAAACGAAGGGATTTGGGGCCATTAGGTGGAGGGAACAATCGGGGACCACAACAACCAAAAAAGAGGGTAGACTATCATCAGACCAAACCAAATAATGGATGGCGGAATCCTCAACAATATCCCCATGGCAATCAATATTTTCAGCCTAATCAGAGTAGGAATCGGGGGGATAATTCATATCCAGGTACTTTTAGAGGGAATAGACCCCCCACAACTCCAAGAAACCACCATAATACATATTCCTACCCTCAGGGAAGACAGCCTAACATGGAATATAATGGAAGATACGAGGATCCTTCCCAAAGAAGACCCCAAGAACAATACTATAGAGATGAATCATTCTCATCTCCAGGGGCCTCATGGAGATATGAAGTCCCTGTAGATAATAGGTATGGTTCCCTACAGGATTATTATGAGGATGTAGATGATTATGTAGGATATCAACCTGACTCCCTGGGACCACCCAGAGATAATGAGAGATTGGTCCGCCCGACGGGGGTTCCCCCAGGAGCAGCCCCATTAAGAACTAAGATTAGCAATAATTTTTTGGGAAAGGCCAAAGCAAAAAAGGAAGGTTAAGAGAGGATGCCGGGGAGGGAGGCGTTACCACTCCAAAGAAAAGGAAAATCTAAACTGTGCCGGCATCTTTAATCTGAGTGGTGAACAACTAACAGACTCAGAGAAAATCACTCTAAATCAGGGTCTCAAATTTGCCCCTAATAAATCTCTAAATAAATTTCATACGTTTTTGGACGTTCAGAAATATATTAGACGATTAAATATTAAGAGACATTTTCTATCTATTTCGAATGATCACCAAGCTGTTAATACAGGGAATGTTCAGACAAAGGGTACAGGTCTTAGGAATGCTTCATTGTTCAATCCTCCCAGTAAACCCGCCCCCAGTGTTACTGTGTTTAAAGATTTAGTCCTGAAGGACTTGCGAAATGCCCGTTTTCGTAAAGCTACTCAGGAAAATATTCAGCAGGGTATAGAGTCCTTGTGTTCAAATAAAAACGTAATTATCAGACCAGCGGATAAAGGGGGGGGGGGGGATTGTCCTGCTAAAGAAGCAGGACTATCTTGAACAAATGGATCATCTCTTATCGGATAGAGAGACCTATATCCTTCTTAAAAAAGATCCCACCAATGCATATAAAAAATTGCTCAAGAGTATAGTACAAGAGGGATATAGGAAGGGCATCATAGATCTTAAGGAGCAGGAATATCTAATCCCATTGGTCCCTAAGATGCCTATAATATATTACGTTCCTAAAGTCCACAAGGACCCCATCCGCCCATCAGGTCGTCCCATAGTGAGTGGAATCGACTCACATCTAGGATTGGGAAATTCATAGATTTTTATCTCCAACCGTTGGTATCTAAAACACCTGCCTTTTTGAAGGATTCCACTCAAATTATTAATGAAATCTCCCAGTTTAAAGTGGGGCAAGACGTCCTGCTAGTTACAGCGGACGTCTCCTCACTCTACACCATCATCCCGCATGAGTTGGGATATCATGCTGCTGAATATTTCCTAACTAAAGACCGTTCACTGAGGAAACCCATCCGGGATTTCATATTGGGACTTTTACGTTTTGCTATGGAACATAACTACTTTTATTATAACGGACAGTACTATCTACAACGAACGGGAGTGGCGATGGGGGCTAAATTCGCCCCCAGCGTCGCTAACCTCTTAATGTCATTGTGGGAGAATGACAACCTACTAACGGGGAAAGACTCCAGACTGATTTTTTGGAGGCGCTATATAGATGACGCCTTCTTCCTTTGGAGAGAGAATGCAGAGTCGCTACATTTATTTATGTCCCGATTAAATACTAATCATTGGGGCATCAAGTTCACCTATGAACATAGTAGTTTGTCGGTTAACTTTTTGGACTTGGTCGTTTTTAAGGAGAATGACCAACTTTCCACTAAGAGTTATTTTAAGCCAAGTGATCGTAATTGGTATATCCCGATCGGGAGTTGCCATCACCCCAATTGGTTGAAGGCAGTTCCCAAAGGACAGTTTCTAAGGATGCGCAGGAACTGCTCATCATTAGAGGATTATCATACACAGGCGACCATCCTCAGTGACCGATTTAAAGAAAAGGGATATGATCCCGCAGTCCTAAATAAAGAACTAACGGATGTCTCCCTTCGAGATAGAAGTAGTCTACTAGCTCCTAAAGTTAAAAATATTCCGGCAAATAACAAATCTGAATGGTCCTTTTTCACTACATTTTCTTCTCAATACTGGTGGGTCAATAAGATTTTTAAAAAACACTGGGATGTTCTGAAAAATGACAGGATCTTGGGACCAAAATTGCCGGATAAACCAAATATCATTTATAGAAAGAATCAAACTTTGAAGAAAGAATCAAACTTTGAAGGATACTCTGGCTCCTAGTATGGTTAATGGCTAATTCATCTCAAAGGTGTTCTATTGTGGACTCTGTGCAGGCCAGTCAAGTTCCTCCACAGAAAACCAGCGATTACCTGTCAGTTGAGAACGGACGTGTGTTGCAGGAGCTCCTGCCTTCTGTCTTCCAGGGCACATTCCGCGGTTCTTCCTCCCATACAGGGGCTGCCCAACAGGCCACGGCCCCTGGCACCCGGCCCTATCCTTCCACAGCTGCTCCCAGAGCGGAGCACTGCTCGTCCACTCGCCATCGGAAGACGCCATCCGGGCCGCCATTCGCCATTGACCGGCAACTGCCGGCAAGATAGTCCGTGGCTAAGGCCTAGTTCCGGCCTCCTCCAGCCCAGCATCGTCCCCCCTCTCCCCCATCCTTAGCGGGCAAGCCGTGTCTCCCACATCGGAGCTCCCCCAAGCGGCCCAAAGCCGCAACCACCACTGCCTGTCCTTTTTAGGACAGTCTGCGGCTCCGGCCTAACTTCCAGCCGCGGCGGCCATCTTGGTACACCCGCCCGGCCTCAGCACTTCCTGACTCAATCTAGGCACCAGTGGCCATCTTGGTACACCTGGGCCCATATCTATCAGGACCCTGACAGTAGCAAGAAAAGTATAGCAGGAAATATACTCTGCAAATACCATCATCTTCATCCTTATCCTCATTCTTATGACAATCCTCATTCTCAGCACCATCATCTTCACCCTCATCATCATCATCATCATCATCATCATCATCATCATCATCATCCTCATCGGTATCCTCATCAGCAGCATCCTCCTCATCGTCATCCTCATTTGCATTCACATCCTCATCCTCCTCTCAGCATCACCACCAGTTGTCCTGGCAAACCTGACAACTAGGTAAGTATACCGGGCTCCTCCATTAGCTAGCTGATCCAGGGCAGACCCGATCGCCTCTATAGGGATCAGGAAGGAATTTTTTCCCCCACTCTAGCACTATTGGCCCGTGCTTGGCTGGGGTTTTTCGCCTTCCTCTGGATCAACGGGGGGATTAGATAGTTGGTGAGCAGCGCCGTCTACACCAGGATCATCATCATCATCATCATCATCATCAGTCGTCCATCAAACCTGATAACCAGGTAAGTATATCGGACTCCTTCCATTAGCGGGAAGGTCAGGGTAGCTCCTACCGCCTCCAGGGATCAGGAAGGAATCATCATCACTAGGATCATCATCAGCATTGGATCATCATCAGCATCAGATCATCATCACTATTGGATCATCATCACTATTGGATCATCATCACTATTGGATCATCATCACTATTGGATCATCATCACTATTGGATCATCATCACTATCGGATCATCATCACTATCGGATCATCATCACTATCGGATCATCATCATTATTGGATCATCATCATCATCCTTGTCAACATCAAACACCAACTTCAAGCATTAGCACACCTCAGCAGCTCTCTCATCGCATCGCTCATCATCATCATCAGGATCATCATCGTTATCTACATCAACATCATATCATCGCTGCATCATTATCAGCACTTTTTCAACATGGTTAACATTATATACTCAGCCGACACCATCCAAAGCCTAAAGAACTTCGCCACAACACTACCAACACCCATCCAAAAAAATTTAAAAAAAGAACGAATCCTAAGAATCAGTCGACTATCAACAGGAAAAAACATTAGAGCACCATGGCATCTACAACATCTATCAAGTGCCCTAATCAACAACAGATCTGCAGTCAAACACAGACAGGAAATCCATGATTTCATAACCCAACACAACATAGACTGCCTCTTCATCACGGAAAGCTGGCTAACACCCGACTGCAATACCATCCTAGCAGAACTAGTGCCGGAGAACTACCGCATCCAAACTGAGCATAGAACAGGACAAAGAGGAGGAGGCCTAGCAGTAATTTACAAAGACCACCTTACGTTCATCAAACCAACTCTACAGAACTCATTGCCTTTCATGAAAACACTCACTCTGCAACTACAAACTACACCCCAGGATACCATCCACATACTGCTCTGCTACAGACCACCGGGACCCAAGACACACCTCCTCACACATTTAAATGAATTTTTCTCGACATACACCATGAAAACCAAAAATCTGCTGCTACTTGGAGACTTCAACCTTTGGGCCAACTCCCCCGAAGACCCTATCGCCACTGCCTGCATCGACCAACTAGAAAAACTAGGCTTGCAACAATTGATAAATACTCCTACTCATGTATCAGGTCACACTCTTGACCTAATCTTCAAACAAGATATGGACATCAACACACTGGACAACCAGCCTCTACCATGGACAGACCACCATGCCATCAAGTTTACTATAACGACCAACACGGCCCTCCAAAAATCAATACAATCAGCAACAACACACTGGACAAGATCACAGAAGAAACTATACTCTGAGTTTTTCAAAACCACGCTATTGAACAATATGGAAATGCTAAACCAAAACCACTCAACAGAAGAAACACTCAACTTCCTAAACAATGCTTTGCTACAGACAGCAGATACGGTTGCTCCAAAACGCAGAGCACTCATCCGCAAAAACAATGCAGGCTGGTTCAATGACGCTCTTACTTTACTGAAACAAGAACGCAGAAGAGCAGAAGGAGCCTGGAGAAGAAATGCAACAAAGGAGAACTACACAATCTACAAAGCACTCACTAGGAAATATCATAAAGCAATTTTCAAAGCAAAAAGAGACCATTTCGCTAACACCATCGCAAAAGCCCTAAACCGCCCCGGCGAACTCTTCAAACTAGTAGCTCAGACCATGAATCCCACCTGTTTGGAGTCTTCAGCAAACGAAACACAGGAATTCTGCAATGAACTATCCAATTTTTTTTTATCGACAAAATTGATAACATTAGGAAAATAATTCAGCAGGAAAAATCAAACAACCCCACACAGCCAAAGGAAGAAAAGAACCAGATAAATAATCTGCAATCAAAGAAATTTACTCTGGTCCCAATTACAATCGACACCACTAAAAACATCATCAGAAGCCTCCGAGATAGCACTTCACCGAACGACATCATTCCGGCAAAACTGCTGAAAGAATGTACCGACATCTTGGCACCCCACATAACACACTTCATCAACCAATCGTTCAAAGAAGGTATTGTGCCGACTTCCCTTAAACAAGGAATAATCAAACCCCTATTAAAGAAACCCAACCTCGACCCGAATGACCCAAATTTTAGAAGACCGGTAACAAGCCTGACCACCATCTCCAAGATTATCGAGAAAGTTGTAACACAACAGCTACAACTTCATTTGGATACCCACAATCTCCTGCACCCACTTCAATCGGGGTTTCGCCCAGGCCATGGGACGGAAACGGCACTTCTCAAAATATGGGACGACGTACTAGAAGCAGCAGATGATGGAGAATCGTGTCTCCTGGTGCTGCTGGACCTCAGTGCAGCCTTTGATACAGTAGATCACAAAATCCTACTTACGCGTCTCACCGAAGTAGCAGGAGTCGCAGACACGGACCTACCATGGTTCGCATCCTTCTTAGAAAACCGATCCCAGACAGTGAAACTGGGAGCCTTTACCTCGGCACCACGCACAAATACATGCGGAGTCCCTCAAGGATCACCCCTGTCACCGGTACTCTTCAACATCTACCTTCGGCCACTCCTCAAAATCATCAGTGAACAGGACATGCGTTATCACTCCTATGCAGATGACACTCAACTATACTTTCGCATCAACAACAAAAAAGATCAATATTACAGACTGGAAAAATGCCTTACATTGATCAACAATTGGATGACAGAGAGCTCCCTCAAGCTTAATGGATCCAAAACAGAACTGCTCATTTTCCACGCTAACCGAAAGAAAAACACCAGGACCACCTGGACGCCGCCCACCATCCTGGGACAAAACATAACCCCAAGCACCAAAGTTAAAAGCCTGGGAGTTATCTTTGACTCAGACATGACTATGGACGCACAAATAGGATCAGTAGTCAGTGGATCCCACCACCTTCTCTGCCTGCTACGAAAACTCATCCCGTTCATCCCGGAAAAAGACAGAGCAGTAGTAGTCGGAACCATTATCAATTCACTATTGACTACGCTAACTCACTTTACCTAGGACTACCCAAATACCAAGTTGCACGTCTACAAGTCGTCCAAAACACAGCGGCCAGACTGGTAACAGGGAAAAAACCCTGGGAATCAATCGCACCATCCCTGAAAAGCCTCCATTGGCTAGCTGTAAAGGATCTGATCACATTCAAGACCCTCTGCCTCACCCACAAATTCGCACAAGGAAACGCTCCTGAATACTTATGCGAGAAAATAAAACACTACACCACTACTCGTGACCTTCGATCAACTAACCAAAACCTCCTCCACATCCCCAAGACCCGCTACAAAGCCAAGGGAGAACGAAGGTTTGCTTTCCAAGGACCAAGGCTAGGGAATGCGCTACCCACGAATATCCGCATGGAAGAAAACCATCGGGCCTTCCGGAAAATACTAAAGACCCATCTCTTCTAACGATCTCAACGACACTGGATGCAAAGTGCCTTGAGGCGATTTAGTTCGCAATTGCAGCGCTATACAAGTTACTCACTCACTTACTCACTCACTCACTCACTAACCCTCCGGAAAAGATGAGTATGTTACCAAATTTGAATTTTTTTTTTTCCCTTGCAAAAGGTGTAAAGTTTGCAAAACCTCAAACCATCAAAACTTCTTCCTTCACATCTCATGTTACATCTAAGGAATATAAGACAAAAGAGTTCATCACCTGCAGTACAGTAGGGGTTATTTACCTGTTGAGATGTCCATGTCATCTGCAATATATAGGAAGGACTACAAGACCACTTAATGTCAGAATTGGTGAACATTTGTCTAACATTAGAAGAGGCTTTGTAGGACACAGCGTGTCCAAACACTTCCGCCTATTTCACCAAAGGGATCCATCCCTTTTGGAAGTCATTGCTATAGAAAAATACATTCCCCATTGGCGGGGTAGCAATTTGAAAAGGCAAATTTCCCGGAGAGAAACGAGATTAATCTATGACATGCAGTGTTATAGCCCTTGGGGGCTCAACATTGAATGGGACATAAATTGTTACATTGACAACCGATGATTACTTGTTTTTTTCTCCCATTTATTAGTTCTTTTACATATACATTTTAGGTTTGGTTTGAGATTATCAATGCTGCCTTGTAAGAATTTATTCATACTTATGAGATTACCAACACCATAGATCCGTTAGCAGATGGACAGGGGGTTGGATTGTCAGCAGCATTTATATAAATCTAGATACGATTAACTGGTAGAATTCTATAGTACATTTCCTTCCTTTACCAAGCTGACACATTTTTTGATATATGTATCAGCAGAAGATGTGACGTTGTTTCCTTTAGATAAGGGCACCAGATCCCTTCTTTATTCTGGGGTAATTTTTCTCTAGGGAATATTTACGCCGCACTTTTTTCCTTGGTCTTTTTACATAACCTTAATTTGGTTATATTAAACATTTTATACAATTTTTATTTGTGATGGAATAAATGTATACGTTTACAGGCAATTTTAACTTTTGATAATGTGCCGAGACCCTATTTTGTGATTCGTATATTATATGAATCATAATGGTGGTATGATGCACTCACTGCGATAGAGCATACATAATTTTGTTGTGAAAATCAATGTATCTTAAATATTATTTGCCATGTGTTTTGCTCATACTCTAACCAGATCTCAGTGCCTGCCGAATAATCAGCACCATTCGATTGCTGTTGGTTATTTTATTAGCCAACTGTGTTTTTATTTTGTTAGCTAACTGTTTTTGGTTCAGCAGTGTAAGTGACACGGGTTGATTTAGTTATTAATTCACTTCCTGTGTCACTCCCACATCAAGAGGTATTTAAATGTGGTGATGGGCGTCGGAACTTCAGCCTCCGTTCCCAGTAGAATCCTTGTACGGGGAAACATGTAGGGTGGAGCCACAAGTTTCTGACACCATCACGTTCCAGCCAGCTGGTGCTAACCGTGGCTGTTTTTAAAAATTTGTCTCTGTTCCATGGATGTCAGTGTTTTATGAAGCCTGTGCAATAAATAAGTTTTTTATGAAGAAATACTGCACCATGAGGATCTTTTCTTCTTCCTTCTCTTTGGTAATTGACTGCTGACTTCTGGATGCTGATCTCCACTTGCTGTATGTGGAAAACGTGAGTTATATAAAACACAATACTCACCTTACGGCAAGCGAAAGATTTTTGAAGTGCCCGCAGTCTGTGGGATTCAGCGCCAAAGTGACCGCCTCCGGATTTTACAATCGATCCATGTGTGGTGAACACCGAGAACAGATCGAGTGAAGGCAGGTCGGCCTAGTCCTGAGCCCAATATCATCTTATATCTGGTAAGCAAGCCATTTACTTACTATTGGATGTGAAGCTTATACTATCAACCTGTCTGAGTATTACGCCTTCCGCCACATAGGAATTCCTTCACGGCAACAATCCTATATATGTCATCTCTGGACTAGTCTCCCATAGATATTACATCATATGGACTTTTATCAATTGAGAGTTTTATGTCATAAGTTTTATTTTGATCATCTTATCTTTTTCCATTTATATATGTTTGTTTCACTTATATTCCAGCTTTGAGATATCGGTTGGAATTTCACATTGTTTCAGAGATTCACTGTTATCATTCACATTGGGTTGCGCTTTTTTGATTTATTTTTTCCATATGTTTTGAGTCCTTTTTCAGGCTAATTGAATAGCAGCACCCGCCCGTCAGGTGAAGGTCATACCATTCACCCTTCTTTCACACATTTAGAGCATCACACTTAATTTGTGTTTCAAACACACTTAAGTTTTAATTTTTTATTTAATTTTGTCACTGTTTAAGGCAGCGCTGGATTTTTTCCATTTACTGCATGAGCCCTTTGACTTATATATTTGTATTTTGGTTTGGTCCTTGTCAACGTGTCACGCAGGACAAAAACAAAGATACACAATCAAAAGAAATCCAGAATTTACTGCAACGCTTCACCTTTATTGATCCTATATGAAAAAGACATCCCAGACAGTGCGGGGTACAGTAAAAGGGAAGTGCAAAATAACAATCACAGCTACTACATCTCATGGACTAACATACATGGCCTGGAAGCTGCTTTACAAATCTATATCACTACACCCTAGAAACTTGTGACCCTTCCCACTGGTAAAATCATGACCTGCTGGTAAAATGTAATGACTACTTTGTACCTGCAATGTTGTCTTCCACATTGTACTTAATCTAGCCATCTTCATACTATATATATTGTGAAAGTGAGAGTCCCTGTCTGTGGCAAAATTAGTTTTAAATGGACACAGGACTCTCAAAGAGTCAGTTTGAGAAGCTCCAGTGGAAGTTTTGTGAGCAGAGAAAACTATATTTTAAGTTTTCTCTGGATTTGGTAAATCTGAATTTGGGCTGGAGGCATGAAGACTCCAAAGAGCATTGGGTGGGATGGAGCCTTCAGTCTTGTAAAGTCTTAAGTGATTTTTTTCTTCACGTGCAAGGATTTTACATGGGTAGTGGACCAGTATTGAAAACGTTGATTTTGCTTAAATGTAGGGTCCACCATAAATGTTCAGCGTATGTTTAGTGTAGGGTGTACCTTCCTTGTATTTGTAAAATAATGGGTAGCTACAGTATGCATGTTATTTCTTAGCTCAGGGAACCTTATGCTGAAGTCCAATGATAAACTTCTAGTAAACAAATGTATCTGTAGCACTACCCCCAGTTAAGAGAGCCGCTGGATTTGTTTTTGGGCCCTGTGTACAGCACCACCAACCCCCAGCAATCTGCTCGACCCACTCTGGCACAGCTAGTCTAGGGGCTATATTGTTATCACATTCAAATAGTATTGCAAGGAATAATCTCCTAACAGTAAGACAACACACTGAGGCCAGAGATTAAATATAACAGTTTACTCTTGTATTAAAAGTAGCACAGGCAGAACACAACATATGCAATTGGTTAGCAGAGCCCTGCAGAGTTCAACACAGCATACAATAATGGTGCTGCGCGGTACTTCACCACGTGTAGCTATTATGGTATGCGCGCCCTATGGCGCACTAAACAATATCCTAACTTCCCACCCCGGTCAGGCCTGACATTGAGTAAATCTCAGTCACCTTCTATATGGATTTCTGCGCATGCCAGCTTTCGGTGGTGCACTTGATGAATAGCAATTTGTAATCCACAATCAGGCAATACTTGAAACACTATACTGGGGGGAGACACTTCAACTCTGTCCTGCTACCGGTCCCCCCCGGGGAACAGCAAACAAATGAAACTGTGGGCCTATGTAGTCTATAGGCCTGAACACGGCACAGTCTATTGGTCTGGGCAGGTGCCTGCTCACCACTCAGGACGCGATCCCAGTCCGGAACGTCCACCCTGCTGTGTATCCGCACACAGCGTCTGCAACGATTGGGTCCCCGATCCAACTGATGTCCTCACTTGACAAGTCAGATGCCACCCAGGCTCTGCAGTGGGGTGGAAGGCTCTTTGGAAGTTGTGCAAGGCCCAGGCTTCAGGCCTTGCACTGCAGCAGATCCGCACAGGAAGAAACTCTTGCTTGCAGCGCGGTGTCCAAAGAGGCCGAGCTCCGCCTCACCTCTTCCTTAAATAACCCCTCCCATGAGTCTCTGCTGTGGCTAACTGCACTCTGGGTGCTGAACGGGGTTCTGGGTAACGTAGTCCCGGGGCCTTAAAGGAGACCCTGCTACACACTCCCCCCACTTAAACTCTTTGGTCCCCAAAGATAACATAAACTTAAATCACAGAACGTACAACATCAATCAAACTTTCGTATGATGTTGGCAGAGGAAATTCCCACCAAAACCGAGGCGGTGAACTCCCCTTCCCACAGGTCACACTATCATTAGTGTCCTGCCTAACTGTGCCAGAGAGTGAGCTGGGGTTGCCCCCCACTAAATGAACAGTGGGAGGGTCAGGCTGTTCCATACTCCTTCTGGCAGTAACCACAGTGTCTTCCGCACTTCTCCTCATCTGTGGGTAAGTCAATCTTCTAGGAGGCTTTATGGCTCTTCGCTTCCTCTGTCCTCTTGGACTCTCTGTTAGAACAGGTTCCTCCTCTGGAACCAACTCAGGAATTACTTCTGGTTTGGGAGCACTGGACTCCGGGGCAGGGAGGTACAGGGACTCCCTTGGATCTTCTTCTGGTGGTAAGTCATAAGCACTTTCCCAAGAATCCGACCAAGGACTGGATGGAATGAACTCAGTGGCTTCTGCATTCAGTGTCTGATCTATGGTGTCTTCTTCAGGTGGAAGATCAATAGCAGAGGTTCCTGGGCCCTGTGAAGGCCAAAGCCAGTCAAGTTCTTCTCCCTCATCTTCACTCATCTCCGAGGTCTCTGTATCCCCAATCCGAGGGGTCTGAGATCGAGTGTTCGGTCTGGGAGTATCCAGGATGGAAGTTGGTTCAGGGGAATCTGCCACAAGGGGTATCCGAACTGCCTCCGCTAGTGGAAGTAGGTGGTTCCGATGCCAGGTCTTCAGTGGCCCCACCTTCCCTTCTGGTTTAAGTCTGTAGACGGGTAGGCCCGGCAGTCTTTTGCAAACATAAGGTTCAGGTCTCCATCTGTCTGCAAGCTTGTGTTTTCCAGGGATCCCCAAATTCTGTAACAACACTCTATCTCCAGGTTGTAGATCTTGGATCCTAACCTTTAAGTCAAAATTTTTCTTGTTGCGGGCCCCCCTTTGCTCGGAGGCTGCCTGGGCCTGTTCATAGGCCAATTTCAAATTGCGTCTAAGCCTATCGACATATCCCTTGTGGGAAGCAGCAGAACAATGGTCTATGGAAGTGCCAAAGGCCAGATCTACGGGTAGTCTTGCTTCTCTCCCGAACATAAGTCGATAGGGTGAGTACCCTGTAGCATCACTGGTGGTGCTGTTGTATGCATGCACAACTGCCGCTATGTGGTTGCTCCAATGCTGCTTCATTTCACCACTTAGGGTCCCCAGCATGTTAAGCAGGGTTCGGTTGAACCTCTCCGGCTGAGCATCACCTTGGGGATGATAGGGGGTAGTTCTTGTCTTCTTGATCCCCAAAGAATCCAGGAGTTTCCGGATCAATCGACTTTCAAAATCCCTTCCCTGATCTGAATGGAGCCGTTGTGGTAGCCCATAATGTACAAAGTATTTCTCCATCAGCACTTTGGCCACGGTGGAACTTTCTGGTCCTTGGTTGGAAAAGCCTGGGCATACCGGGTGAAATGGTCGGTTACTACCAGAACATTTCCTAGTCCACTCAGGTCGGGTTCGAGGCAGAGAAAATCAATGCATACCAGGTCAAGTGGGCTTTGGCTTTGCAGATGGCCCATTGGGGCAGCTTGATGAGGTAAAGTCTTCCTCTGGATGCATCGTGCACATGAGTGGCAGTATTCTTCAACTTCAGCCCTCATGCAGGGCCAATAGAAACGGTCCCTAACGAGTTGGAAAGTCCTTTCCGCCCCTAGGTGGCCATGGTTGTCGTGCAGGGCAACCAGGACTGTTTCTCTGTACTTCTCCAGCAAGAACAGTTGCCATTTGTCTTCTAGGTCATCAGAGGGGCCCCTTCGGTAGACCACTCCCTGATGCACCTGTAACTTGTCCCACTCTTTCCTCAACAGGCGAGCTTCCTTTGAAGGGTGGCGTGAGAGCCTATTCGGGTCCTGATTCTCCAGGGCCTCTAGGACCAATCTCCACAGATGGTCTTCCAATTGGTCGGATCTCAGCTCCTTCTTAGACAGTTTTGGCAAGTTATCTTCCCCCAGTTGGGTTACTCCACAGTATTGCTTGGGAACTCCTACTATGGTAACCCCTATCTCTTCTGCTCTTGAGTAGTGATGAGCCGAACACCCTCGGGTTCGGTTCGCACCAGAACCCGCGAACGGACCGAAAGTTCGCACAAACTTTAGAACCCTATTAAATACAATGGATGCGAACGTTCAATATCTAAAGTGCTAATTATAACGACTATTATGCATGTTATTGTCCTAAAAAGGGTTTGGGAACCCGGGTTCTGCACCAGGGGACATGTATCAATCCCAAAAAAAGTTTTAAAAACGTCCGTTTTTCGGGAGCAGTCATTTTAATGATGCATAAAGTGAAAAAAAAAAGTCAAATATTCCTTTAAATATCGTACCTGGGGGGTGTCTAAAGTATGCCTGTGAAGTGCCACATGTTTCCCGTGTTTAGAACTGTCCCTGCACAAAATTAAATTTCTAAAGGAAAAAAAGCTGCTTGTGGCTTTAATGTAATATCTGGTCCCGGTAATATGGATGAAAATCTTTAAGAAAAATGGCATAGCTACCCCATCACAGCCCCCCCCACCCCAGCCCATTACCAGCCCCTTTGGGTCTTGTATGGATATTAAGGGGAACCCTGCACACAAAATAAAAAAGGCCCTATATACTCTGAACAGCCGTATACAGGCGGTGCATACAAGACAGGGACTGTAGGTTTGTTCTTACGTAGAATCTGTTTTGTAATTTTGAACAGGTACATTGTTTAAGTGTAGCTCCAGCCAAAAAATCAATTTTTAAGCTTTTTGGAAAACATAGGGAAGGGTTATCACCCCTGTAACATTTGTTTTGCTGTCTGTGCAGTGTGCACCTGTTCAGAACAGTTCACCTCACTTTCCGTCCTAATGACAAATGTTTTTTGAAAATTTGGGGTTTTTATTGAAACAAGAATTGGTGATAAAGCATCAGTGGAGAGGAGACACTTTTTTTCCCATATTAACTCTTGCAGGAGATAATTTGCCTTCCTAGGGGTAGATTTCCTCTCACTTCCTGTTGTATCCTTCCGTTTGCAAGGAGGAGTCGTTTGTAAGTTGGATGTTTGAAAGTAGGGGCCTGCCGTATATACTCAGCTGAAATTTGCCCCTTACATGTTGGTGTTGCCACAACACTGTGAGCCCTCACAGTTACTCTTGGTGGGCGCAGGAATGGGCCCTGCTGTGAATTATTAGATCAAGAATTGTAATTGCATGCCCCTGTTGAACAGGGGCTGAAAAATTGGGCCTTTGGTGGTGGTGGTGGTGGTGTTGACACAACACTGTAAGGCCTCACAGTTACTCTTGGTGGGCGCAGGAATGGGCCCTGCTGTGAATTATTAGATCAAGAATTGTAATTACATGCCCCTGTTAAACAGGGGCAGAAAAATTGGGCCTTAGGCACTGGTGCCACAACACTGCAACCCCTCACAGATACTGTTCTTGGAGCACAGCAATGAGCCCTGTTGCAAAGTATTGCATCAAAAATTGTAATTACACGCCCCTGTTAAACAGGGGCTGAAAAATTAGGCCTTAGCCACTGGTGCTGGTGCCACAACACTGCAACCTCTCCCAGATACTCTAGTTGGAGTGCAGGAATGAGCCATGCTGCAAAGCATTGCATAAAAAATTGTAATTACATGCCCCTGTTAAACAGGGGCTGAAAAATTGAGCCTTAGCCACTGGTGGCGGCACCCAGAAACAAAAATGTTCTTCCAAGCTATCATCATCAATCGGATCATTGAGGAGGAGGAGGAGGATAGTCAGTCAACATAACAGGACAGTCTCTCAGCATCAGCATCAGTCTTGAAGGGATGTGACATTTGAAAATAAATTAGTCTGTTATATCAGCTTCAGGTGTTTGGTAGCTGGTGGTGATCCAAGACTGGTTCATCTTTATCAGGGTCAGTCGATCAACAGAGTCGGTGGACAGACGCACCCTGTGATCCGTGGCAAATCCTCCAGCAGCACTGAATGTGCGTTCTAAAAGAACGCTGGATGCAGGACAGGCCAGTAGCTCAATTGCATACCGTGCAAGCTCTGGCCAGTGATCCATCCTCAAGACCCAGTAAGCCAGAGGATTTTCGGTGGGGAAGGTGTCCAAGTCTGACCTTGCCCCTAGGTATTCCTGCACCATGTATATCAGACGCTGGCGATAGTTGCTGGAACCGATCATACCTTGGGGCTGCGGACTAAAGAATTGTCTGAACGCATCGGTCAGACGACCACCTTCCCCACCGCTCCTTCTTTGACTGACCGAAGCCTCAGCAACTCGTTGTCCAGGACCAGGAGTTTGTAACCTCCCAGTCTCTGGGAACGCGTTGCACAGACCTTTCTGCAAGGCCTCCCGGAGTTGTCTCATCCTCTGCTCCCTCTGCGACGGTAAGATAAGGTCCGCAACCTTACCCTTGTACCGTGGATCAAGGAGAGTGGCCAGCCAGTAATGGTCCCTCTCCTTGATCCGAAGAATACGAGGATCCTTCCGCAGACTTTGCAGGATCAGGGAGGCCATGCAGCGTAGGTTAGCTGAGGCATTCGGTCCGGAGTCCTCTGGGTCAATAAGGACGACATGATCCGCAGCCACCTCCTCCCAGCCACGTACAAGTCCACTGGTTTCTTGGGACTGTAAATCATCCCTAAAAGACTGCTGCTGATGATGCTGAGTGCCAGGCTTCACCTCCATGCTGACACAATCATCATCCTCCTCCTCCTCCTCCTCCTCCTCCTCCTCCTCCTCCTCTTCCTCCTCTTCTTCTTCTTCCTGTGCGATGGGTGGGACAGAAGGAACACTGTCTGGTTAAAGGGGGCCTTGAGAGGCAAGGAAGTCCTCCTCTTCCTGCTTCTGTTCTGCCTCAAGTGCCCTGTCCATTATTCCACTCAGCGTATGTTCCAACAGGTGGACAAGAGGTACAGTGTCACTGATGCATGCACTGTCACTGCTCACCATCCTCGTGGCCTCCTCAAATGGTGCCAGGACAGTGCATGCATCCCTGATCATGCCCCACTGGCGTGGTGAAAAAAACCTGAGCTCCCCTGACCCTGTCCTGGTGCCGTAGTCGCACAGGTACTCATTGATGGCCCTCTGCTGCGTGTGCAGCCGCTGCAGCATGGCCAACGTTGAGTTCCACCTGGTGGGCATGTCACATATAAGGCGGTTCTTGGGCAGGTTCAACTCCTTTTGCAGCTCAGCCAGGCGAGCACTGGCATTATAAGATCTGCGGAAATGCACACAGACTTTCCTGGCCTGCCTCAGGACATCCTGTAAGCCCGGGTACCTGCCCAAGAACCGCTGCACCACCAGGTTAAGGACGTGAGCCACACAGGGCACATGGGTCAGTTGTCCCTGTCGGAGAGCGGAGAGGAGGTTGGTGTCATTGTCGCAAACTACCATTCCTGGCTTAAGCTGGCGTGGCGTCAACCACCTCTCGGCCTGCCCCTGCAGAGCAGACAGAACCTCTGCCCCAGTGTGGCTCCTGTCCCCCAAACACACCAGCGCAAGCATGGCATGGCATCTTTTTGCCTGCGTACTTGCGTAGCCCCTTGAACGCCTACGGAGCACCGCTGGTTCCGAGGACAAAGCACAGGAAGAGGCCATGGAGGAAGAAGAAGAGGAGGGGGTGGAGGACAGAGGTGTGTCACAACCAGTAGTAGCATTTTGGAGGCGTGGCGGTGGAACAACCTCCAACACTACTGCACCTTGTCCTGCATCCTTCCCAGCTGCCAAAAGAGTGACCCAATGGGCCGTGAAAGAAAGGTAACATCCCTGTCCATGCCTGCTGGACCATGAGTCAGCAGTAATATGCACCTTACCGCTGACCGCCCTGTCCAGCGAGGCCAAGACATTGCCTTCCACATGCCGGTAGAGAGCCGGAATCGCCTTCCGTGAGAAAAAGTGGCGTTTGGGAACCTGCCACTGAGGAACCGCACATTAAACAAACTCACGGAAGGGGGCCGAGTCTACCAACTGAAAAGGCAGCAGTTGAAGTGCTAGCAATTTAGCCAAGCTAGCATTCAACTGCTGGGCATGTGGATGGCTGGGAGTGAACTTCTTTCGACGGTCCAGCAGCTGGGGCAGGGAAATTTGCCTGCTAGAATCGGACGTCGGTGTACTGCTAGCAGAGTGCCCGCAAGTACTTGGCTGTGACACACCTAATTCTACACCTTCATTCCTCTCAGTGCAGGTTTCAGAGAGGACTGAAGGTATAGTGGGGTTGGAGATCCCAGCTGATGCGGTGCAAGGAGAGGTCCGCTTTGTTCTTTGGTGTGGGTCTTTAAGGTAGGCTTGCCAACGAGCTGCATGGCAGGTCAACATATGTCTGGTCAAGCATGTGGTGCCCAAGCGGGTGATGTTTTGGCCACGCGATATACGCTTAAGACATATGTTGTAAACAGCAGCTGTGCGATCTGATGCACTTGACTCAAAAAAGGCCCACACCAAAGAACTTTTTGAATAACGGGCAGAGGCAGCGCCCTGCACAGGTGGAGCTCTGCGGTGTGATTCCGTCAGTGTGCTGCCCTTACGCTGGCCCCCCGAGGGCATCCTGCCTCGTTGGAGATGTGCCTCCTCCTCATCCTCCTCCTCCTCCTCCTCCTCCTCCTCCTCCTCTCCTATTAGGCACCCACGTGGAGTCAGTGACCTCATCATCCCCTCCCTCCTCATCACTGGAGCCAATCTGGCAGTATGCTGCAGCTGCTGGAACATGACTGCCAGATTGGTGTCCTTCTTGAGCATCCCCTCTCTCTGCTCTCACGCTACTGCCTTCCTCTAGCTGGGTATCATCATCAGACCCTTCGAAACGCTGGGCATCCTCCTGGAGCATGTACCCAACACTGTGCTCAAACAGTTTGGGGGACTCCTCAGGAGGACATGGTTGGTCTAGGGAAGGAGTGACTGATGATGACATTAATACCAGGGAAGAGGATGCTTTGGCAGCTGCTTTGCCAGTACTCTGAGCCTGGGTGAGAGAGGATGAGGAGGATGAGGAGGGCTTGGTCATCCACTCTACCAAGTCTTCGGCATGATGCGGCTCAACAAGTCCAGCTGCCGAAAAGAAGGACAAGCGTGTCCCATGGCCACGTGCTGATTGCGATGCACCGCGTCCACGACCAGCACTGTTGTCTCTAGACACAGAGCCTGCTTGCCCTCTTTTATTGGCTCCTGACTGTCTGCCTCTCCTTGTTTGCCTTCCAGACATTCTAATGGCCTGCAGGGAAATGGGAAAACCAGCAATAAGGCCTAGCTTCAGGAGTATATTTTGCAGGAATCACACTACGCCTGCTGTAGGTGCTGCAAATGCCTGTTGGTGTAACACACCAGGAAAAAGCAGCAATACAGGCTAACTTCAGGTGTAATATGATCAGGAGGCACACTCCGCCCGCTGTAAGTGCCGCAAATGCCTGTTGGTGTAACACACCAGGAAAAAGCAGCAATACGGGCTAACTTCAGGTGTATAATGTGCAGGAGGCTTAGCAACAATGACACTGACACTGTCCCCTGCCTATCCTTCTCTCTCCCTGCACACAAGGTTTATCAAAGTATATGACACTGACACTCTCCCTGTCTATCCTTCTCTCTCCCTGCACACAAGGTTTAGCAAAGAATATGACACTGACACTGTCCCCTGCCTATCCTTCTCTCTCCCTGCACACAAGGTTTATCAAAGTATATGACACTGACACTCTCCCTGCCTATCCTTCTCTCTCCCTGCACACAAGGTTTAGCAAAGAATATGACACTGACACTGTTCCCTGCCTATCCTTCTCTCTCCCTGCACACAAGGTTTATCAAATGTGACAGCAGGAAGGTAAAGTCACCTGGTTGCATCCAGGGGGGTAGATATATTTCGCCCAGATTCAGGCTTTACGCCGACTTATACAACTAGGTGGAGAGTTGTATAAGGCTAGTGGGCTCATGGATGACTCATACCTCTAGGGAGAGGGCTGGGCGTCGTGCAGACAGGGAGTTGATGAGACCAGCTGAAGCTTGTCAGCTCATTTAGGCCTCTATAAGAACTCCCAGATTCATTAGGTGTTAGCTCATGCCTGGAACCAGACCTGTGTGGACTGTCTAGGGAGAGTGAACCCCTGTGCGGTGAGACAAAGCCTGTGTGGCTATTTGCTTGGACATTTAAAACCAGGGACTTAGGGACTAGGACAGCACTAGGCTGATCCCAGTTGTTAGTTAGGAAACCTGTATGTTTAGTCAGAGGTCAACTTGACCAGGATTTATTTTGGTTATGTTTCTTTTGCTTTGCTGTGTTTTGTCACTGTAAATAGAAAATAAACCGCACCTTTTTTGATTTTGAAAACCACAACCTCCGTTTGCTGGGCCTGTTTTGTGTGGGGAGCCCATCCCGGGGGTCACACACACCCGCTGCCGAGCTAACCCCCTCACAGTTGGTGGAGAACCAGTGGCAGTTTTTTTTTAAGCCAGCATGGAGGAGATACTGAAGCAGCTGGCTCTAGCAAATGCCAATCAACAGCAGACAAATGCAGGTTTGCAAAGGAGCCTTGCAGCCCAGCAGCAGACAAACGCAACTTTGCAACAGAGTCTGGAGGCTCAGCAACGAGCCCAGCAGCAATCTGAGGCCCGCTTCATAGACCTGTTGCAGAAGCAAGAGCAGAGACTACAACAACAGATGGAAGCAGTAATGCAGCAACGTCCGCAGACCAGTGAGGAAAGCCGTCCCACTAATACCGCGTCCTTTGGGGTGAGTCGTTTATTGACAAAAATGACTGGAGAGGATGATCCAGAGGTATTTTTGACCACATTTGAAAGGACCGCTGAAAGAGAAAAGTGGCCTGAGGAGCAGTGGGCTGGACTGGTGGCTCCTCTGTTAACTGGTGAATCGCAGAAAGCTTACTATGACCTAGAGCCTAACCAAGCAAAAGACTATGTGATGCTAAAAGCTGAAATATTGGCAAGGCTGGGTGTCACCCAGGCTGTCCGGGCTCAGCGTGTGCATAACTGGACTTTCCAGCTTGGAAAACCCCCCAGGTCTCAAATGTATGATCTCATTCACCTGAGCAGAAAGTGGCTACAGCCAGAGACTTTGTCCGCACCAAAGATTGTGGAACGTGTTGTAATGGATCGGTTTTTGAGAGCTCTTCCTACTGCCATCCAAAAGTGGGTAAGCCATGGAGACCCAGAGACGGCCGATGGTCTTGTGGATCGTGTGGAGAAATACTTGGCTACAGAGAACCTGACGGCCTCTTCCAGAGACACTCGGACTTTCCACCCTAAGACCAGACCATCCCCAGGGGCGGATAAGAGGATTCCAAGGGGTGAGGGTGGAGAGAGTGAGAGGGTGGGAGCTCTACCCCAAGTTTGGCGAGAACAGCCTGGGAAATCAGCGGCTCAAGAGGCGGCAAGAAGGATCGTTTGCTACCGCTGCCAGCAAGCGGGACATATTGCAGCCAATTGCCCGGTTGTGGAGGAACCCATGCAGTGTGACTTTCTGACGGGCAGACGTCAGTCGCTGTGTGCGACAGTCGCATGCACTGCCATTCGAGGAACTGAGAAACATTTATGCAAAATGTGTGTTAATGGTAGAAATGTTGTGGTATTGCTGGATTCAGGTAGCCTTGTGACCCTGATAAAGGCTGAGTTAGTTAAAACAGAGGTCTCTGGGAATAGCAAGGTAGCTGTTATTTGTGTGCATGGGGACACCCGAGAGTATCCAGTGACTACAGTGTGTTTCGAGACCCCCAAAGGTACCCTCTCTCATCCAGTGGGCTTAGTATCTCAGTTACCGCATGACGCCATTGTGGGAAGGGATTTTCCGAAGTTCTGGGAACTGTGGGATGATCCTGAGCCCCTCACTGGTGCCCCTATGTACCAGGAATGTGATAGCCAGAACTCCCCTGAGAGTGGTGAGGACTCTCCGGAATTTCCCTTATCAGTATTGGCAGGGGAGACTCAAGAAACTGGAGAGGAGCCCACCTCCTCAGACGAAAACCTACCGTCTGTGGAGTTTTCTGATCTTGAGGTTCACAGGGAAAACTTTGCCACAGAACAGTTGAAAGACCCCGCCCTAATAAAGGCACGGGAAAACGTAGTGAAAATAGATGGCGAGTTAGTGAACCCAGATAATACCTGCACTTACCCATACTTCAGCGTAGAGAAGGACCTACTGTATCGGGTGGCAAAAAGGGCAGAAGAAACCGTTGAGCAGCTTGTGGTGCCCAAACCTTACAGGAAGTTGGTGTTGGAGTTGGCCCATGGGCACATTCTTGGAGGTCATCTGGGGACAGAGAAAACCCGAGAGAGGGTATTACAGAGATTCTATTGGCCGGGGGTGATGAAGGACGTAGAAAATTATTGTTCCTCCTGCCCTGTGTGTCAGAGGTTGGCCCCGATGCCACATTTCCGTAGCCCGCTGGTCCCTCTACCCATCATTGAGGTCCCGTTTGAGAGGATCGCCATGGATTTGGTAGGTCCTATAATCAAGTCCGCTAGGGGGCACCAGTACATATTAGTTATAATGGACTATGCCACCCGTTATCCAGAAGCGATCCCTCTCCGAAATACCTCGGCCAAAACCATAGCCAAAGAGCTATCTCTTGTTTTTAGCCGGGTGGGTATTTGTAAAGAACTGCTTACGGACCAAGGTACACCCTTTATGTCCCGGGTTATGAAAGAGCTGTGTAAATTGTTCAAAGTGACGCAATTGCGTACGTCTGTGTATCACCCCCAAACCGATGGGCTGGTTGAAAGATTCAACAAAACCCTAAAACAAATGTTGAAGAAAGTGGTGGATAGAGATGGAAAGGATTGGGACTGTTTACTTCCTTATTTAATGTTTGCTATTAGGGAGGTGCCCCAATCCTCTACGGGATTCTCCCCCTTTGAGTTACTGTATGGGAGACACCCAAGAGGGCTGTTGGATATTGCCAAGGAAACTTGGGAAAGTGAGAGTTCTCCCCACAGGAGTGTGATTGAGCATGTCGCCCTGATGCAAGATCGAATTGCACAGGTAATGCCCATCGTGAAGGAACATTTGGCCCAAGCGCAGTTGGCACAGCAGAGAGTGTACAACCGTGGAGCCAAGACCCGTACCTTTTCCCCGGGGGATAGGATATTGGTACTTGTCCCTACGGTTGAAAGTAAATTCCTTGCCAAATGGCAAGGCCCCTACGAGATAATGGAAAAAGTGAGCGAAGTGAATTACAAGGTCAGACAACCAGGAAGGCGAAAGCCCGAACAGATCTATCACGTTAATCTGTTGAAAGCCTGGAGGGATAGAGAGTCCCTAGTCGCAGACACTTGGTCACCAGCTCAAACTGGTTGCGTGATTCCTGAGGTTGGAATAGCAGCCACCTTGTCACAACCCCAACAACAGGAGGTTAAGGAGTTTGTGCTTCGCAACAAGGAGGTATTCTCTGAGCTGCCGGGACAAACATCTGGGGTAGAGCATGACATCATTACCCCGCCCGGTGAAAGGGTGAAGTTAAAACCCTATCGGATCCCAGAGGCTCGACGGGAGGCAATACGGGAGGAAGTACAGAAAATGCTGAACTTAGGGGTGATAGAGGAGTCCCAAAGTGATTGGTCTAGTCCCATCGTGTTGGTGCCTAAACCGGATGGGAGCTGGCGATTTTGTAACGATTTTCGTCAGTTGAACAATGTTACAAAATTTGACACCTACCCCATGCCACGTATAGATGAGTTGATCGACCGGCTGGGAACAGCCCGATACATGACGACTCTTGACCTCACAAAAGGGTATTGGCAAATCCCCCTGGCCAAGTCGGCCAAAGAGAAAACCGCATTTGTAACCCCAGACGGGGCGTTCCAATATAAAAGAATGCCGTTCGGGTTACAGAATGCGCCGGCCACATTCCAGCGGAAAATGGACCAGATGCTGAGGCCCCATCGGAAGTATGCTGCGGCTTACCTGGATGACGTAATTGTCCATAGCACAGATTGGGCCTCACATCTGCCAAAAGTGCAAGCAGTCCTGGACTCTGTTCGGGAAGCGGGGTTTACGGCTAACCCCAAGAAGTGTACCATTGGGCAGGAGGAGGCCAAATATCTTGGGTACACCATTGGGAGGGGAGTAATAAAACCCCAACTCAACAAAGTCGAGGCCATCCAGAGTTGGCCACGTCCCAACAGCAAGAAGCAGGTACGAGCCTTTCTGGGAATCGCTGGGTATTATCGGCGATTCATTCCCCACTTTGCTTCTAAGGCTGTGCCCCTAACCAACCTGACGAAGGGGAAAGGGTCGGTCATGATTAAATGGACCCCCGAGGCTGAGGCAGCATTCCAATTCTTGAAACAAGCCTTATGTAGCCAGCCAGTGTTGTACTCACCCGACTTCTCTAAAGACTTTGTCGTACAAAGTGATGCGTCAGATGTGGGGTTAGGAGCAGTATTGTCCCAGGTCTGGAACGGGGAAGAGCACCCAGTCATTTACCTCAGCAGGAAGTTGAAGTCCCATGAGGTAAATTACGCCACCGTTGAAAAGGAGTGTTTAGCGGTGAAGTGGGCTCTAGATTCCCTTCGGTACTACCTGCTAGGTAGGCACTTTGACATGGTTACGGATCACGCTCCGTTAAAGTGGATGGCTCAAAACAAGGAAACAAATAGAAGAGTGAATAGGTGGTTCCTGGCCCTCCAGGAATTCAACTTCACAGTAAAGCATCGCCCTGGCGTTCAAATGGGGAATGTGGATGCTTTGTCTCGAGTACATGAATGCCTGATTGCTGGTGTTCCAACCCCGAGGTTAAAACAAGAGGGGGGGTATGTGACAGCAGGAAGGTAAAGTCACCTGGTTGCATCCAGGGGGGTAGATATATTTCGCCCAGATTCAGGCTTTACGCCGACTTATACAACTAGGTGGAGAGTTGTATAAGGCTAGTGGGCTCATGGATGACTCATACCTCTAGGGAGAGGGCTGGGCGTCGTGCAGACAGGGAGTTGATGAGACCAGCTGAAGCTTGTCAGCTCATTTAGGCCTCTATAAGAACTCCCAGATTCATTAGGTGTTAGCTCATGCCTGGAACCAGACCTGTGTGGACTGTCTAGGGAGAGTGAACCCCTGTGCGGTGAGACAAAGCCTGTGTGGCTATTTGCTTGGACATTTAAAACCAGGGACTTAGGGACTAGGACAGCACTAGGCTGATCCCAGTTGTTAGTTAGGAAACCTGTATGTTTAGTCAGAGGTCAACTTGACCAGGATTTATTTTGGTTATGTTTCTTTTGCTTTGCTGTGTTTTGTCACTGTAAATAGAAAATAAACCGCACCTTTTTTGATTTTGAAAACCACAACCTCCGTTTGCTGGGCCTGTTTTGTGTGGGGAGCCCATCCCGGGGGTCACACACACCCGCTGCCGAGCTAACCCCCTCACACAAAGAATATGACACTGACACTCTCCCTGCCTATCCTTCTCTCTCCCTGCACACAAGGTTTAGCAAAGAATGTGACACTGACACTGTCCCCTGCCTATCCTTCTCTCTCCCTGCACACAAGGTTTAGCAAAGAATATGAAACTGACACTCTCCCTGCCTATCCTTCTCTCTCCCTACACACAAGTTTGAGGTACAAATAGCACTGACACTGTCCCTGCCTATGTAACTCTTTCCCTGCGCCGGAACACACTACACAAGGCCGCCGCGCTGGCGGCCTTTTATAGTGTGGGGCGTGTGCTAAACCCCCTGAGCTATAATTGGCCACAGGCGGTTTCCAGCCCCAGGTCTGTACTTCAGGCCGAAGTCGAAGGCGAACAGCACCGCCAGCCACCTATGTCCTGTGGCATCCAACTTTGCTGTGGTGAAAAGATAGGTGAGGGGGTTGTTGTCTGTTTTTCACTGTGAATTCCGCCCCATATAAATAGTCTCTGAGTTTGTCAACTACCGCCCACTTAAGGGCCAGGAACTCCAACTTATGGGTAGGATAGTTCTTTTCGGAGGGAGTCAAACTTCTGCTCACATACGCAACAGGCCTCAGTTGCTCTTCATGCTCCTGGTACAGCACTCCTCCCAAACCATCATGACTGGCATCTACATGAAGTTTATAAGGCTTCTTAGGGTCTGCGTAGGCCAGGACAGGGGCAGTGGTTAATGTCTCCTTCAACATCTGAAAGGCATTCTCACACTTCTCGTTCCACTGGTCCTTGACTGACTCCCCTGGCTTTCTGGGGCCTGTGTCATCCTCTTCCCTCTCCGTCTTTAGCAGCTCATTCAGAGGCCTGGCTATCCGAGCAAACCCCTCCACAAACCTCCTGTAATAGGAACAGAACGCCAGAAAGGATCTGAGCTCTGTCACCATGGTGGGCCTGGGCCAGGAGGTGACTGCCTCCAATTTTTCAGGGGGCTGTGGCTACCCCATCTTCAGACACTATATGTCCCAGATAGTTGACTGATGACTGATAGAATTGGCACTTTTCAGGTGAGAGCTTGAGTCCTTCCTCACTCAGTCTCTTCAAAACTTTCTCCAGTCTCTCCTCATGCTCTTCCAAGGTTCTTCTGAAGACAATGATGTCATCAAAGTATACAAGGACTTCGATGAGATTCATATCTCCCACAGTCTTCTCCATGAGACGTTGGAAGGTGGCTGGAGCTCCAGACAGACCTTGAGGCATCCGGTTGAATTCAAAGAACCCTACCGGGGTTATGAAAGCCGTCTTCTCTTTGTCTTCTGGATGCATCGGGATCTGATAGTACCCGCTCTTGAGGTCCATAACACTGAACCACTTGGCTCCAGACAAGCTCTGTAGGGCATCCTCTATCCTTGGAGTGGTATACTGGTCCGGTATGGTTCTCCTGTTGAGGGTCCTATAGTCTATGCACAGCCTCAGTGACCCATTCTTCTTCCGGACAACCACTATAGGGGAGGCATAGGGACTTCTAGATTCTCGAATCACTCCTGTTCGCTTGAGCTCGGCGAGCTGCTCACTCAAGTCTTCGAGGTCTGCTAACGTAACCCGCCTATCCCTTTCCCTGACGGGTTTGTCTTCCTGGAGGCGGATCCGATGGGTGGCACTCCTAGCACACCCCACATCGAATTCATCTTGGGAAAAGATCCTTTCCCACCTGGTCAACTGGGCCTTGGCTCTCTCCTTCCAAGCCCTGGGCAGATTTGGATTCTCCATGGAAATTTTCTCCCACACAGTACTTTCTCCATCTGTCTTCTCCACATCTGGCGAAGCAACTGGGGTAGCTGGGCTCACCCAGCCCAGTAACAGCCTAGCTGGGATTTCCATGGGACCATGGTATTTCTGATGCTCACAGGCACTTTACAATGAGCCTTTTTCAGGGCCCTCACTGGAACCACTTCTGGGACTACTTCTAGGCCCGAATGTTCTTCCCTTGGGTCGGGTTCCAACATGACAAAAGGGCCAGGCTGCTTCCAAGTGAGTTTCACTGTGGCTTTCAAACAGGTTACTTCACCATGCTGTAGCACTATTCCCCTTCTTCCCAGCCTCCAGACCTTCCCTACCCCCTCTTCCGGGGCCTTCTGTTCCAAGATCAGCCGTTGGTAGGCTGTCTTCAACATTGGGTGGATCTCAGTGGCTGTGGGGTCTTTCCTTCTTGTCAAAGGGGCCAGAAGTCTTCGGACCAGATCCGTGTTCGTCCCTATTATCAGGGAACTCTTGTTAGCTCCAGGCGGTCGGGGGCACACCACAGCTAAGGTGTCGAACACTTCAGCCTTTCCGGCTATGGACGGGTCAAAAGTCAGTTTTATAGGCAGATAGCCATCATAAGGGAAACTCTCTGTCCCAATTCCCCATATCTTCAACTCTTCAATCTTCTGGATGGGTAGGTGACTTAAATGCTTGTCATAAAAGTCCTGGTACAACAGGGTCACTTGCGCCCCAGTATCCAATATGGCTCTTGTATAGACTCCCTCCACTTGAACTGGTACTATCGGGGAGGGACCCACCAGCTTCTCTGGATATCGCTTCGTAGGGGTCTCTTTCCTTTGACCCTTGCATTGCCCCTTTTGGCTTTCTTTCCTCCATTTCTCTTTGGACTTAAGCCTCTCTTGGGCCTGGCATGCATTGATCTCCCTCCTTTTGGTGGGTGTAACTACCCGCTGAGGGACACTACTCTCTTTCTTTGGGGTGCGTTCCTTCTGAGGAACTTTGCGTTTCTTCTGAGAGGTCTTCTCCACCCTTTTCATGTGCTTCTCATTCAGTTTGGAGCTCACTGGAGATGATGGGCACCCGGTTGACTCCTTCACCGGGGCCCGCTGAAGTTTTCCGGCGGCTTGCGGTTATTCATCTTTTTTTTCTTAGGGCTGGCACACACCTTGGCGAAATGGCCAGCTCCTCCACAATTGAAACAAATCACATCCCCCCAATCTTCCAGGGATGCGGGCGCTGAGGTGTTGGGAAACAGCTCCTTCCTCTGACTTTCCCTCTCTGGTTCCCTTGGCTTCTTTTCCATTAGGGAGGTCAGCATCCCCAACACTTGGGACATCTGTGACTTCAAGGTATCCACCTCTGAGTCTTTTTCCAGGGTCATGGCCGTCCTGACCATCACTGGAGGAGGATTTACCGACTCAACTGGTAGGCTCCTCTTCTCCTCCAGCATAGCTTCTTCCTCCCTGACCACTCGGATCAAGTCAGGGTACTCCAGGCTCTTCCCGTCCTGAGAAAAAAAGGTGTAGAACTGCGCTAAATAAGCTAAATAAGAAGAAAAAAAACCCCAGATATTCACACTGGTAGCTTAGTGGATATTGGGAGCTGCGATTTTAAAAATGTGAACTACCATACATGGTAGAAAATGAGAAAAATTGGGGGGAAATCACGCTAACCCATGACCAAACACTGTGACAGTGATGGGATAAATGAAAATAACCAAAGAAACACACAGAAATCTATTAAAAACTAATGAGTGAAGTTAGAAATATACATAAAAAATAAACTATAAATATATAGTGTACTGTGATCTACATCAAATATATATAATAGTCCATCAAAAGCATCCTTAAATGAAATCCAAATTAATAACACCAGTGCTCCGTGTAGAAATCATATAAAGTGTTGTGTCCACATTCATTTGTGACGTTCCACCACCAAATAGCAGGTGGATGAGATTTTACAGCGGATGCTGCCTCCGTCACGACCAAGACGTCTATCCCGCCTGCTAAAAGGAAGGTGGGCTACTTGAAGGCCTCCCGCAGCCGCAGTCGAGGCCCACCCCAGCGCCTACCCGAACCGGAGCTCCAACTCGGAGGGAACTCTAGGAGAAAGGAAGGTAAGGAGGCTGGGGGAACTGTTACAAGTTTGCCGGGGAAGGGAGAGACACTCGTACCCCATAACAGGGGTGGGTGGACAGCCAGCCCACGGGAACTTTTGTCCTCAGAAGGCAGTATGTCAGCGCCCACTAGGAACTATCTGCCGGCAGAGGGGTGTAATGAGTTGTTTTGAGGTGGATGAGTTGTTTGTGGTGGATGAGTTGTATGTAGCGTAGGCTTGTGCAATTCGTTTCGTAACGAATCGAAATTCGTCCGAATTTAGCAACTTTCGGACATTCGGAAGCATTCGAATTTCCGAACAAAGCAATTACGAATAAGACCGAATCCGAAATAAATTATACCGCAAATAGCGAATGCCCGAATGTCTTCGGCATAATTCGTTATGAAAAAGTTACGAATGTACGAATCCATACGAAGCACAATAACACTCACTCTGCTCTGCTCTCTGCTTCTCCCACACCGTGCTGAACTCCCTCTCAAAATGGTGTACAGGGGCGGAGGCTATAGCCGCATGTAAAAAACGAAAGTAAAATACGAGATTTCGAATCCATTCGAAGCACAATAACACTCTGCTCTGCTCTCTGCTTCTCCCTCACCGTGCTGAACCCTCTCAAAATGGTGTACAGGGGCGGAGGCTATAGCCGCATGTAAAAAACGAAAGTAAAATACGAGATTTCGAATCGTTACAAATAACCGCTATGTATTTAGAAAAGTACAAATCCATTCGAAGCACATTAGGCATAATAGGCAGCGTCGTCGTGAGAGAGACACAGAAAATTACGAATCAACGAACCCAAAAAAAGTTACGAAAGTAGGAGTTGTGTCCAGAATCAACGAAAAACAATGTACTCTACCGAAAGTACGAATTATAAATCAACTAAAAATTCAACGAAAAATGTCGCTTGCGAAAATACGAATTAGTCCGAACACGAAAAATCCCGTCTAGCAAAATTACGAATGATTACGAATCAACAGGACCGAAAAGAAACGAACCGAAACTAACCGAATTTTTCCGTTGTGCACAAGCCTAATGTAGCGCCCCTTTACTTTCAGGGGAGCTAGGTACCTAAATTTACGGGTTGATCTGGGTTGGTAGCCAGACCCAGATCGCTTAATTGTTAGGTTTTGTTCTTTTGCTTTTGCCAAGTGGTGTTTCTGGTGTACAGTTCCCTGTGGCCTGTGGGTGGCGCTGTCATGACAGGTCAGAGTTGAACCGCTGGTGACATTACTGTACCTTTGGGTGTCCTCTCCAGGCAGCTGTACGGGGGCGTGGTCGGCCCGCTGTGCATGCTGAGAGAGGATACAAAAGGGGCAGACGCCCTTTTAGAGGAGGAGAAAGAAGGAGGGGAACTTAGGAGCAGTACCGCCTGCGTCTCGTGGCCCTCCAGGCCATGGTAGTGTGCAGGGGAAGATCAGTCTCAGGCACCTTTAGCCTGGGGCTGCAACTTTTCATGTAGACCCAACACCTTTAGCTGGCCTACCATCTAAAGAGGAATTCCATGGGCACTCGAGGGTGACCCATTCTGGAGAGGGAGCCAGGGTTATCGGGGAAGGAAGTCACTGCCTCGGTTGAGGCCTGGTCACCTACAGAGGGATTCCACAAGTCTGCCACAGGCATTGTAGCGTGCTTCAACTTGCACCTAGGTCCTTATGCTTCAAGTGCTGGGAAGTTTGGAACTAGGTAAATGGGTTCCGAACGTATCCCTAGGACAGTGAAGTAAAGTTTGTGCATCACTCCTGCTGCTAGGACCGTGAGAGGGAACTATCCGGGTGAGCAGAGTCCACTTGGGATTGAGTGGTGATATTAAGTGCCTGAACCTGCCTCCTGTTATTCTATTCTTCACTTTCAACTTTCCTGTCAGGTTTAAAGCATAAAGAAAATAAACCTTCAGCCATTGAGGTTTAACCTTGTCTGGACATTGGCTTTATTGGTACACAAGCAACAGACTTTTCCCCACACTCTAGGGAAAGGAACCAGCCCAGGAGAGGTAACTCGCTGTGGAACCCAACAATTTCTGAACACCGCTCACCCTCTTATTCAAGAAGGAACCTGGGCATTGTGATATGGTGTGTCCCGCCTTGTGGAGGTAAGGCCAGGGATCCGTGTGCTACATTTGTTTTTTGTCTAGAAAAAAATGTGTAATGACAATAGCTTTTACTAGATTTACTGGTATGCCTGTGTTTTCTTATCTAATTTCAAAATGATCGAAAATGGAGCACCTGTAAATGTGAACCAATCAATGTCTATCTTCAGCTTGTTCAGTTAAGCTTTGAAAAATAAATATAGAAGTTGATTGGTTGCCATGGACAGCTGCTCCAGTGTTAAAAAATTCCCCACATCATATTTATCTGCTTGTATTTTGCTCTTTGAATTTACGTATTTACCATTAGAAATATTTTTTGTACCGTACATGATTTTTTTACTCTTGTTTAAAATATCTTGAAATGTACTATAAGAAGAGATGGGAATAGGAGTTAATGAAGTAGATGTCGGTAAAATATTACGGTTGACACATGCTATATCACCGTACTGTAGTACGACAGAAATGAATTATAAGTGTTTGGCATGCTGGTACATAATCCCTGATAAATTACACCGGTACCAAAGGGACACCTCAATTTATGTTGGAGGGGATGTGCGGAAACTGGAATTATGTTCCATATATGGTGGACATGCCCCAAAATAAAAGCATATTGGAAAGAAGTATTATTAACAATAGAAGAAATCACTGGCACCAAAATACCTGAGGAGCCATGGGTCTGTCTGTTCCACGGGGTCAGTATCTCCATTAAACAGTATAAGAGAACAATGCTACCCCATCTCCTAAATGCAGCAAAAAGTGCAATCCCTAGACAGTGGAAAGATACTGAGAGTTCTTTGCTGAGGAGTTGGCTATGTAAAATCAACAAAACCTACAATATGGAATTCTTAAGGTTTAGTGGCGAAATAGGCGAAGAAGGGTTCGTAAGGAGATGGAAAGATTGGTTAATGTACAGGCAATCACTGAGACATGCTGAAAGGATGGCAGAGGGAAGGGTAGAGGAGAGAGTTTGAGAGGGTCGGAACAAAAGACTGGCGATTGGAGAGATCCGGGGTGGGGTGGGCGGGTGGTACTAATTTTAGACTGTTTTCATTTTTAATTTGTGGGGCTGGAAGTGTTTTGTATGAAATTTTGTCCAAAAAAAAAAAAAAAACTAATAAAGAAAAAAAAAAAGAAATGTACTATAAGAAATTAATTGAATGTCTAAGAAACAGCTGGAGAACATCCTGTCTTTTGTATATTTGAATATACATCATGTTTTATACTTGGGATTATTTTTTTTATTTTTTTAATTATAGTTATTAAATTATATTTTTGGTTAAAGACGTGAGATTATGTAAAATAGCTAACTAGAAAATTTCTTGAGTATTACTCAGACGTTGCTATATATGCTATGTTTGCTAATATATCTGCTTTCAAGCTTACCCCATGATTTAATTAATGCAAAACTGAAGTGGTATGTTCTGTATATTCCAGCTTGCTACTTTAAATAGCATTGATGTCATTAACAGATTTATTTTTTTTTCTTTAATTTTAAGTGTTTTAGTAAAGGCTGGAGAAAGTGCAGTAAATAAGACAATTTGATACCCAATTTATGACTATATTAGTTTTTCAAGCGCTTCCAGCCATTTGCGAAACTGGAACCAACAAGCTTTAATATCTGTTAATGATCCAGTAAATGAGTTGCCATTTGCTTCTGATGCTGAGGATATGTGAATGTTTCCTCTTCTGCACCATTTATGTTATTGTGATCCAAAGATCTGCTCCCATATGAAAGCATGAGAGTGAAGATATGGAAAGCTTTTTTTTCCCCATAAAAATAATATGGACATTTTAAGGTTTACTGAACTATGAAATATGATTTCTTTATTCAAATGATAGATCTGTGTAACTAATATCCATCAAAATGAAGAGTCAATGCTATTTTTAAAGTAGACTTATACTCAACCATAATGTCTTGCTGGGATAGATCAGTAAAAAGTAAGAGGAGCTGAAATACTTAGCTTTCCTGGAGAAATTATTCCATACTATGATTCCCTTTATTGCTGCTCAAATGGCCAAAAGCAGAAATAGTCATACTTGTACCTTTTCCACTGCCTATGCTGCCAGAATGCTGCTCTTTTGAAGGAAATGCTCTATTGAAGTCTTATTGGAAACCAACACTTCTAGGAGTGTTGTTCTCCTTGGTTCTTCTTGGTCTTCTATGGTAGACATATGCAATTTGATTCAGTCTGAATCTAAATTTGGACACATTTTTGGTTATTCAGAGGTTCAGATGTATCCGAATTTCCAAATAACAATAGTAACGAATTTCATTAAAATTTGCTTAATTTTGTTTATTCATTTTCAAACTAATTCCAAAATTTCAGAAGGATTACATTTTGAAACGGTTGAAAATGTATTGTCCGATTCAAATTTTGCATGAAGAATCACTAGTTGTTAAGGAGAGGGCTGGGAAGACAGCCACCGCGTCCTTAACAACCGATGGCTTATCAGCTGTCAGCAGGTTTCTCCACTGACCGCTGAATGTAAAAAAAAGAATGCTAGCAATGAAAAATAAAGGAAAAAAAACAGCGTGGGTTCCCCCCACTATCCATACGAGGCCCTCCGGGTCTGGTATAGATTTTAAACCCCATAAAAATGTATTTTAAAAAATCAGCGTGGGGTCCCCCCAAAATCCTTACGAGAACCTTATCCGAGCATGCAGGTCAGGAAAAGGGGGGGGAGTGAGTCCCCCAAACCATACCAGGCCACATGCCCTCAACAGGGTGCTTTATTGATGAGCACAAGGGCCAGGGTTGTGGCGGTCTGCAGGCGGGGGGGCTTATCCGTATCTGGAAGCCCCCTTTAACAAGATCCAGCCCCCCTATGTGAATAAATATGGGGTACATTGTATCCCTAATTATTCAACAAAAAAGTGTAAAAAATTTATGAAAACACAGAGACAGTTTTTGACAATTCCTTTATTAAAAGAAACAGAAACAAAAACAATATCCCCCCCAAGTAAATCCAGCCTCAATCACAATGAATGTTGCCGCTGCCTCTGTAAAAAAAAGGTTCCACATCTAACGAAGGCTCCCGCCGCCTGACAGCTCTGCCACCTGACAGTTCTTAAATAATTAAAGGGCGGGGCCACCGGCAGTCTAAAGGATCCGCACGTTAGAGCGGAGCTGCGTGCTGATGTCATCACGTTCCTACGTTCCCTGGATTTCTTCATCCACATCTACCCACAGGCTGAATAAAAAAAGAACATTAAATGTATGCTCAACATTAGAAGCCTGGGGTGGATGTGTGGCATAAGCGTCTAATGATGGGCATAGACTTTTTCTGGCAGAGATTTCTTCATTCACATTGATTTGAAAGGAAGAATTTGTTCACAGCCACAGGCTGAATAGAAAAAAGTATATTACATGTACGGTGTGTGCAAGAAACGCCTAATGTTAAGAAATACACATAATGTTTTTAGAGGCCCTAAAGTGCCAGGACAATTCAAACACCCCCCAAATTACCCCTTTTAGTAAAGCAGACACTGAAGGTATTTGCTGAGAGACATGTTGTGCCCATAGAAGGTTTTATGTTTTGCCACAGGTTTTTGGAAAATGCCCAAACATTTTTTTTTTTCACAAAGTTGTAATTTTTATTAGATATTTCTCACACATGCTATGGGCATGCTATGGGCATGTGTGGAATTACACCCCAAAACTCATTCTGCTACTTCTATCGAGCATGGGGACACTTTTTGGCAGTCTAGTCACGTACAGGGACCCAAAATCCAATGAGCGCCTTCAGGCTTTGAAGAGGAGTTACCGTATATACTCGAGTATAAGCCGAGTTTTTCAGCACATTTTTTTGTGCTGAAAATGCCCCCCTCGGCTTATACTCGAGTCACCTTTTTGCGCCTGATCTCCCGGATTTTGGGGACCCGGTACTGGCCGGCCATAGGTCCCCTGGACACCGATCTTGGCACACATGTAGGCTCACTCTTCCTCTACAAGTGTGTAAAGTTTGTTGTCCGGGAGACCTACAGCCGGGGAGCACCGATTTTTCAAATCCGGGCACCCCTTCCATAGACTCCCATGTTAAACGGTAATTTCTCCAGTGAGTTTGGTGATCCAGTACCGTCCGGTCGTAAGTCTCCTGGACACGGCACTTGGCACACATATAGCCCCATTTCTCCTCTATAAGTGTGCAAAGTTTTTTGTCTAGAGAACCTACGGCTGGGGAGCACTGATTTTTCAAACCCGGGCACCCCTTCCATAGACTCCCATGTTAAACGTCAGTCTAGTCATGAGCACAGTGAGGCATTGGCACAGTGAGGCATGGACACAGTGAGGCATGGACACCATGAGGCATGCATATGGACACAGTGAGGCAAAGTGAGGCACAGTGAGGCATGCAGATGGACACCCTAGGCTTATACTCGAGTCAATACGTTTTCCCAGTTTTTTGTGGTAAAATTAGGTGCCTCTGCTTATATTCGTGTCGACTTATACTCGAGTATATACGGTATTTACGCCTTGGATTTCCTGACTACCTATCACATTTTCAGAGATGAATATGACTATTATATAATATTATATTAATACACAATATGATTCAAAAACTCCAACCTTCTAGTGTCATTCTCAGTTCTTATTTTACAGTAGAACAGATTATATTTTGTTCTCAATATTGACTTCTCTTATTGCAGGGAGTTTTATAAACTGTGCTGCAGAAAATGCACACATGCAACTAGATTCTTGTGATTTAGTTGTCTATAGACAGTGCAGCTTACAGACAAAATCCAAATAGCCAATCAGAGTGGCTCTGTACCATGTGATCTCTGTGAAACAATCACAGCGGCCACAGTAGTGAGCAGCATGCAAGTTTTTACATACTGTACACTTTTTTACATACACACATTTAGCTCCCGGGACCTGTGACATATAGGTATACACCTGGGTATTCTATGTCTGTACTGGACTTGACCCACAGTAGGAGAATGGCAGGTGGCAACCTTACAAGCAATCAAAGCAAATTTAATGAATCATAAATCTGGGCACAAAACATGAAAAGAGAGATTTATATGGACTATTTCCCATCAATGCTCAAACAATCATGCCGCGTACACACGACCATTTTTAATGTCATTGAAAAAAACAAAGTTTTTCTCAACGTGATTCTTCTCAAGCCTGCCTTGCCTACACACGATCATGAAAAAAAAATGCTCGAGCAAAGCGCGGTGACGTACGAAATGTACGACGGCACTATAAAGGGGAAGTTCCATTCGGATGGCGCCACCCTTTGGGCTGCTTTTGCTGATCCTTGTGTTAGTAAAGTTTGGTGAGAGACGATTCGCGCTTTTCAGCCTCGTGCTCTTCAGTCCGTTACAGCGTGACGAATGTGCTTTCTCCATTACGAACGCTAGTTTTACCAGAACGAGCGTTCCCGTCTCATCACTTGCTTCTGAGCATGCAAGTTTTTTTCACGTCGTTAAAGCCTACACACGGCCGTTTTTCATGACGAGAAAATCGACGACGTGAAAAACAACGAGAAAAATTAGAGCATGTTCCAATTTTTTAATGGCCATTTTTCACGTCGTGAAAAATGCTCTGGAGCATTTTTAATGACCAAATTAAAAAATTGCATTTTTCTCGTCATGAAAAACGGTCGTGTGTACGCGGCATCAATGTTAACTTGTCTGGCTAGAGCCCTAGAAACAAACATATTCCAGTAAATATATTGCTACATGTCCTTTTATTATATGGTACATGTCTGAGTATGACACCCCTCATAAAAAACACAATTTCAATTTATGAAGAAAGACTTTTTGTTTAATGTTTTATAACAGAAAGTAAGTGATTTAAAAAAAAAAAAAAAATGATGTATTTTTTCCTTAATATAGTAAAAAAAAAAGTGATTATTTAGATACCACCAGTCCTATATGTCTTAAAAATGAATGATATATAATGAATTTGGGTACAATGAATGACCAAAGTATATGTCAGTCAAACTATCATATCACAGAAAACTGAGAAACCACCTGGTAATGAAGGGGTGTGTACAGGCTAGTACTCAAGTGGTTATGGAAAATTATGTCCGAAGGGGAAGACTACCTTGTTTTATGTCCCTAAATATAAATCACCTTAACTTATATTTTTCTGTAAACAATCGAGAATATGGGTTTTGATTTGTTTTCCCTTGCTTTTGATACAATGCTTTTCTGTGTGTAATTCAAACTAAAATATGTTTTGTTGTAAATGTAATGTTGCTGTTTGTGAGTAATTATTACTGATCTGCAGTAAAAAAAAAAAAAATAAATGAAAGATTATAGGATGGTATCTATAAAATTGGTGATATAATCTTGTGAAGCCATCATCACTCCACAATACAGATGAGAAAGTTAATGTACCTGCCAAAGCAATATAGACATCAGTTAAAGGTCATCACACCAGCGTTTAATACGACTTTCTGCTTTTTGCTGCAGCAAAATGAGAAAGCTGATTATCTCTAAAGCCTCAAAGGTGCTTTATGATGTCTCCCATTGCCCGGGTGTCCTCTGAGATCCTGCTACTTTTGTACAAAACCTTGCCAGCAAAAAGGCAACATAGCATTTCTAAAAGGCAAAATATAGCTCATGAAAATGTAATACATTTTAACATCCAGAGATGGTAAAATATTATTCTGAGTCTTGATGTTGAAGCTAAAGTAAATTTGCATTGTTCTATTTGATCATTGTCTGTATGCCTCGTAGCCTTAGTAAAACGCTCAGAATTCGGATTGGATTTGGTCTAGCAAAATGGAAAGTCAAATCAGCCTTTTTATCTTCTATATCATGGTTGCCTAAATCAAGCAGCAGAAAAAATAAATAAATTCCCTGGTCTCACAGAGACTCACCATTAGACCATAATAATGAGCATATAAACCACAGGCTTTATTACTGTTTGCATAATAAAGCGTATCTAGATCCAAGAAGAAAAATGTAATATATTGCAGCTTACAAGTCCTTAGATGTGGTTGTTGCATGAGGCTTCATTCACACTTTTGTGACTTGTCATGTGACTTTGGACACATAAAGTCTCATGACAAGTTGCAGCCCATGTATTTCAATGAAAGTCCTTCAAATCTGTGTGACTAAAGCCCTGTACACACGATCGGATAACCTATGGATTTTCGTCCGATGGATTTGACCATCGGAAATCCGATGAAACTGTTTTTCATCAGTCTTGGCCACACACCATCAGTCAAAAAACCGACCGTTCCAAACGTGGTGACGTAAAACACTCCGATGAGCCGAGAAAAATTAAGTTTAATGCTTCCGAGCATGCGTCGACTTGATTCTGAGCATGCGTGGGTTTTTTAACCGATGGACTTGCCCATAGACGATCGCAAATTACCATCGGTTCTTGATCCATCGGAAAATTTTAAAACAAGTTCTATTTTTTCCATCCGATGGAAAAAAGACCGATGGGTACCATACACAATCGGTTTGTCTGATGAAAACCATCCATTGGACGGTTTTCATCAGTTAAACCGATCGTGTGTATGGGGCTTTAAAGTCGCAGCAACTTTAAAAAGGTTCCTGCACTACTTTGATCCAACATTCATACGACTTGAGTGCCATAGACTGCAATGTAAACTCTCAAAAGTCGCATGAAATCTGCATTTTAATGTTATCAATGCAACAGTTTTGCAGCAGTCAAAGCCAAAGTCAACAGCCAAAGTCGTATCCAAGTCACACCCATCCAAAGTTGCATCGCAGTTGCAATGAAAGAGGCATGAGTTTGGAGTCGCACACATTTGAATGGAGCCTGAGTTTTTTTTTTCAGGCTTTCTTTCCTTTATTTTGCTAGTGATCCTGCAAGTAACACCTTCCTACCCTAGGGTGAGGAGCAGCATTGTAACCCTGGGCTGCTCTCATGATTTGTTTTACAGTCTTTTTCTTTTATCTACTTTATATAGAGGGAGGATGTTCTGTAGTTTGAGATAATTAGGCAAGCTGATAGCAACACTTGTGATTTCAGTTCAGTGCACGGGAAGTTACAAGGCTGCTAGAATTCTGTCAGGATCAGTAAGATTTTGATATACTTGCACAAAATGTATGTAGCACCCTGCTCCTATTGAGTAGGCGCTATGTTTAAATTATAGTTATCTGAGCTGTAGTTTGGCTCAGAAATATTGTGTTAAATTACTGGTTTCTGTTCCAGTCCAGTTGTGTTGCGCTTTTTCCACTTGACTGTAGGTGTCGCTGTCACCACAGGTCAAGGTTGGAAATGCAGCAGGCTGGGTGTATTGGGTATTCCTTGCCCAGAAGCAGCCCAGTGGAAGTGGACCCCCCGCTGTGCATTCTGGGAGAGGGTACTTAAGGGACAGACACCGTTTTCTGGGTCTCTCTGACCTGATGACCCTCCTGGCCTAAGGTGTGCCGTAACAGTTCTTCTGTCTTGGGGCCGGCTGGCCCGAGGCCTCGTTACTGATAGTAGGCCCAGGAGTTTCTGGGGCCTACTGGTCCAGAGGTGGTCCTGTGCTGTCTTGCCTGCGGGAGGAAGCCGAACAATTGGAGACTCATTTGGAGGATGCATCCCGGCCTATCTACCTCACAGTATTGCCGGCTTGGCTGAAAGAAACTGGTACTGTGTGACTTTACTTAGACTTTGCAAAAAGTTCTGGATCATACAATCCTGTGGCAGAGAATTGTGCAGAGACTATGTGTATTCTTCAAGTCTATGGCAGAGACTATGTATATTCTTCAAGTCTGTGGCAGAGACTATGACCGAGCACCGCCCTGGCTGCTGGGTCAGTGAGAGAGGCCAATCCGGTGGATGCTAGATCCAGTGTGGAAACTGTTTGTCCTCTGGATAAAAGAAGTACCCGTGATCCGCAAATACAAGGTACCTGAATCTCCCCTAACCCTCCATCCCTCTAACTGACTTTGTTGAATAAAACCATTGAAAAAGAGACTATGTGTTGGTGCTGACATCTGTGAACAAGTCTTCAATGGGACCCCTATGACGGATACGGTGGAACAGTAAGGTAACGGTAAGACCCAAAACAAAACCAGCAGCTCCTGTGGGGGTAGTGCTACATGTATTTAGCCTGAAAAAGATAAAAGAAACCACACCACATCTAAGGACTGGTAAGCTGCAATATACTACATTTTTGTTCATGGGTTTAGATCTCTCTTAACCTTCTAGGGTGCTAACACAACAGGACACCATCTACTAACAAAACACTTTATTAGTAAACATTGACCTGTCTTATGGTTATTACCCAGCACTGAAGCTCAGGCCGCTGCATGGTACACCTGCCCTAATCGAGAAAACTTAAGTAGACTGCTGGACATTCAGCCTGTGCCTTATTAACTAATAGATTGAGGTCCACCTCACTTCTGTCTAATTACTCATGCCCTGAATTACTCCTGTGAATTGTTTGGACTGTGTTTTTGCTCAGTGTGTCTGTGTTCATCCTGATCATCAGCTTGTTTCTCTGTTGTTAAAGCTCTATGCTCTGTTAATCTGTTTGGAACCTGGACTGTGTTTAGTATGTGGTTTGCACCTGATCTGACACTGAATCTGACACTTCTGCAGACTTGCTTTGCTCTAGCATCTGTCCTGCCTGATAATTGTCTGTTGACCCTGATGATACAGTGGGTCAGCAGAATTCCATGACACACATCTTCCTTTTCAAGTAAACTTACTGAAGAGTAGTCACTCAATTTCGATACTGTATGCTGTACACAAATTTAAATGATATCATTATGAATGAAACATAATAACCTAATATGTAACGTATATTATCAAATATAACCCAAATACATAACAAAAGTATGCTTTATATAATACAAATGCTAGTTAAAGTGGAGTATGCAAATTGCTATAGAAAAAACAAAAGGGTAGGTATGTATTAAGCTCATCCAATGTATAATGCTAGGTAATATAAGTGATTTGCACCCTGGGCACCTGCCTATGCTTGTCTCCACTTGGGGCTATGGGAGGAAGAACTGGTGTACACATCCACCCTTTATCGTGAGCATAGCCATCTATGGCTAAGATTCATTGACGATGTGATCATGCTATGGGGTGGGTCCCCAGATGAACTTAAGCTATTCATGAGTGAACTCAATTTAAATGATAGGAACATTAAATTGACCTACACATGGGACCAGCAGAGCCTTTCCTTTCTGGATCTATCTATATCAGTCATTGATGACCAATTGTCTACCAGGACTTTTAGGAAGGACACAGCAGCCAATAACCTCCTCTTTGCTGGTAGCCATCACCCCAGGTCGCTAATACAAGGAATTCCAGTGGGGCAATTCTTAAGAAGCAGAAGAAACTGCTCTAGGGATGATGATTTCCACACAGAGGCGAGCCAGTTATATAGCAGATTTAGAGATAGAGGATATTCACATGGCTGCTTAAGAAAAGCCAAGCGAAGAGCCTTCCAAACTGATAGAAAGGACCTGCTAATTAAAAAGAAAAAAGAGAAAGAAACTCATTCACAAGCTCCTATTCGTATCATCACTAAGTATGGTACCCAATGGGAACAGGTCAGGAGTATACTTAGCCAGCATTGGCATATCCTCTCAGAAGCCCCTATCCTTGGCGAGTTTGTGGGTGACCGTCCCCTGCTCACTGCAAGGAGATCCCGTAATTTAAAAGACAGTCTTGTTCAGTCTGAATATGTCAGGTCAACCAAACCAAATTGGTTGACTGATTTACCCCCCTTAAGGGCATGTATGCCTGTGGGAGGTGCTCCATATGTAAATATACAGACCGCACTGATGTGTTCACCAACTCAGATGGTACTAAAACCTTTAAAATTACCAACTTTATCAATTGTCTTACTACCCGAGTTATATACATGTTATCCTGCCCATGCGGGAAAATATATGTGGGAAAAACAAAACGACAATTAAGAATTAGAGTTGGTGAACACATCCAAACCATAATGAAAAAAGATGACGAACGGCCACTTTCACTTCATTTTCTGAAATACCACGACGGTAAACCGGATGGATTAACTGTTAAGGGAATTTACCGCCTAAACCTTCCCCATCGACGCGGTGATTTTGATAAAATTTTATATAGAAAAGAAAAAATGTGGATATACAATTTGGACAGTATGCAGCCGGCTGGGTTAAACAATGAATGTAATTTATCCGTGTTCCTTGATACCTAACTGATCTATTGTGGTCTGGGTACTAGACAAAGTTTCAATTTCTCAGCCATTATTAGGGCTGTCAAATCTAGTGCTAATGACAGAAACATACCTAGGCAAAAATACCCTCAATCCATTAGTGGTCTCAGTATATGAACCGAGACAAATCATTTGTAGAAATATTCAACTAACCTTCATAAACTAACAGCAGTTTGTGCTTATTATGGAGATAATCTATCTTTGGTTAACAGTGAAATATACGATTTAACATGGTTACATGAGAACGATGGCGCAATATGAACAGCTTGATCGTCCTGTCATATACACTTATCACCAAGGATAAATAGAACCGTGAGGAATAGTCTTGAGAATTAAGTAGTATAGTATTGATTGATTCAATCGGCAAACTCTGCCAACTAAGTACTTTTTGGCGATATGCCCACTTTTTTATTCTATATGCTCTTTCTATTATTGTGCCTCAGAAAACAACTGTAGAAAGCTTCTCACTATAGTGATGACCGGTCTTGGCTTAATGGGGAAATATGCCCCTTAACATGGCTACACGAGAGTTACGGTGTGATCTGTACAGCACGATCAGCTAGTCATATATATATTCACTGTATAGAATGAACTAACCCTGATGATTATTGATGAGAACAGATTGGCCTAGTATTGACCGATTGAATCGGTAAGTTCTGCCAACTAAGTGCTCTTGTCATATGCCCACTAGTATATACTTTAGGCTATTCTATTATTGTGCTCCCATCGCTTTGTCCAATTTTTGATTTATCTATGTGATTGATTTATTCTGAAACCGATGAGCTGAGTGCCTTGATAGTTTATAACCGCAGCAAAGACTTACTCTGGTAAGCGGCTATTGTTTCGAAATAATATCGATAGATTAATTATGGACAATGCGCTTAACAGTTCCCTGTATGGTTACTCTTGGTACAATGAAGAGGCTGACTGATCGGTTGAGAAAATGGAATAATCTTTAATTAGCGAAAGCATTTATTAATGTCCATTGGATGTTCTCTATATAAACTACTGTTATTAAATGTCCTGTTATTCGTATACAGACCATACCATTTTCTCACTATCAGATTCTGTCTATCATCTTGACAGATCTGATCGTCACGTGTATTGCAACCACCTTGGTGCAATTACGATACGTTTTGACTGATCTCCAAACATTAGAGGTACTCTAAAGTTGTGAACTTTTAAACCCTGGGTAATCCGCAATAATAAAGTTTGATTCACTAGTTTTCGTTTCACAGAATAAATTCCCCCTCATTTTTTATTTTTCCAATAGTCTTCAGTGACATAATTGTATGAATTAGCATGAATGGTGGTGTGATTGATCCACATAAGCAACAGGTGATTATATTTGAAACACCTGTTTAAATCATCTATATTAGGACAGACACCAGACCAATGCGCATGCTCCGATGAAGCTTGATGAAAGCGAAACATGTAAGCAGTTTAGCAGTTTGATGCTACATTTTATGTAGTTCCTGAACATGGATGTTCCACCCATATGACTAACTACCGAATCATCTGCCCCGATCATAATACCATTGCCTCTTGATGTGAAGATACTTCACCGGCACGTTAAATACCTAAGCTCTACAACTCCGGCAAGGTCTACAGCTACTCCATGGAGACATCTACGGATCCAAGTAAATGAATGGGTGTGAAGCAGCCCCACACAACAGAAGTTAGCTGTGAATCATTGAATCATCACCGGAGTGACACGCAGCAAATCGGTGAGCGTTTGGTGCATATGGGATCATATGCAAACCAAAAGACTATTGATCTGGATGGCTGAGTGACCCAGTGAAGACATCTAAGGTGAGCTGTAGGATCGTGTTTTCAGCATCGGGCACTATTCTTATAGCATGCTCCTGTGTACACTATGTCCAGCCAAGCTATCCTTTTGTCACCCAGTAAATATGCGTGAACACTAACCAGTCCACCTTTTTGATTCACCTAATAGACCAATCCGGTAACCATACTCTTGGAGCCATTATTTGAATTATCTCCATTCACCAGGACTATTCAATTGATATTGATGAACATTTTTTTACATTCTCAATACCGGTCTTACCATTAAGATCATTAGCGGATGAATGAATGCGGTGTGTATGGTCGATCGGGTGGCCATCCTTGTTTAATGTTTTTGTTGACTAGTCTCATTTTAATCAGGTGTTCTTGATGTTGTGTTTTGTTTAAAACTAATTGAATAAATTAATGAAATTTTCTACTTTACTAATTGCGGTTCACTCATTATAAGTCTGTATAACCAGTTGAGCCTTGTTGAAGAATTCTTTTGTTGAAGGACTTTTGATCCTTCAACTTTCTCCCCCCCCCTTTTTTCAGTATGTAAATTGTGCCCACATCCCTAAGGCCCCTTTCACACTGAGGCACCGCTAAAACAACGTGACAACGTGACCTTCAAAAAAAAAAAGGAAAAAATACCCGTTTTGCTGTGCTTTCAAAACGCTTTGGAAGCGCTGCCCATTCATTTCAATGGGCAGGGGCGTTTTATTTATAGCACTCCAAACCCATCCCAAAGATGCTACTTGCAGGACTTTTTCTACCGTCCCACAAGCCCCAGTGTGAAAGCACACATTGAAGTGAATGGGAGGCAGTTATCAGGCGCTTTATAGGCACTATTTCTAGCGCTAAAATGCCTGAAAACTGCCTCAGTGTGAAAGGGGCCTAAAATTATATAGAACAACAAATGAACCCCCTTAAGTGGGCAGATAATTGGATGAAAACTGTGTTTATAAAAGTAACAAAACTTTATTGATACAAAATTAGACAAAGTTTAAAGGAAGCTAAAAGCATTGATGCGATTGATACATATATATATATATATATATATATATATATATATATATATGCCATATACTAAGATGGAATGGCTGCTGGTTCTGTCCACATGGATCTGTATACCATAATATGCAGAGTATGCTTTAGAAAACATGTCTGGGACCCCCTCTTTTGATCTTTGCCCAGGGTTCATTATTACAGAAGCCCTGTTCTCTTTGGCAACCAGACTGGGAATAATACAGTGTTTTGGTAATTTTCACTCTAGTGCCCATTAGATCCTTTCAGTTAGCTGGATATGTGCAGTGTGCTCACAGTTACTTTAATGACTCCCATATACAGTATATCTGAGTAGATTGTCTGTAATGTGTTCGAAGAATATGTCAGTAATATTTTGTATTTTTTTCATCCTGTATAGTAAACTGGTCATGCTCAAGCTGTTGTGAAGGTCAGTAATGTGGAGTAAAAATTCTGAGAACATATTCTGCAATAAACTGAATCATTAAAATCTGTCTATGATCAAATTAATCAAGACCAATGCATCCTTGTATTACTTGCTATGTACATGGGCTTTATTTTCTTTGTCTTGGGTCTTTGCCATGGATGATTTTTAAGATAATCTCTTCTGTAAATACAGTTCAGTACAAACTATATTGTTTAATGTGCACTTAAAGTGGTTCTAATGTAGTAGAATGTTTTTTTGCCTTAATGCATTATCTTTTACTTAGCTGAGCCCAATCTTGATCCAGCTCTGTGTCTGCTCTCTTGGATCTCTCTCTGCTCACTGGAGATCTAGGGAGCAGTGGGAGCCATTGGCTCCTGCTACTGTCAATCACAGCCAATGAGGAGAGAGTGAGGGTGGATGTTTTCTGTGTGTGGCTTCAACTATTTAGAAGGCTGCACTTTATTTAAAAACAACACACACAACCTGCTGAGTCTCATTGTCTTCCATTGCGGCCTAATAAAAACACTTATATGGTGCACCGAGTCTGTGAAATATTTCAAGCTCTTTTGACTGTAACAAAATAAAATTATTATCTTTTATTCCCTCTAACATAGTGGCCAAGAACAAATGATGAGCAGAGAGTCTATAAAATATTTATGACTGCTGTCTCTGACATAACGCACTCTAGTTCTTATTATAGGAACAAAATTTTAAGAATCTTGGATTGCTGCCCTAGATTCAAATCAAAATTCTTACATACTCTCCAGTCACTGTGCCATATGTTACGCTCTTGTCAATGAAACATGGTGCTGTAATTTTTTATATTGACATTACAACTGCCTTATCTTAGGGGGGTGGATTTGAGCTTTGGAGGTATTTTCATGCACTCTGGGTTGACATTTTGTAAAACTTCGTACAAAATACAGTGTGGCACTTAGAAGAGGATAGCTAAGCTAAGTGACTTGCTTTGCCATTGTTTGGCAGTTTGTATGCGGTTGACAGCTTTAGCTTAATTTTATTCCAAGTACGGTATATACCTTTAGGGAGATTTTAGGTATATTGTCTCTACCGTTTCTACCGGATGGCCTATTGTTGCTACACACACAAAAAAAAAAAAATACCTATAACTACTGTTCCTGAGAATTTTAATGTTCTGTTTTACTGTGTTTTAGTGTGTTATTTTCTGGCTTTTGGTGTATTTTAACTAAAGAAAATTCAATAATGTGTTGGTAAGCAAAACATTAGGCCGCTGCAATCTGAATCCAGCATTTACGTCCCGTCCCTCATCTCGTTACTGTCAGGGTCACCTGTGGCCAGGTGACAGATGCACACCGTAGGGGGACAGGAGTGCACCGCGAGGTAGTGAACCCTATGGCTGGCTTCTGTGGGTAGGAAACTGGGTGGTTGTGGAAAGCGGGACCAGAGGAGCACAACCGGGATCCCAACGGAAGCGAGAGCCAAGATTCCCCAGGGCGCGGAGTCTAAGACCCAGCTGGTCTTCTCCAGGGCCTCTAGTGGTGAGGATGTTACGCTGCAGGCTGGGACCAGGTCGCGGCCCCTGGAGTTTCCTAGCTCACGCCCCGTAGGATAAGGGGAAGCAGCGGCACACGATAGAGAGAACCGAATAACAAGCCGAAGGTCAGGGGCCACAAGCAGACAAGGATAACGAAGAACGAGCCGAAGGTCAAGGGTCACGAGCAGACAGGGATGGTCGGGGACAAGCCAATAACGTAACAGAGAGACAGACGTAGCACACGGCAGGCAGGAACCCAAACACACAATGCCTAACAAACACGTTGATCAGCAAAGCAGGCTTGCAGTGCACAGGTTAATATAGTGTTCAGTGATAGGGCCTGGGGTGGAGTCAGGCTGGGAGGAGATTATAAAGGAAGCCAGGTGAAGGAGGTCTGGTCTCTAGATGAACACATGAGGAGGAAGGTAAGATGGCAGACAAACACTACTGCATATCCATGACAGTACCCTCCCTCTTATGGGCCCTCCCCCGCCTGGACCCAGGCTTAAAGGGAAATCTCTGATGAAACCTTCTCAACAGATGAGGTGCAGCGACATCAGATGCAGCGATCCAAGACGCCTCCTCAGGACCAAAACCTCTCCAATGCACAAGGTACTGAAGAATGCCTCTGCAGAGCCGAGAATCCAGAACTTGTCTAACCTCGTACTTAAGATTATCCTCAGAGACTGAAAACGAGGTAGGGAGATGACAAGAAGATCTATTGAGGACCAAAGGCTCTCTAGGAATAAGCAAGGGCATGAGACGATCAACAGGAATCTGAGGAGGGTCCCCTAGACCCTTAAAGGGGAACTGGTCATCTTGCACAGGACCATCAGACTGGGCAGATGTCAGTGGAACCCTGAAGTCAGGTTGGTTAGAAGGTGACATGTCGCCGGAGTCAAGCTGAATAGCTGAAGGACAAGCAGAATGTCCCGAACAAGAAAAAGTGAGAGGCTCACTGGGCATGGGCTGGACTGGCATAACTAGTACAGAGGCAGAGTGAATAGCTGAGTCAGGTGTAGCGACTACCTGAATCGCATCGCAAGACGTAGCGACTGCAGGACTTGTAGACAAGCTAGCCTGGCTGTGCGTCCAAGGGTGGTTAGGGACAGAGAAATGTAAATGGTTATGCAACCTGGAATGAATGACCGGCTCAGATTCACAGGGGGCAACCTTGGGTAGGCAGGACGAGGAACAGGAGGGACCCCAAGCCAGGATCTGTCCAGTAGTCCAGTCCACATGAGGAGAATGGAGCTGTAACCATGGGAGACCCAAAATTATAGGCGTTGAGGCCTTGGGTAAGATAAGGAAGGATATCCACTCCTGGTGGAGTGTACCCACCGACATCTTAACAGGGAGGGTCTGGAAGCGGATAGGTCCCCCTGGGAGAACAGTACCATCAATCGCCAAGACCACCAATGGCGTGGTGAGGGGCAAAAGAGTAAGTCTCATGGACGATGCGATTTCCCAGTCCATGAAATTACCAGCGGCTCCGGAATCCAGATATGCTGAGACCGAATGAGAAGAAGCACCAACATGAAGGAACACAGAAAGCAGAAGACGAGAAGGGGAAGGTGATATTTCTGGGTCCAATACTCCACTTTCCAGATGAAGTGGACCCGGACGTTTTTCTGGACAAAGAGAGCAAGTGTCACGAAAATGACCTTTGCCCCCACAGTAAAGACACAGACCAAGAGTTCTGCGCCTAGCACGTTCCTCGGGGGATAGCCTGGTCCGACCCAGCTGCATGGGTTCCTCAGCTGGTAGGAGATGCTCTACGGGTCGAAGAGAGGGGAGCTCAGGCTGACTAAGAACCAAGGAGTGCTGGCGTTGCTTTTCTAAGGTCCTCTCCTGAAAGCGAATATCGATCTGGTTACACAAGGAGATAACGCCGGCCAGATCAGTGGGGATGGTTCTTCCTGCTAATTCATCCTTCACTCTATCAGACAGGCCATGCAAAAAGGTTGCGACTAAGGCCTCATTGTTCCAGCTCAACTCAGCCGACAGTATGCGGAAATGAAGGGCATACTGTCCCACAGAAGCAGACTCTTGGTGGAGACGTAAAAGGGTGCTGGCCGCTGAAGAGACACGAGCCGGTTCTTCGAAGATATTCCGAAAAAGTTTCAAGAAGCCAGACAGGCTAGAAACCACTGGATCATTCAGTTCCCACAGAGGGGCTGCCCAGGCTAAAGCTTCACCAGAGAGGAGGGAAATGATATAGGCTACCTTAGCCCGATCAGACAGGAAGTTTTGGGGCTGGAGCTCAAAATGAATTGTGCATTGACTAAGGAACCCCCTGCAAGCCTTGGAGTCCCCAGAGAAACGGGACGGAGCTGGCAGTTGTAGTGAGTGTGTGGCTGCGACTGGTGCAATAGGTGCAGCCGCTGGTTGTATTTGAGGTTGCGGATTCAGGGTTCCCAAGGAGGCCTGAAGCTGCTCAAAGCGAGAAGCCAGATCCTGGAGGAATCGCATCACCTGAGTCTGATTCGATTCCTGGGTTTCAAGTCTGCAAACTATGCCCTGCAACGGATCATCCACGGGTAACGGGATGTCAGCCGGGTTCATGGCTGATCAAACTGTCAGGGTCACCTGTGGCCAGGTGACAGATGCACACCGTAGGGGGACAGGAGTGCACCGCGAGGTAGTGAACCCTATGGCTGGCTTCTGTGGGTAGGAAACTGGGTGGTTGTGGAAAGCGGGACCAGAGGAGCACAACCGGGATCCCAACGGAAGCGAGAGCCAAGATTCCCCAGGGCGCGGAGTCTAAGACCCAGCTGGTCTTCTCCAGGGCCTCTAGTGGTGAGGATGTTACGCTGCAGGCTGGGACCAGGTCGCGGCCCCTGGAGTTTCCTAGCTCACGCCCCGTAGGATAAGGGGAAGCAGCGGCACACGATAGAGAGAACCGAATAACAAGCCGAAGGTCAGGGGCCACAAGCAGACAAGGATAACGAAGAACGAGCCGAAGGTCAAGGGTCACGAGCAGACAGGGATGGTCGGGGACAAGCCAATAACGTAACAGAGAGACAGACGTAGCACACGGCAGGCAGGAACCCAAACACACAATGCCTAACAAACACGTTGATCAGCAAAGCAGGCTTGCAGTGCACAGGTTAATATAGTGTTCAGTGATAGGGCCTGGGGTGGAGTCAGGCTGGGAGGAGATTATAAAGGAAGCCAGGTGAAGGAGGTCTGGTCTCTAGATGAACACATGAGGAGGAAGGTAAGATGGCAGACAAACACTACTGCATATCCATGACAGTTACCCCCACTAAGCACTGTTCCTTTCCCCACTACACACTACAATATCTCTCATTGTGTACCCTGCTGTTAAGCACCATTAATGTTCCCACTTCCCACTGAGCACCATTTTCCTCCACCAGCCCCCACTCCCACCAGGGCCTCTTTTTTCACCTTTCAACTGACCACTGCCAGGGCATTCCTCCCATGTACAGTAAGAATGTTTGTTTCTCCCACTGACTATCAACACCAGGCATTTGTTTCCCACTTATTACCGACTTTGGAGATGTTTTTCCTCCCACTTTCTACTGATGATGGATATTTTTATCTCCTCCCACAAACCACTAATGTTGGGCAATTTTCCTTCCTGTACACCAGCCATTTTTCAATCCCCTGACCACCCATACTGGCCATTTATTCCTTCCACTGATCCCATTGCATTTTTTTTATTCCCAGGGCCACTGATTTCCATGTTTTTAAAAAAAAATATTTACCCACTGACTACAGACCCTTTTTTTTAAAAACTGATATTGGGCCATTTTTTCCATCCACTGTGCAGCAATGTAAGAGCCCATATGATACATACTCCTGATTGCTGCACTCTGTATACTATGCTGTATATTGCATTGTCCTGACCACTACACCCTATATCCTGTGTAGAATGTTATGTAGACCTGACTACTGCAATCTGTACACTATAGGGTCTATTTAAAAAAAAAAAAATGCTGTGTGAATGTTACAAATTATCCCTGTATTTTGCCTAATATGTTTATTTCCAATGAACAGCAGCTCCAGCCGGTGGGCATAATGTGGTATTTTTCTCCAGTACCTCATTTAGGAAAATACTGCATTATGACCACTAGATGGAGCTGACAATAATAGGAGATAAACATAGTTGGCAAAATATGGGGATTTTTTGGGATGGCTCAGACATTCACATAGGGCATTTTATTTACAAAAAGACCCCTATATTTTGTGTTATAAAATAAACCACAGTGTTTATTGTTTCAACAGTTTCTGGTTGCTTTGTAGGTTGCAACTTTTTTAATGAAGTTATTCTTTAGGAAGGACAATGTGTTAGCTCTCTGTATAATTTTTTTGTTTTTTTAAACTGATCCTTAGGTTTATGTTAGTGAGACTCATGGCACAGTAATTGAGGGACATTTTGAGGGTACAAGTACTGCAGATTGCGTACAGTGTATACAAGATGTATTGTAGCAACAGATTCTATTTAATCATTCCACTTTGCACCATGCCCAGTATTATTGCGATTTGGATATTCAAATTATTTCCATGCTGTGCAATGCACATGCATGTCTTCTCCATCCCAAGGTGTCCTTCTTTCTCAAGTTCCAAAGTTGGGAGTTATGTCAGTGCCATGAACTGCCTAGGATTTTTCCTATATTCTTGAATAGGAATCATATTCTTAATGCCATTTTTCTTTCTTCCTTAGTAATATATTTACTGTGTTGTTGGCCATTGGCTCATGCCACTGTGTATAATGATATGGATGATTTAAGAAAGAGTTATGCCAGTTGTGGCAGCAGAATGTAAAGCAGGTCACAAGACCACAGTAAATCATTTTAATACTTATTTCCCTTGTTCTGGCCGCTGAATCCATTTATTTAAGTAGTTGTAATAAAGGCAGTCAGCGATTCAGTTGTAAGATCTTAAAGATTTCTGTGCACATTGACCTTTCTGTGTTTGCATCTTGACAGGTAAGCTCTTACAAATGCCTCCCATGAGATATGACAAGGGCAGTGAGGTCAGGCATGTTAATGACAAAATTACCATTTACCTTTAGCTTGGCGGGCTCGCTAGCTGACATTATAAATGTAGGTAACCTCTCACCTGAATCTGCATCTGCAGTGTATTATGGGAAATGGAGAGTATACTTACACATTAGCATGTTCCATTGGTTTTGCATATCTCATTGAAATGGCAAATACACACGGTAGTAATTCTTAAATCTTTTTACATTCCCTTAGAAAAAGCAATATATATTTTTTTTTTTTTTTTTTTTTTTACAGGATTGTACTTTGCAGGGATCATTTGCTATCAGGTGGCAGAGTGAAAAAAAAATGCTTATTTAAAAAAAAACTCTATTTGTGCTTATAGTTCTGTTTTTTGTCAGGTTGCTGTGAGATTTGCAGTAGTATCCATTTTCAAGATTTGTGCAGTTAGGTCACCGTCCAAGGGACTACTGAGAAAGTAAAGGAAGGTTTCCTTTATCAAATGGCACTCACTAAAATTTACCCTGCTAGACTACAGCAAGGAAGCGTCTTGCACTATAAAACCCAAGTAAGTATATGTAGCACCCTCTAGCTAGGTACTAGTGTACATAGTTGCTAGTGTAGGAAAATGTTGCCTGCCTGAGAGCCAGGCCTAGGTTGAATCTGCGTCAGGGCTGAGTGACTCAGGGAGGCTGGATGATTTAGCAAGCAGCACCTCTGGTAGCTCCCCCTGCTCTCTGGAACCTTGGAGAAGCTTCTAGAAGTAGAGGGTGGAGTCTGGGAGGAGCTGATTGGGGCAATGGTAAGGGTCCCAGCCAATCCCCAGCAAAGTGGGCTGGCAGGGGGCAGGTACCTCATTAATACTCATGGGTCATGCAAGCCGGCGGTCAGGTAGAAGATGGAGATGGAGTGCTGCGGAGGCTATTGATGGCCCTCGACGGTACCCCCTAGTCTGTGGGGGTGACCTCAGGCCTGGGGCTCGGGTGCTGGAGGGACCCTCTACAACATATGGATAAATCCTTTTCTGGAGGCACAGGAGCAAGTGTGAGGACAGCAGGAGCAGGTCAGCATGTCAAGGAGATCTCCTGAGGAATCATCAGGGTGGGCTGGTGAGAGCAGTCTGGGAGGACTGTGGAGAGAGAGAAAGTGTCAGTCTGGGAGGACTGTGCAGAAGTTAGCCAGGAGGGCTAGTGAAAGGGGCAGCTGCAGCCAGGCAGGCTGGCAGTTCCAGAAGAGATGGTGTTGGGATCAGTAGCCACAGGGATGTAAGCTGGACACTGGACTTTGCTACAAAACCAAGGGTCTTGGGGTCCCTGATTGTAAAGAGCTATTCCTAAAAATCTGACAGTGCTTTTTGTCAGGTTAACCTTCAGTGTGCTAGTGTTCTACAAGCAAGTTAGTGCTGGAGGAAGAGAAGGAGTGTATATAGACTGTATATAGGAAAGTTGTCCCTGAAGTTGTTTGAAGTCAAGCGGGCATCCCATAATACCACTACTCCCCATTCAAGTTCTAATCCCTCAAAAAAAATTAAAATACAAAGTACTGGACGGTTTTCTGACTCTGGGAGACTGTGAAGATTCGGTGTGCCTGGCTGTGTAGGGTGGGGTATCCCATTTCACTTGCAGCTCCTACAGTACAAGGGGTGCGCTACATACAGACCCAGACTGGGACAAAAAATAGGCCCGGGCATTCTAAGCTGAGCAGCCTATTTAAAAAAAACACGAATTACAAATAATGGCAACCAGTTTCTCGATGTATTTTAGTTATATTTAGCCTGCTTCAGTCACTGTAACTCACTGCGGATCTAATAAAATCTAATACGATCTAATGCCCTCCGTTAAAGACGGCCCTTGGAGGGGGTATATATATATATATATATATACTCAAAAGGTGTCCCGCAGTCGGACTGCATTGCCGGTTTGAAATCGTGCGAGTTCAGTTGAACTCGCACGATTTTAAACCGGCAATGCAGTCCGACATCGGGGGGGGCGATTTGACCGACGTCTGTGTGGGTTCATGCACAGATGTCTATTCAAATCGCCCCCAAAGTCGGCAAAAGTAGTACAGGAACTGCTTTTGGGAATCGGTGCAGCGCTGCAAAGTCGGCGCCGCACTGATTCGGACGGTACTATTGCCGGCAATACCCGCCGATTTGACATGTCAAATTGCATGCCAAATCTGCCCAATGTGAACGTGGGCTCAATGCAGGACACCTTTTGGGCACAAGAACTGTTCCTCTCTCACACAATGTCTGACTGATGCCATCACTTTGACCCCTTTCACACTGAGGTGCTTTTCAGGCATTTTAGCGCTAAAAGTAGTGCCTGAAAAGTGCCTCTCAAGCCTCCCAAGTGTGAAAGCCCGAGTGCTTTCACACTGGGGTGATGTGCTTGCAGGACAGGAAAAAAAATCCTGCTAGCAGCATCTTTGGGGCAGTTTGGGAGTGCTGTATATACTACTCCCAAAATGCCATGCCCATTGAAATTAATGGGCAGCTCTTATGAAGCGCCTGCAAAGCAATTCGGCAGCGCTGCTTTTCGGGTGCTTTTAACCCCTTCTTTGGGGATAAAAGCGCCCGCTACCGCCCGCAAAGTGGCGCCGCAGTGCCGGTAAAGCGCCGCTAAGACGAGCCACGCTTTAACACTACCACGGGGAGGTCTAGGTGTGAAAGGGGTCCTTCAAACTTTGTTCAGCATCACTCACATTGAGGTGCTTTACAGGCGTTTTTGCGCTAAAAATAGTGCCTGTAAACTGCCTCTTCTGTGTTTACACACTGAAATGGTGCACTTGCAGGATGGGAAAAAAAGTCCTGCAAGCAGCATCTTTGGGGCGGTGCGGGAGTGGTGTATATACTCCTCCTCTACCGCCCCTGCCCATTAAAATGAATGGGTACCGCTTTCAAAGCACCATAAAAGCACTTAGAAAGCAGCGCTAAGCGGGCGCTTTTAACCCCTTCTGGGAGGTTAAAAGCGCCTGCTAGCGGCACCAAAGGGCTGCTATAAGGCTACTTTCACACTGTGGTGCTTTGCAGGCGCTATAGTGCTAAACATAGCGCCCCTGCAAAACGCCCTGAAAGAGCCGCTCCTTTCACTCCAATGTGAAAGCCCGAGTGCTTTCACACTGGAGCGGTGCGCTGGCAAGATGGTAAAAAAAGTGCTGCAAGCTGCATCTTTGAGGCGCTGAAGGAGCGGCCCTGCCCATTGAAATCAATGGGCAGCGCCGCCAAAGCGCTTCAGGAGCGGCGCTTCAGGAGCGGCGCTTTGCGGGCGCTTTTAACCCTTTATTCGCCCGTTAGCGGGGGTTAAAAGCACCTTGCTAGCACCCAAAAAGCACAGCAAAAATGACGGTAAAGCGCCGCTAAAAATAGCAGCGTTTTACCGCCGACCCCTTAGTGTGAAAGTAGCCTAACAGCGGTAAAGCGTCGATAAAATTAGCAGCGCTATACTGTTAACGCCCGCACTGCCCCAGTGTGAAAGGGGTCTCTAAGACCTCAGCATGCTTTTATTATGAATAGTTTAACATTGGCAGCCAAGATACAGAAAAAAAAAAAAGACAGGCAAGATACAGAAAAAAAAAATACATTGACAGGCAAAATACAAAAAAAAAACATTGGCAGCCAAGATACAAAAAAATAAAATAAAAACACATTGGCAGGCAAGATACAAAAAAAAAAAAACATTGGTAGGCTGGCATAGTGTCACTTACCTTTCCAGCCGTCCAGCACCTTTTACGACATCAGGCAGAGGAGGTCTCCTCCAGCTCCTCCCCCTTCACGGTCACATGACATGTCCTCTTAATTTCCTCCTTCTGAGCTGAACAGATTCAGAAGGCTGGCCAGGCGGCCGTGGCGAGCGGCACCGGCAAAAGAAGCAGCCCAGCTCGCTGCCTTCAGAGTAGGGAGTGGGACCCTGGCTGGCAGAAAGAAATGCAGCTATCGACTGCGGGGGCCGGCCGCGGATCCGACCGCAGAGCTTGCTGCAGCTGGGAGTGCACTGGGGGGAGACGTGACTTGCGGCCCGGGGGGGTGCCGCGGCCCACCGGGCATATGCCCGGTATGCCCTATGGCCAATCCGGGCCTGGCTACATATAAAAAGTCAAGCTTTGTTAAAGTGAATGTCAAGATAAAATATACCCCAGAACCTCCCTCTCCCCCTCTAGAGCATGTCCACACATTATTTTAACTTTCTTTTTACTCTCGGTAATGTAATAACCAGACTTGTGAAATTTTTGCAGGGGAAGCTGCAAGGAGGTCAGCTCTTACTGACATAAGCACAACTCCATAACTACAAACTACTTCTACGACTATTACTACTACCTACCTGGGTACTTTTTCCCTAAACACATGGTGTGGGCAGAATCAAAGCAACAGCATTTCTTCTTTAATTGTACACTAAGCACAGTCTTGGCATGATTTTGCTCCAGGCAGAAATACCTGCCATGCACATGTCAATCAAGACAGCTAAGGACTCCAAACCACGGAGAAGATGGGGAAGATAAAAGCACCAGTGACGAAGAGATGCGCAGACATTGCAGCACATTATGGCAAATGCTTCTGGGGCTTTCAAAATATGTTTGAAATGTCATTTCCTGTAGACAGCAGGGCTCATCATGAAAGAATAGGTGAGCTCCATGGTGGGCTATAGCAGTCATTAGATGATTAACTGGGTGGATTGGATGGATAATTTGTTTGTTTAGTCCATCTAAATCTGCTTGTGCATCTACCGCCATTGCTTCTTTAATCATAGTGGAGAAACCCTAAGACGGGAAGTGTGTTACTGACCTGATCACAAGGTGAGAACAAAGCCTGAAAATAAAACTATTGCAGTCACCACAATAATTGGTTGTAATATACAAATTCTTTGTTTTTGGGATCAGTGCCACGTAATCTCCCCAAAACATTATATATTTTATTTTCTGAAATCAGAGACCCTGTAGAATACATTTGTAAAGAGTATACGTCTATCATGCCTGTTTGATCCCTGTAATGGGGGTCCACTGGATTTGTGGTGCCTCTGATTGATTGGTTTCCTACACTGAGAGGATTTGGTTTGAACACGGTGCAGCAGCGGAGCATTGGATTTAGAGGAGTACCTGATTTCCTACATCAGATGTCCGGAGTATACGTCTATCATGCCTGTTTGATCCCTGTAATGGGGGTCCACTGGATTTGGTAAGCAGACATCTTTATTACCTGATTGAGTCATTTATCACCTGCTAAAATAAGAAAGTGAGGAGGATTGGCACCTTCGCTTCCATTTTTTTTTTTGTGTGGACAATTTTTTTCATTTTTAATGTATATTTTTATATTTTTATGAACACTATATGTTGCACACTTTTTGAATTTTTTCACTTTTTTATTATACGTGTTTGAATCTTACGTATACTAGATATACACACATTGAGGTTTTGTTTATACATCTCCTTCTTTTGAGTACACAATAATATTTTTCCAGACGCAATTCATGGAAATAATTACTGTTTGTTTTTTTTCTTCACTAGTTTTTGGGTTGCGCATTTTTTACTTTATATACACCTGTAGAATACATAGCTGGCAGCCAGGACTGAAATTGTAATCAGACTCCCAGATGCCACAACTTTTTTTACTGGTAAAATTTACTGATGAGGGCCCTTTTTTAAGTGCCATAAATGAATCAATAATAATTGAAAATACATATGATCACCCCAGACACCTGTTTATCTTTTTAGAGTAAAAAATACTCACCTTCCCATGTATGCTGCTCAGAAAGTTAACAAATGGATTTCCGTAGAAATGCACGCTCTGAGAATTGCCATTCACCTTTGGGGTTTTACGCTGCAGCCTTAAAGGATGTCGTTTATTCCTATATAAGGCTGTACCCAGTAGTGTATTTAGGTTTTGTGCTGCCCTAGGACTGACTAAACTCGTGCACCCCCTAATTAAAATATGACCCACCCTTCCTGTCAAGGCCATACCCCTTTCTGTTTAAGACCCGCCCTGAAACTTTTGAGTGGGGACACTAGTTTTTAGGGCCTGCGGGGGGGGGGGCAATGGATTCCCTTAATTTGCATAGATTTCCTCTCACTTCCTGTTTGGCTATGGGGCAGGAAGTGAAGGGAAATCTCTGCAATGGGCCAGTGATGGTAAAAAAGAAACTGACAAGGGCCATAACCCTCCCTTACTCTATCCAAAATGAAAAACAAAAGTGTTGCCTATAGTTCTACTTTAAGCAAAAATTTCTGATAATATTATGGAGAGGACTAAGAAGATATAACCATGCCAATGGTGCAGCAGAAAACATATAGCACAGTGAGGAAGGTTTGTGGTCCAGGATGATAGGACAGTCAAAATTAGAAGCAGCTTGCGTTCCACTAACAATGTAGCGCAAACCGGCGGGGACTCTTTCTGTGCTGCCCTAGGCCTGGGCCTTGTTGGCCTAGGCCAGGATACAGCATTGGCTGTACCCTACACCCAGTTTGTATAAGCTTTTACTGGGCACTGTGGGGAGAGAGAAATTAGTACTGTATTAACACATAAGGCCCCTTTCTACTCCCAATTGCGTCATCTGACCATCTGACCATATCCAAAGCAGCTTAGTATTTTTTTCCAGCCACTACACCACACAGATACCCATAGTAGCATACTAAAAGAAAGGTCAGATAACAACTGGACCACCTTCTGATCTTGGACATCTAAAGTTTTGCCCTATTACTGACTGTGCAAGCTGGATGAGTAGCCTAAACTAGGCCACATTGCCATCCAGGTGCTTGCCCATCCTCGCAAAGGCTATTCAGTGCAGCGGACAGCATTGTCACCCCATTGCAGCATATACTGTGGACAATTTCTTGTCCTTTGCCTAACAGGAAATGTAACCAGTAATTATCATATACTGAATAGTACATACTTTCTCTTCCCTGTATGTATATTTATAATATCCAGCTTAGTTTCTGATTTATTATTGTGGACAGTTTTGAAGATTATACAAATATCCATGTAGTTTTCATATCGAAGAAGAGAAAACCACATGATTTAGCCACAATGTCAAACTGTACTGTGTGTAGAAATGGAATCCTTCGTGCTAGTATGTTGACTGTAATCTGACATTCTCTAATTGATTACTAGAACTCTTCATACAACAATACAAAAATTAGAAAGCTATTCTCTCTTCCAGTTTTACACTTCCACAAGAAGCTCATATTTAAATCAAATGTGATGAAAGGGCATTGGCAAGCAAGTAATTTGGTACGGTTGAATGGCCAAAGTAATTTCCAGGCTTATCAGATCATGTTCCACTTGTCTGAATGGTCTAGTTTCACTTCTGTGCATCAACACAGTCTCAACTGCCAACCCTAAATAGAACTGTTCACAAAAGGCTGAAACACGTTTTTATAACATATTGTAAACCAGATATGACCTTCAAATCCATATATATTCATCATGGTGGCAATAACCATATGTTCATTCCATAATATATACCTGACAATGACAAATGTATATTTGCTATATAGCAATAAACAATATATTTTTTTAATAATAATCAACTAATGATAAGCATATACTCTATATGAACTAAAGAACAGTCCAATATACAGCATTGAAATGGCTACAATCTGCTGTACTGATTAATGCACGCAGGCACCAAAGCACTTTTTGAGAGAAGTAGAAAGATGTATGGTGCATTTTTTTACTTTGGTGTACAATATCTAACAAAAGTGAGTACGTTCCTCAAATTTTTGTAAATATTTTATTATACCTTTTCATGTGACAACACTGAAGAAATTACACTTTGCTACAATGTAAAGTAGTGAGTGTACAGCTTGTATAACAGTGTAAATTTGCTCTCCCCTCAAAATTACTCAACACACAGCCATTAATGTCTAAACCGCTGACAACAAAAGTGAGTACACCCCTAAGTGAAATTGTCCAAATTAGGCCCAAAGTGTCAATATTTTGTGTGGCCACCGTTATTTTCCAGCACTACCTTAACCCTCTTGGGCATGGAGTTCACCAGAGCTTCATAGGTTGCCACTGGAGTGCTCTTCCACTCCTCCATGACGACATCACAGAGCTGGTGGATGTTAGAGACCTTGCACTCCTTCGCCTTCCGTTTAGGGATGCCCCACAAATGCTCAATAGGGTTTAGATCTGGAGACATGCTTGGCCAGTCCATCATCTTTACCCTTCTTTGGTCGACCAAGGCCTGTTCTGATTAAAACCTGTCCTGTTCAACCGCTGTATGGTCTTGGCCACTGTGCTGCAGCTCAGTTGCAGCGTCTTGGCAATCTTTTTATAGCCTAGGCCATCTTTATGTAGAGCACCAATTCCTTTTTTGCAAATGCTCAGAGAGTTCTTTGCCATGAGGTGCCATGTTGAACTTCCAGTGCCCAGTATGAGAGAGTGAGAGTGATAACACCAAATTTAACACACCTGATCCACATTCACACCTGAGACCTTGTAACACTAACGAGTCACATGACACCTGGGAGGGAAAATGGCTAATTGGACCCAATTTGGACATTTTCACTTAGGGGTGTACTCACTTTTGTTGCCAGCAGTTTAGACATTAATGGCTGTGTGTTGAGTTATTTTGAGGGGACAACAAATTTGCACTGTTATACAAGTTGTACACTCACTACTTTACATTGTAGCAAAGTGTAATTTCTTCAGTGTTGTCACATGAAAAGATATAATAAAATATTTACAAAATGTGAGGGTGTACTTACTTTTGTGAGATACTGTATGTAAGTATATTGTATGTACAAAATTCTCCCATTCACCTTTGTAATAAATAGTTGTTATATAGTCTCAAGATACTTCCTTATTCCCACTAAATTCATGTAAAGTTAAATTGGCCATAAACCTAAAGGATGTTTTCACAAATCTTAGTTGAGAATTTCCTACCATATCAAATTAGAAAACAATGTATAAAAATGCTTTCAAATTCCTTTATTGAGCTTGTCCCAGGTCATGTGACCATCTTGTTTTTCTCAGATCTGAATGGCCTGGACAGTGGGCAGGACCAGTCTGCTCTACCATGCATTGCAAGGACAGGAGGCATAAGAAGACATAGACATGGATTTTTTTTGTTATGATCCAGAGTATGTGCACGAGCGGAGGCAACACTGCAGAGGGTAGATAGTTGTCAACACTAATAAGCAAGAGGAAGTCACTGGCAGGGTCGACAGGTATCTCTTCAAAATTCAATGTATGAGAAAAGACACTTAGGGGGTGATTTACTGTAAACAGTGCGCTGCGCCGGTTCATACCTTAATTGGTGCGCCGGATAAATCCTTAATTGAGCGCAGGAACCGGCGGCGCACTGCTGTGGTAAATAAAAATTTGAGCGCCGCTCTATTCAAAATGAATGGTTCCCTATGGGAGCCCATTGATTTGAATAGAGGTCGCCCGGGAAGTCGGATGAAGCCGATCCGACCTGCGGGGCGAGTCGTGTGCCGGCTGACACAGGGACAGCGCGACTTTGCGAGGCAACTTGGACACGACGTGAGCGTGAAGCAGCCGCTCAAGTCGTGTCCTAGAGGCGACTACCTGCCCGAGAATGTCTCCAGTGCGATGCCATCGCGCTGGTTCTCGGCAGCCTCACGCTCGCTGTCCCGTGCTTGGTATGAATCATGAATGGGAACTCCACGCCAAAGCACCTCAACATGGGGGGGTGGGTGCTCCCCCACCCCAAAGCACCTGCCCCCATGTTGATGGGGACAAGGGCCTCTTCCTGATAACCCTGGCCGTTGGTCTGTGGGCGGGGGGCTTTTCAGAATCCGGGACCCCCCTTTAATAAGGGGGCCCCCAGATGCCGGCCCCCCACCCTATGTGAATGAGTATGGGGTACATCGTACCCCTACCTATTCACCTGGTGGCAAAAAAAGTCAATAAAAAACACAACACAGGTTTTTAAAGTAATTTATTAGGCAGCTCCGGGGTCTTCTTCCGACTTCGGGGGTCTTTCTGCCGGGCGCCCGCTATCTTCTTCCAGCTCTTTTGCTAGCGGGGTCCCTGTCTTCCTCGTCGTCTTCTTCCCTCTGCCCGATGTTGCCTCGTCGCTGTCTGCCGCTACAATGCTCTGTCCGCGGAGCGCACCCACTTATATTGGCATGGGGCGTGGAAATGGGGTGATGCCACCTGCTGACCCCACCCCCGTATCCGTCACAGTCCCAGACTTTGACATCATACAGGGGCGGGGTCAGCGGTGGCATCACCTGGTGACCACGCCCCATGCCAATATAAGTGGGTGCGCTCTGCCCACACAGCATTGTAGCAGCAGACAGCGACGAGGCAACATTGGGCGGAGAGAAGAGGGAAGAAGACGGCGATGAAGACCGGGACCCCGCTAGCAAAAGAGCTGGAAGAAGATAGCGGGGCGCCCGGCAGAAGGCAGAAAGAACCGGAGATCGTGGAGAAGGCACCGGAGAGCGGGAGAAGAACCGGAGAGAGCGGAGACAACACCGGAGAACAGAACAAGAGACCCCCCGAAGTCGGAAGAAGACGACGAGGAAGACTGGGACCCCACTAGCAAAAGAGCTGGAAGAAGATAGCGGGGCGCCCGGCAGGAAGACCCCCGGAGCTGCCTAATAAATTACTTTAAAAACCTGTGTTGTGTTTTTTATTGACTTTTTTTGCCATCAGGTAATGGGTAGGGGTACGATGTACCCCATACTCATTCACGTAGGGTGGGGGGCCGGTATCTGGGGTCCCCCTTATTAAAGGGGGCTCCCGCATTCCGATAAACCCCCCGCCCGCAGACCCTGACAACCAACGGCTAGGGTTGTCGGGAAGAGGCCCTTGTCCCCATCAACATGGGGACATCCTCCCCATGGGTCCCATACACGATCAATTCGTCCGATGAAAAAAAAACAATCGTGTGTACAGGGCTTTAGACTACTACTCCTTCATTCTAAATGCGGTTAAAAAATATACAGCAGGTTCTGTTAATAAATCACAAACTTATTAAAATACTTTACTAGCCCCCTTTGCAAGCATTTGCATACAGCTTGAAAAAAAAAGATTTACCAAGAAAAATAATTTATCTAGGGATTGAACTTGTTTTATTAGCAGTGAGCTGTAAACAGTTTAATAAAGCAGCCAACAGACATATTGGCTTAAACATTGCAGCCGCAGCATTTCAACAAATGGAGCACAGAACAAATACTTTTGCCAAAAAAGTTAAATATTAATTGCTGCCTATCCAAACTGGCATCTCCGGGTAGCTGTATTATTCGTGCAGTATAACAAAACACCTACTACATAAAAAGAAGGAAACATTGTCAGTGTTCAGAAGTGCCATGTCCCTTACTTTATTCCTTAACTATTCTGCTGCATTGCGTAATGTCCACTCCACCACGAGGCTCCTCCGTCCACCCGCTCGGCTCCTGCCCTTTTATAGGCTGGCGGCGGTGTGGTGGGAAATCATCATCATCGAACGGCGATGGCGGTGGGCAGACGAAGGACTCATGGTCCGATTCGGCTCAGGATCTGATCTTCTCGGGGATTTCCGGTACTGCGCGTGATCAGTTCTAACCCGAGCCGGTCGCTGCCATTTTTACTGCCACTTTTCGCCTGCTACGGGCATTTACCGGCAGGAGAAAAGTGCCCTGTTTTTACGGGCAGCACGTAAATCTACGGGCGGTTGGCAACACTGCAGCTGGGCACTGTACTATATTTATCAGGAGCACACAGAAACCCTGTTGAAGAGAGTCAGACTGACAGCAAATCAAAGTGTCACCGGTTGCAGAGAGAGCTGGACAGCTCAGTCCTGCACAAAGCAAGAGATGGCCAGGCGATGCAAAGGCAGGTAAGACTCTTGCCTCCTCTAACAACACCCCCACAGCAAGGCATTCAGGGCGGTCACCTGTTTTACCAATGCTTTGGCCTGGCCCTGCTCAGGTCTTTAAAAAAAATAAAACACTTAAAAAAAAAAGGTGAATACGCAGAAGATTAGGGTGGATTTACAAAATTCCATTAGTAATAAATCCACTTCATATCTTGCACTTTGCAGAAATATTTCCTTATTTAAAATTGTAATGCTTCCGTTTTTTTGTTTTCTCTAAAGAGACATTGCAGTTCAAAGCAATGGATATAAATGCAGACATCGGTTCTTTTAACAGCAGTTATACAGATATAAGAACTAGGGTTATATGTGACTTTAGTTCTGTGGCTGAAAAGCAAAAGTGAGGGAGGGAAAAAGAATATGAAGTCATTGTTATATCTTTAGCCGCTGGAGCAAATACTACAATTGTCATGCTACATTAGGCTGGCTTAATACCCAATCTACTCAAATATTTAACTAGTACATTTACAAAAATTTTATGTGAAAGAAGAAAACTTGCAGGTAACAGTCTCCATTAACCCAATAATGTATAATGTTTAAAGTAAACCTATCATAGAGCTGGGCAACTCAATCTGAGCATATAATAATAAATACATAAGCAGAGGTTAATATTGAAGTTTAAAAAAAAAATGCCTTCCCTGCAAAAGGAAAAAAGGAAATATACAGTACCGTAAAACCTTGGTTCGAGAGTAACTTGGTTTGAGAGCATTTTACAAGGCAAGCAAATTTTTTTCATTAATTTTGACTTGATATACAAGCAATGTCTTGATATACAAGTAGAGTATAAAAGAGAAGAGAGGCGCCTCTAAGTGTGGCAATATGGTTACATTTAATGAAGGTACAGCATTTAGCAACGCACACACATGAACTATCTTCCTCAGCACCATTGATGTCGTCCCTTCCATGCTGCGCTTCACAAGCTCTTCAAGCCTCGCTTTCAGATCGCTCTACTGCAGGGTAGCCTTCCCGGTCATGATTGCAGATTGACAGCGGTGGAAGCCAGCGGTGCAGAGGATGGTCTATGTGGACAGCTTTACCCCAGATGCCTGCATACTTATATGTGCCTCTTTGAATCATCGACCATGTGAGTTGCTAAATGTTGTACCTTCATTAAATGTAACCATATTGCTACACTTAGAGGCGCCTCTCTTCTCTTTTATACTGTGTAGCTCCTGCTGGATTTCGCTTCTAATCCTCTTGTGGAGGCTTCCATTTGTGAATAGACATTTTATTGTTACACAACCTATCACATTGCTATGATCTTTTTATATGGACTATAAACTGAAAGACCTATGAATAAATAGTTGTGGAACAAATCATCTGAGTTTCCATTATTTCTTATGGGGAAATTTGCTTTGATATAGAAGTGCTTTGGATTACAAGCATGTTTCCGGAAGAATTATGTTCGCAATCCAAGGTTTTACTGTAAATATATTTTCAAAGGTCTTCTGGACGGTCCAAAGAAATCACAGGTCCTTCCTCTTCTCCTCTGGGGTGGTTGTGGGCAGTCCCTGCTGCTGCACGGAATGGCACTTACTGTACATAATGACCCGCATGCTTAGTCCACTGCTGTAAAACTCTGACCCCAGCAATAACATCCTCCCTTGGGTGCACAGCAATGAAAACGCAGAGAAAGTGAAGTTGGCCTTCATTTAACCCCCAAGACTGAGGATATCTAGCGGTGGAAAGGAATTACTGTGGGGGACAGCCCTGGAATATATTTAAATTAAATATTGCAGCATAGGCTGCCTTTTTATTTGTTCTATTACAAATTTAACATCACTGATAACAAAACATAGTGTAGCGGACCCCCCAAAAATGGGGTCGCTATGCCTTAAATTTAAGGGCAGCCTGAGCAATAGTTTGGCTCAGGTTATCAAATTCCATAGTTTGGACTCTGCTCTGCTGTGGTGTTGCCTGGAGTATGGTTCCCCTTGACCTGTGGGTGGCGTTGTTGCTCAGGTCTCGGGTTGAACTGCAGGTGGCATTGTGGTGTGATTGGGTGTCCTCTCTCGGCTACCAAAGCCCACTCAGGCTTGAGTGGCAAAGTGTAACGATAGGTGTTGTGTGCCTGAATCTACCTCCCTATCCAACTTCTTTCTCTCTTCAACCTCCCCTGTTATCAAGCAAAAGAAAAAAATAAACTCTTTGTTGGAGTTGACACTGTCTGGACATTGGTCTTTCTAAAACAGGAAAGATAGACTTTTCCCTACACTCTAGGGACGAGAACCAGTGGAAGGGGGTAACTCGCCGCAGGACCCAAAAATTACAAGAACACCGCTCAACCTCTTATACCAGGAGGATACGGGCATGTGGCATGGTGTGCCTTTAACCTGCGAGTTAAGGTAAGCAGGAAAAAAGGGTCTGTGTGTTACAATAGGAAGCAGAAATTATAGGCAAATCTCTGTGAAAGTTAGAAATAGTCCAGATTTGCATAAAACTGGCTGCTTACATCAGTGGGTCAGCTGATCCATTTGAAACGCAAGTCCACATGTTGTTTATAAAGGTCTTTGCTGGGCCTCTGTGATAATATATTTTTGTAGAATCAGTAAACCCTACACGCATGGTTCTAAAATACAAGTTATATTTACAAACTGTTGATATTAGGGGACAGCGCTATTGAAATATTCTATTCAATATCTAAGAATCTTGTGAGAATATCATATACTAAAGTGCAATCTGTAGAGAAAGAGGGATTGAGGTTTTTTACACATACCATTCTCATTACTGGAGATATATATTTTGACCAATTATATTGTTTACATTGTATAATTCTATGTACAAATCTAACCCCCTGATCTCTTGTCATATATGTTTGAAAAATCTTAATAAAAATAATCAGATTAAAAAACAAAAGTGCAATCTGTGTGAAATTTGTATTTTCCGCCACTCCTAAAATATGATTCTATTAACTGAAACAAAATCTATCAATGTGCAAAAACTGCCAACTATGTGACACAATATTTCAAAAGTGCTTAGTGCTGTGCAAAAAAAAAAAAAAAAAGCAAGCCAATAAATAAATATCTGTGCAAAACTAATAAGGTCCATATAAAAGTTCATGCTAATTTATAAATATCCCAGACTATCCAATGTGAATCTTAAATGTGCTCTTCCTAAGTTCTTCTAGTGTTCATCAAAAAATTGCTCTCCACCCCCGTAAGTACTAGGTGGGTACACTCATCAGAGCCCAATGCTGGTAAGATTATAAACCAGCAAATAGTGCACACCAACATAGGAATGATGATCCACAGGTTCTATCCAGAGATCACACAAGAGAAGTATTCCTTATCAATTTATTATTAAAAGCAAGTATCAAACTCACATTTTTGTGTGTCTCCACCAACACAAGTATACAAACTTCAGCAAAAAGCTGTATCGCCTCCGGACGAGTTTAGATGTGCCTTTACCATGAACGATGTGATCGTGCCTGAGGCTTGGATCTTTCAGCCGGATGAGATACAGCTTTTCGCTGAAGTTTTTTTTTTTGAGTGTTCTCTGGATGGAAGCTGTGTTCCTATATTGGTGTGCGGTATTTGCTGGTTTATAATCTTACCAGATTTGGGCTCTGGTGAGTGTACCTAGTACTTAGAGCCGTTTCACACCAGGGCGACTCGTCAGGCGACTCAGTCGCCTGACAAGTCGCGTCCCACGCTTTTCAATGGAACCGTTCTAAGTAAGAGCGACTCAGGTCGCTCTGACTTAGAAAAAGGTTCCTGTACTACTTTTGGGGGCGACCCAAGGCGACCTGCATTGACTTCTATACAGAAGTCTTATGCAAATCGCCTCGGCGGGCGTCTCAGTCGTCTTGAGATCGCGCCGCCGAGGTCGCCCCCACAAGTCGTGCCGCGTCGCGCCGCCCTGGTGTGAACCGGCTCTTACAGTGGTAGAGAGCACTTCGTTGGTGAATACTAGAAAAGCAAGAATACAATTAAGATTCACATTGGATATTGTGGGACATTTATGAATTTGCATGAACTTTTATATGGACCTTATTAGCTTTGCAAGAAAGTTATATAGATTGATTTATTAATTTTATGCACAGCATTTTTGCACAGATAATTATTTATTGGTTTGCATTTTTTGCACAGATTTTTTTGCACAGATTTTTTTTGCACAGCACTAAGCACTTTTTAAATATTGGGGTTGATTTACTAAAAGCAAATAGACTGTGCACTTTGCAAAGTGCAGTTGCCCTCTGCAAGTGCAGTTTCTCCAGGCCTTAGTAAATGAGGCAAGGCTTCACTTTGCAAAGGAGTATCCAATCACGTGCAAGGAAAATAAAAAAAATCAATTTTTGCTTGCACTTGATTGGATGATGGAAGTCAGCAGAGCTTTTGCCCATTTACTAAGCTCTGGAGCAACTTGTCTTGCAGAATGCAACTGCACTTTTAAAAGTGCACAGTCTTTTTGTGTTTAGTAAATCAACCCCACTGTGTCACATAGTTGGCACTGCAGTTTTTGCTCATTGATAGATTTTGATTCTGTTAATGGAGTTATATTTTAGGAGTGGAGGAAAAATATTGATTTCACACAGATTGCACTTTAGTATATAAGTGAGTTTATATATATATATATTTTTACACTCACCAGCCACTTTATTAGGTACACCTGTTCAATTGCTTGGTAACACAAATTGCTAATCAGCCAATCACATGGCAGCATTTAGGCATCTAGATCTGGTGAAGACGACTTGCTGAAGTTCAAACCCAGAATCAGACTATGGAAGAAGGGGGACTTTGAACATGGCATGGTTGTTGGTGCCAGACAGGCTGTTCTGAGTATTTCAAAAACTGCTGATCTACTGGGATTTTCAAGAACAACCATCTCTAGGGTTTACAGAGAATGGTCCGAAAAAAGAGAAAATATCCAGTGAGCGGCAGTTGTGTGGAGGAAAATGCCTTGTTGATGTCAGAGGTCAGAGGAGAATGGACAGATTGGTTTGAGATGATAGAAGGGGAACAGTGACTCTAATACCCACTCGTTACAACCAAGGTATGCAGAATACCATCTCTGAATGCACAACACATCGAACCTTGAAACAGATGGGCTACAGCAGCAGAAGACCACAGCGGGTGCCACTTCTGTCAGCTAAGAACAGGAAACTGAGGCTAGAATTCACACAGGCTCACCAAAATTGGACAATAGAAGATTGCAAAATTGCCTGGTCTGAGTCTCGATTTTAGTTGCAACATTCAGATGGTAGGGTCAGAATTTGGCGTAAACAACAGGAAAGCATGGATACATCAGGCTGGTGGTGGTGGTGTAATGGTGTGGGGGATATTTTCTTGCCACACTTTGGGCCCTTTAGTACCAATTGAGCATCGTTTAAACACCACAACCTACCTGATTATTGTTTCTGACCATCCATCGCTTTATGACTACAGTGTACCCATCTTCTGATGGCTACTTCCAGCAGGATAATGCACCATGTCACAAAGCTCAAATCATCTTAAACTGTTTTTTTTTTTTTTAACATGACAATGAGGTCACTGTACTTCAATGGCCTCCACAGTCACCAGATACTAATCCAGTAGAGCACCCTGCTATCATGTCAATATGGACCAAAATCTCTGAGGAATGTTTCCAACACCTTGTTGATTCTATGGCACAAATAATTAAGGCTGTTCTGAAGGCAAAAGGGGGTCCAACCCCATACTAGCAAGATGTACCTACAGTAATAAAGTGGCCTGTGGGTGTATATTAGGCTTGTGCAATTTGTTTCGTAACAAATCAAAATTTGTCCGAATTTAGCAACTTTCGGACATTCGGAAGCATTCGAATTTCCGAACAAAGCAATTACGAATAAAACCGAATCCAAAATAAATTATATCGCAAATAGCGAATGCCCGAATGTCTTTGGCATAATTCGTTATGAAAAGAGTTACGAATGTACGAATCCATTCGAAGCACAATAACACTCTGCTCTGCTCTCTGCTTCTCCCTCACCGTGCTGAACTCCCTCTCAAAATGGTGTACAGGGGCGGAGGCTATAGCCGCATGTAAAAAACGAAAGTAAAATACGAGGTTTCGAATCGTTACAAATAACCGCTATGTATTTAGAAAAGTACAAATCCATTCGAAGCACATTAGGCATAATAGGCAGCGTCGTTGTGAGAGAGACACGGAAAATTACGAATCAACGAACCCCAAAAAAGTTACGAAAGTAGGAGTTGTTTCTGGAATCAACGAAAAACAATGTACTCTACCGAAAGTACGAATTAGTCCGAAAACAAAAAATCCCGTCTAGCAAAATTACGAACGATTGCGAATCAACAGGACCGAAAAGAAACAAACCGAAACTAAACAAATTTTTCCATTGTGCACAAGAAACGAACCGAAACTAAACACATTTTTCCATTGTGCACAAGTCTAGTGTATATATATCACTTGAATAGCTGCTGTTCCTCCTTTTTAAAATAAATTCTATAGACTGTGGTGCAGTTCAAATATTTTTTTTTATATTTACAAACTGTAGGACCATATTTCATTTTGGAAACTGAATTTGATAGATCATGTGCAGTTCTGCCTATTAAGCCAGTATGAACTGAGGGCCCCTGCCCATTGGGTTTTAAGGTATTTTTAAGGGGGGGTGTTAAGCTCTGCCCAAACCGTTTAATTTCACTGATTTAACCTGATTTATTAAGCACTACATCTAGCTCATCTATCATCCTTCTTCTCACCATTTGTTTACTACAATGAGTTTGTGATGATTTTAAAAAGGCTTGACTTATTTTATTGGAGAATCGTAGCAAAACCTTAATATGCCAGATTATTCCTTTTATTCTACATGATGACCCCTACACCCCCTCCCCAGAGCACCTGGAGCTCCTCCCACTGCTTATGAAAACATTACCCCCACACGGCTTTCCACATGTCAAAGACCAGGCCTGCTAAAATGTTCAGGCAAAGAGTACCTTTGTAGGTTCAGACGGGGTAAATATGCCTTTGTTCCTAAAACCAGGAAAGTAGCACTTTGAGGATCCAGAATACACTCTTGGAGTTGTTATGGAAAACTGAAGGTATGACCTAGCACTAAAGTTGAGCGGACACCTGGATGTACGGGTTCGGCCGAACTTCGGAAAAAAGTTCGGGTTCGGGACCGAACTTTAACCCGAACCCGGACCCGGACCCGAACCCCATTGAAGTCAATGGGGACCCGGACTTCTAAGGACTAAAAAGGCTCTAAAAAAGTAATGGAAAGGGCTAGAGGGCTGCAAATGGCAGAAAAATGTTGTTAAGAGCATGGCAAGTGCTCTGCAAACAAATGTGGATAGGGAAATAACTTAAAATAACATAAAAAAATAAAAAAATAAAATAATAATCTTGACCTAGGAGGACGAGGTCCATATGGAGTAGGAGGTTGAGGTGGCGGTGGATGTGGCGGTGGATGTGGCTGTGTAGGTGGAAGCGGCGGTGGAGGAGGACGAGGTAGCCAACACTGATTCAAAAATACAACAATGGCTGGGTAAGGCCGGTGATGTGTCGAATTCTGTCCCCCGTCAAATAGTGTCCACCCTGTACTGCGCTTGCTCAGTATGTAGGACAAGGGGATTTCAAAAATCTCCCAAGACGAACGGCGCCTGCGTGGTGAGTTCAGGTGAAGGCCACACTATCCGTGGTTCAAGCCGAGCCAAGTGAGGCCGTGCCCGAAGCGTGGCGATCGAACCGAGCCCGTGAGGGGCCCTGTTACTATGTGCTACCAAATGTCCACTTGGATGGTGGGGCTTAAACCTGCACTCACAGCGCAGGCGCCGTTCATCTTCGGAGATTTTGTGAATCTCCTTGTCCTCTGTACTGCGCAAGCGCTGCGCCTTCGCAGTATGGGCCGGACACAATCCGATGGCCGGACAGTTTTTGTCACAACACCGGTATACATGTCTATTGTGCAGAAGGTACGGACAAGTCCTGTGGGATCCATGCCTGGTTCATTTTAATGAACGTGAGCTTGTCCACATTGGCTCTGGACAGGTGGCTGCGCTTGTCTGTGATAACGCCCCCTGCCGTGCTAAATACACGTTCAGATAATACACTGGCTGCAGGGCAGGCCAGCACCTCCAAGGCATAAAGGGCAAGCTCAGGCCATGTGCCCAATTTGGAGACCCAGAAGTTAAAGGGGGCAGACCCGTCATCCAGTACGTGTAGGCCTGTGGACACATACTGCTCAACCATGTTGGTGAAATGCTGCCTCCTGCTAAGACGTTCCATCTCAGCTGGTGGTGCTGGTTGTTGTGGCGTGCTGACAAAGCTTTTCCACATTTCAGCCATGCTAACCCTGCCTTCTGAGGTGCTGCCGGTGCCCCGGCTGCGTTGGCGACCTCTTCCTCCTCCTCTGCCTTCGCCTTGTGCTTCCACCGTACGCCCGCTGTCAGGTGGGAATGCCACCAGCAGCGCGTCTACCAGCGTGCGCTTGTACTCGCGCATCTTACGATCCCGCTCCAGTGAGGGAATTAAGGACGGTACGTTGTCCTTGTAACGGGGATCCAGCAGGGTGGCCACCCAGTAATCAGCACCAGTTAAAATGTGGGCAACTCGGCGGTCATTGCGGAAACACTGCAGCATGTAATCGCTCATGTGTGCCAGGCTGCCCAGAGGCAAAGAAAAGCTGTCCTCTGTGGGAGGTGTATCGTCTGTGTCCTCTGTATCCCCCCAGCCACGCACCAGTGATGGCCACGAGCTGGTCTGGGTGCCACCCTGCTGTGAAAATGGCTCCTCCTCCTCCTCCTCCATCTCCTCCTCCACCTCGTCATCCTCCAGAACTGTGCCCTTTCTGCCGGACAATTGTGTACCTGGCGTTTGTTGGTGCAGGAACCCACCCTCGTAGCCACTTGTGAAAGACTGCCCTGAAAGCCTTTGAAATGATCCCGCTTCCTCCTCCTCCTCCGCATCCTCCTGTGCCACATCCTCTTCCATCATCGCCCGAAGCGTTTTTTCAAGGAGGCATAGAACTGGGATAGTAACGCTAAGAACGGCGTCATTGGCACTGGACATGTTGGTGGAGTACTCGAAACAGCGCAACAAGGCACACCGGTCTCGCATGGAGGCCCAGTTATTGGTGGTGAAGTGGTGCTGTTCCGCGGAGCGACTCACGCGTGATTGCTGCAGCTGAAACTCCACTATTGCCTGCTGCTGCTCGCACAGTCTGGCCAGCATGTGCAAGGTGGAGTTCCACCTTGTGGGCACGTCACATATGAGGCGGTGAGCGGGAAGGCCGAAGTTACGCTGCAGCGCTGACAGGCGAGCAGCAGCAGGGTGAGAACGCTGAAAGTGCGCACACACAGCCCACACTTTCTGCAGCAGCTCTGGCATATTGGGGTAATTTTTAAGGAACCTCTGGACCACCAAGTTCAGCACATGCGCCAGGCAAGGGATGTGCATCAAACCGGCTAGGCCCAGAGCTGCTACGAGATTTCGCCCATTATCGCACACCACCAGGCCGGGCTTGAGGCTCACTGACAGCAACCACTCATTGGTCTGTTGTTCCATGTCCCTCCACAACTCCTGCGCGGTGTGGGGTTTTTCCCCCAAACAGGAAAGTTTTAAAACTGCCTGCTGTCGTTTACCCCTGGCTGTGCTGAAGTTGGTGGTGAAGGTGTTACGCTGACCGGATGAGGAGGCGGTAGAGGATGAGGAAGCGGAGTAGGAGGAGTTAGCAACAGGAGGCAAACTGAAGCGCCCTGCAATCCTCGGTGGTGGAAGGACATGCGCCAAACTGCTATCTGCCTCAGGCCCAGCCGCCACTGCATTTACCCAGTGTGCTGTTAGGGAGATATAACGTCCCTGACCGTGCTTACTGGTCCACACATCCGTAGTTAGGTGGACCTTGCCACAGATGGCGTTGCGCAGTGCACACCTGATTTTGTCCCCCACTTGGTTGTGCAGGGAAGGGATGGCTCGCCTGGAAAAATAGTGGCGGCTGGGCACGACGTACTGTGGGACAGCCAATGCCATCAGGCTTTTAAAACTCTGCGTCTCCACCAGACGGAATGACAGCATTTCAAAGGCCAGGAGTTTTGAAATGCTGGCATTCAGGGCCAGGGATCGCGGGTGGCTAGGGGGGTACTTCCTCTTCCGCTCCAATGTTTGGGAGATAGAGAGCTGAACGCTTCCATGGGACATTGTGGAGATGGTTGGTGACCCAGGTGGTAGTGTTGCTGGCAGATCCTCTGTTTGCGGGGTGGCAGGTGCCACTGTCACTACAGAGGTGGATGAAGAGGCCGAGACTGCAGCAGAAGAGGAAGCAGGAGGAGCCAGAGACCTTTCTTGGTTTTTGAGGTGTCTACTCCACTGCAGCTCGTGCTTTGCACTTAGATGCCTGGTCATGCAGGTTGTGCTCAGGATGAGAACGTTTATGCCTCGCTTCAGGCTCTGATTGCACAGCGTGCAAACCACTCGTGTCTTGTCATCAGCACATTGTGTGAAGAACTGCCACACTGGGGAACTCCTTGGACCTGGCTTTGGTGTGCTCGGTCCCTTGCTGCGTTGGGCAGTAGCAGACATACTGTCTAGCTGACAGACGCTCCGCTTTTGCACCCTGCTCCCTCTTCTGCTGTGCTGGTGGCTCTGTGCGACCACCGCCTCTTCCTCCAAACTACACTGGTCACCTGCATAACGTTGATTCCATGTGGGGTCGAGGACCTCATCGTCCTCCACATCATCTTCCACCCAGTCTTCACCCCTGCCCTCCTTGTCTGTCTGCACAATTGCGAAAGCAGCAGCAGTTGGCACCTGTGTTTCGTCATCATCCGAGACGTACTGCGATGGTCCTCCCATGTACTCATCATGAAACATAAGTGGTTGGGCATCGGTGCACTCAATCTCTTCCACTTCTGGGGCAGGGCTAGGTGGATGGCCCTGGGAAACCCTGCTAACAGACTCATCGAAAAGCAGAAGAGACTGCTGCATGATTTGGGGCTCAGACTGCTTGGCTGATTTGCAAGGGGGTGAGGTGAAAGACTGATGGACATGGGTTTCAGGTGCCAACTCTGTTCTTTCATCAGAAGAGTGGGTGGGAGACAATGTGAAGGAACCCGAGGCACTGTCAGCAACCCAATCTACTATCGCCTGTACTTGTCCTGGCCTAAACATTCGTACAGCCTCATTAGGCGCGACAAAATACCGCCGCAGGCTCGGTCGCCTACTCACACCTGAGAAAGGTGTTTCACTTGTGCGTGTATCTGGCACAGATCCACCACGTCCTCTCCCTGCAACAGGAGCTCCACCAGCAGCACCACGACCGGGGCCACCACGTCCCTTTGACCTTCTCCTCATATTTTCAAAATTTAGGATCTTGCCCTAAATGGGTGTTTTTGGAAGCGCAGAACACAACCAAAGTACGTAACCGCTGAATCGCACAGCTACAGAACTGCAGAAAATGCTATTCAAAAAAAAATTTTTTTTAGTATAGCACAGTAGGAGAAAACTATATAGAAATTGTTTATTTCACACACCTCAAAATATGTATAACACACTGCAAACTTTTTTTGTGCCCCTAAACTGCGTTTTTTGCAAGCGTACATTAAAGTGCAAATTTATTTTTTGCCCTAAACGGGTCTTTTTTTGCACGAGCAAAATAAAATGCTTTTTTTTTTTTTTTTTGCCCTATGGGTCTTTTGGAAAAGAGCACAATAAAGTGCCCTTTTTTTTTTTCCCCCTAAAAGTTAGATTTTCTCTGACACTGGGCTCGTGGCAGTGTAAAAAGACTGCACTGCAACACAAATAGGTAAACCTATGCAGATCGCTGATTTTAATCTCTGAATCTGGACTCCTATATAATATTCTCTCTCCCTGAAAGCACCAACAGGAACCTGGCCCTACACTCTCTATCTTTTCCCTCAGATTGTAGAATCAGGACTACCTCATCTATCTTTCTATCTCTCCCTAAAAGCAGCAGCAGCAGACTAGATCCTCTCCCTATCTATTCTGAAGCAGAGTGACATGTGTGCTGTGTGCCTCTAGCTTATATAGAAGCTGGGTCACATGTTGCACTGACCAATCACAGCCATGCCATTAGTAGGCATGGCTATGATGGCCTCTAAGGGCACACCAGCTAATCAAAAGGTGATTGGCTGGCCCCTGAAGCATTTCTAAATGCGTTATTAGATTGCCGAACCCGAACCCGGACTTTTGGGCAAAGTCCGGGTTCGGGTTCGGGAAAAAGCTAAAGTTCGGTACGGACCCGAACTTTACAGTTCGTGTTCGCTCAACACTACCTAGCACCTTATAGTGTCTGCTTTTTTGCAACAACATTACTTATCATGTTTAAAGTCATTACAGGTCTATTTGCAGGTGCACTTGCAACCCCTGGTCTTTTGGAGATCTGAACTTTGCATGACATTGACCTGCCTTGCACTGTTGTTATATGCACCAATAACTCTTACTAATTGACAAATAATCCTTTCATAACGAAACATTACCTGAATACCACAGACTCAGCTTCCAGGTAATACCCTTGTGAAAGGATTATAGCTAGAAAAGGTCAGGTTTGATACTTGTAATATTGCTACTAGTTGGCTGGACATGTGTTTGGCTCTGTGGAATGATATGGGAGAGTGGTATGATCACAGTTTGTATTTCTTTATCTGGTTCTTACTGTTTGAATTTACAAAGAATCCAGTGTAAGTAAAATGTGCCAACTGTAAACTTTTTTTTTTTTGGGCAATGCCCATTTTTTGCTTTGATTTGACCTAAAAAGAGACTTTCACTCCATATATTTACATACAAGTAAAAGCAAATACAATGTCATGGCTTACAAAATGAAATACATATAAATTACACTTTTAAAAGGAGACATCCTGCATTGTCTTGGTAGTACAAAATAGATTGATAGAGCAATTTGTGTCAGCATGACTGCTTGAAGTGGTATTAAAGGTTTTTCTTTTTTAATAAAAAAAACCCAAACATGTTATACTTACTTAAAGATATAGGTTTAATTGGGGTACGGCGCTGCTCACTAAGCCTAGTGAAAGGGTTAGTATTCCTAAGTGGTTGCTATATTATTAAACAACAAATAGTGAACAATTATGATCAGCCCACCTTTCAACAGTGGTATTGACACTAAGTGTATAAGACCAACATCAAAATCTCCCTGTAGTGAACATAATGGCAACCAAAAACAAATATAAGGCCTCGTACACACGACCGATTTTCTCGGCAAGAACCAGCAAGAAACTTGCTGGCAGAGAGGTCTTGCCGAGTAAATCGGTCGTGTGTACGCTGCTAGCGGGTTTCTCGTCGAAAACCGACAACAAACCTCGACGAGAAAATAGAGAACCTGCTCTCTATTTTCTCGTCGAGATTCTCCTCGGCATGTTTCTCGACGAGAAAAGTGAGTGTGTGTACACTTACCTGTCCGCCCGGAAGCCCGCGCATGTTCGAAATGAATTCGACGCATGCGCGGTAGCTTCCTAGGCATACGTAGGGTATACCAAGATGGCGGCGACGGCATCGAATGTGACGAGCGCATGCTCGACGTAGTCGATGACGTCACCGCGTACACTCCTTTCAAAGAACCGCGGGTTCTTTGAAACGAGCGTGTGTACACTCGGCCGGGACAAGTTTCTTGTCCAAGAATCTCGTTGAAAAAAACGACATGTTTTTTTCAACGAGAATCTCGGCCGTGTGTACGAGGCCTAAGTGTCAGGCTAGCTCTGTGCTAATTGCAGAGAATGCAATCAGCTACACGACCAGTAACACTTAAATGTGTACACAGAACTGTATCATCTAGACCACAGTTTAATGCGACATACCTATGCACAGTGATAGATCCAAATGTGATAAGTGCAAATTGGCTCAAACCAAGAGCACCAGTCTGCAGCTGCAGATACCTAGCTCTGCCAAAAAACAGCACAATCCAAAATTGTATATGCACACAGGATAACAAGGCAAAGCTCAGAAAACAAAAACACAAATCAAAACAGTAAACAGTCCTCTTCTTAAAGTTCAAAAAGTGAACGTTCTGCTCTTCACTTAGATGTCAGTGTCCCCCACATGTGTCCCCACTCACCAGATCCTTTCACCCCCACAGGGGTAAACAGCTTAAAGGGGTATCCGGGTCACACGTCCAGAGGGGAGATGTCAGCTGGGCAAGTTCTTCATATAGGTTGTGGAAATCCGTGGGAGGGAAGATTCCCAATTACCTCATAGGTGCAGACAGAAAAAGAGAGAGGCTTCCATAGTGCAGATGAAAAAAACTTCCGGCTTTATTAAAAAATATATATAAAAAAATACACTGCAGCAAGTCTACAAATAGACAAGCTACACGGCAAAAGGCCAAAGAAACAAACAAAAACGGACAGCACAGCAGTCCTCAAACTCGTATAGGAGCAGAGGTCAGTACCGGCTGGTAACGCTGCATGCGTTCCAAATGCGTTCCAGCAGTACTTCCGGGTTGACGTGGTGTGCGTATGACGTAGCTCCAACTTACGCGTTTCGTCATTGGACTTCGTCTAGACACTGTTGAAAGGTGGGCTGATCATAATTGTTCACTATTTGTTGTTTAATTATATAGCAACCACTTAGGAATACTAACCCTTTCACTAGGCTTAGTGAGCAGCGCCGTACCCCAATTAAACCTATACCTTTTATTGCTAGGATCTTTTTTTAAAGGTCCCATTAGGGGGGCTGCAGCTCTTCACATTTATTTATCTCACATTATTTCACAGCGAGGCATCACACCCTTGCACTTAATCTTAAGCGCAGGCACATTATATTTTATTTCATGTTATACTTACTTGCTCTGTGCAAAGGTTTTGCACAGAGAAGCCCCGATCCCCTTCTTCCTGGGTCCCCGTCTGCGCACCTAGCTCCTCCACCATTGACCATTGCCCCCAATAGCAAACCGCTTGCTATGGGGGCACTAGTGCATGCTTACTCCCGAGCCCTGCTCTATGCATCTATAAGACACATAGAGCCGTGGCTTGGCCCCACCCCCCCTCTCCTGCTGTCTCAGCCAATAAGGAGAGGGAGTCCCTGGATAGCCGAGGCTCTCGTGCACATTGCTGGATCGAGAGGGGGCTTGGGTGAGTATTAGGAGGGCTATGGGGGGAAGGGGGGAACAGCACACAGAAGTTTTTTTTTACCTTCATGCATAGAATGTATTGATTTGTATTGTAACTGTACTGTCTGCCTTCATGTCGCAAACTGTTGGCGCTATATAAATCATGTATAATAATAATAATAATAGAATGCATGAAGATGAAAAACCTTCAGCCTTTACAACCATTTCAATAAATGAAAATAAACTGATCATTTACCTCCTACACCTTCTAATCCCTTAAGTGTCTTGCTACCCAGTTTCACACAGCATCTAAAGCCCTGATGAAGGAAGGATTTTGTAATCCCTTAACAGCATTGGCTATTACATGTGGTGTCATCCAAATTCAGAATCAATAAACACACTCGTATGGACTCTACTTGTACTTCTATTGCTTTTCTAAACTTTTGGTAGTGGGGGTTTTGGTGTCTGTGACCCCACTGGAAAGATCAACACTCTCTGTTCTGGTGACCATTGTTTCTGGTAGAGGAAGTAATGTAAAATACAAAATGTTTGCGTTGTCAAAGGGACGAAGGTGAGGGGAAATTTTATAATGGGTAAACCTGTTCTGGTGACAGCTGTCAAATAGGGAATATACCCTTGCTTTGAAGAGATCTCCTCCTACTTCCTGTTGTGTCTCAGGGACAGGAAGTGAAAGAAAATCTCCCTAGGAAACAGCTAGAAAAAAAATCTAACAGGGTAACCATCCCCTATATCTCCAAACTAAAAAAAAAGGCTTTGGCCTTTCATGTACTTTATGTATTTGCTGTTTGTGAATGTTTGTTTGGGGCATTAAATCCATTAGTTTGCATTACTACCTGAAGATGCTAACTAGTATAATATTGTTTTAGCTCACCTACTCCAAACAGTTCCTACAGATGTTTCATCCCCTTTGTAGATCAAGACACATTTGTCTGCATATTGAAGTCCTTCAGTCCAGACTGAATAAAATTAGATACAAGCCAGAAATGAATTACATTTAGTTTGCTAATCAATGTTCAGCATTAACAATTTGTTAAAGTAAACACTATACCAGGGTGACCAGGTATTATTTTAACACTGCAGATTTAAAAAAAATGAAAATACCTTTTGAAATTGCATGTAGGTCTAAACCCCAACTGATATTTAGTTAAACAAAGTAGTATGAATCATAAACAAATTCAATGTCTTTTTTTCCTTGTCAAAATATTTTATTAAGGCATACAGAGGGTATCATACATACAATCTTGATTATGCTTATATTAACAAACGTTATAATTCCTTTATTTTCCAAAAGCTAGATTTTTGTTAATTTTAAAGGAGGTTGCTTAACAAACTAAACATGCAATGTATCAATATTTTAGTTCCTTTAAGAGGTTTGCAAGTAGTATATGTTTCCTTAAAACATTCTTATTGTCAATAAATTCATAACGTCTAGAAGATTTAAGTTATGATGGAGATATGGAATATAAATTCAAACAATGTTCTTATGTATACCCGATGAAATATTTATAAAAAGGAAGGAAAATGAAACGAATATATACATAATAAAGAAAAAATAGTGGTGAAAGAAAGATAGAAGAGGAGAGGAGAGGAGAGGAGAGGAGAGTAGAGTAGAGTAGTGTAGAAGTCCGTGGGGTTAGACCCAGAGCCGCCGCCGCCGCTACTATAGATAATTCATTTAAATCCTTTGTATCAGTTACCATGGTAAGAGAACTTTGGTGTCAAAGGTTGATGGACTAATGTAATTGATCCAGGGTTGCCACCAATTTTTTCAAATTTGGGGATCGTGTCCATATCTATCGCAGTCATTTTAGCATATGTCATCGCACTATTCATTCTGGTCTTTGATTCGTGTATATTTAATTGGGTTGATTTCCATGCTTTTGCTAATGTTTGTTTAGCTGTTGTAAAAAGTTGTACTAATAATTTAAATTGCATATGTGTTATGCTTTCTGGTTTCAGGTTAGGTAGAGCTATTCCCGGGTCAAATGGGATTGTCTTATTAAGCATTTCAGATGCCATTTTAAAGAGTTCTTTCCAGAATTTTTGTGCTGTTGGACACGACCACCAAACATGAAACTGTGTCCCTGTCTCTGTACATCCCCGAAAACATTGTGCTGAATAATTTGGAACATATTTCGCTATTCTTGCAGGCACAAGGTACCATCTAGTTAGTAGTTTATAATTAGCCTCAACCGCTAATATATTAGGGGAGGCCGATTTAGTTGTTATCCATATTTGATTCCATTCTGAGTTTTCTAATTCTCTTTGTAAGTCTCCTTCCCATTTTCGAGCCTATTGTGGTTTGCCCCCGTCTTCTTGTGTCAGTAATTGAGAATATAAGGCAGATATAGCACCCTTTGTGTGTGGGTCTTTCTTACATATTGTTTCAAATTTAGTCATTTGGGATGTTTGAGTAGAAGAATTTAAAAATGGTGTGAAGAAGTTTTTTATTTGAAGATATCTGAATAGTTCTGATTGTGGTAAGCCGTAAGTTTTACATAGGGTCGGAAATGGGATAAACGATGATATTGACACAAAATTATACATATAAAGAATGTCTCTAGATGTCCATTCTCTAAAAGTTTTGGGGTAGACCCATGCTGGATAGAATGCAGGATTTTTGTAAAATGAGAGTAGCGGATTATGTAAAGATTGTAGTTGATATTTAATTTTCGACCTATCCCAAAGGGAGATAAAATGTTTGGTGATAGGATTTTGTATATTTTTGCGGTGTTTTGGGGGGATCCAAAGTAAGTTCGAGACTGAAATTGGATCACTCTCAGCAGCTTCTATTAATACCCATAATGGGATTTCTTTTTTTGCATGGTATTTACTGAGGCTAGCGACATGTGCTGCCTTATAGTAACTTGCAAAGTTGGGGCAGCCTAAGCCCCCTTGTAGTTTGGGTAAGAAAAGTGTGCTTTGTTGTATTCTCGGTTTGGTAGAACCCCAAATGAACTTTGATACTTTTTTCTGTAGTATCCTTAGATAATATGCTGGTATCGGGATTGGCAAGACTCTGAATAAGTATAGAATTTTTGGCAGTATCGTCATTTTTACCGCATTTATTCTTCCCATCCATGATATTGGGAGGTGTGCCCAAGAGTTCATTAAATTTGTTAGATGTTTCAATATCTGTGGATAGTTATGAGAGAATAAATCCGAGAGAGATGCTGTCAGTTTGATACCTAGGTATGATATTGCTCCCTCAGTCCATGCATATGGGAGACCTATTTTGGCGGCCGATAATTCAATACTTGATAGAGATATGTTCATTATTGAACTCTTCTTGGAATTGATAACTAGGCCTGAAAGAGTGGCAAATTTATTAAGAATTGGGGTTAGGTTAGGACCAGATATTTGTGGGGATGAAAGAAATAGGAGGATATCATCTGCAAATAAGCATAATTTGTGCTGGTAACCTCCTACTTCTATTCCTGTTATTGTGGGTTCTAGTCTAATTAGTTGTGCAAGTGGTTCTATGAGTAAAGTGAATAGTAATGGTGAGAGTGGACAGCCTTGTCTTGTACCCCTCTCAATATCAAATGGTTCCGATCTATATCCTGCATATCTTACGTACGCTTTTGGCTTATCATAAAGTGCTTTGATCCAAGTCATAAAATTTGGGCCAAAACCCCATTTTTGTAATGTATAGGTCATGTAAGTCCAGGATACTGAATCAAAGGCCCTTCTGATATCGAGAGAGAGAAAGCAGGCAGGAATTTTACGTTTTTTCGCTATTTGTGCTAAGAGAACTGCTCTTCTAACATTATCTCCTGCTTGGCGTGAGGGCATGAATCCTACCTGATCACGATGTACTAGTGTTCCTATAATTGAGTTTAAACGTGTTGCTAGTATTTTTGTCAATATTTTAATATCCACATTTAACATAGAAATGGGACGGTAGTTACTGCTGAGTGTATCATCCGTGTGTGGTTTTGGAATCATACATATAATTGCTGTCAATGATTCTTGCCTAAATGTTTTGTTTCTCAATATTTCATTGTAAGCTTCTACCAGCATGGGGGAAAGAATATCCCTGTATGTTCTGTAGTATAATGATGAGTAACCATCTGGCCCAGGTCTTTTATTTACTTTTAATTCCTTTATGGCTGCGATGACTTCATCCTTTGAAACTGTTTTTTCTAGCAATGTTTTTTGAGATTCTGTCATTTGTGGGAGGTTAATTCGTGAGAAAAATGAATCTGCTTCAGAGGTGTTGAATGAATTTGTTTCCTTGTATTGAGTTTTTAGATATGTGCTGAATTTTTGGACTACTTTTTGTGGATTGCAAGTGTATATATTATTGGCTATTTTGAGCTTGATAGGTTTATAGGATCTATTGATGGATTTTAGTGCTTTCGCTAGGAGTGTACCTGGTTTATTAGATTTCATATAAAATGAATGATTAGTTTTACGTAACATTTTTTCTGCTGAATCTGTGAGGAAGAGGTCATATTCTAAGCAAGTTTTCTCGAGATGTGTTTTTGCAGTGGGGGTAGGATTATTCTGAAAGGCCATAAATGCAGTGTTAAATTCTTTTTCTAATTTTTGTGCGAGTGTTTTACGTTCTCTTTTCAGGATCCCTAATTGTTGTTGACAAATTCCCCTGAGTACTGGTTTATGTGCTTCCCAAAGTGTGAGTGAAGAGATTTCTGGGCTAGTGTTATGCTTCAAGTAAGTTATTAGCTCACGTTCTATATGTGTGCGGTAAGAAGGGTGTTTGAGTAGCACATCTGGAAGGTACCATGATGGATCATGCGATTTTGGCAGAATAGAGGCTATGGTAGTATATACTGCATCGTGGTCTGACCATGGGATGGGGAGAATGGTTGAAGATGTTATCTCTGGGGCCATTCCTATTGTTATGAAAATATGGTCTATTCTGCTGAATGTTTGATGAGGATTAGAGTAGTAGGAGTAGTTCCTTTTCGTTGGGTTAGATTCTCTCCAAGTGTCAATCAAATTGTACTTAGATAGAAGCTGAGAGAGTGACCATTTGGATTGGTGATTTGTTGGGGTATAAGGTGATCTATCGAGGAATGGTAGAAGGACAGTATTTGAATCCCCACACACAAAAAGTGTTCCTATCTTATGTGTGTTAATAACTTGAAAAAGATGGGATAAAAATGGTAAGGGTTTAAGGTTAGGAGCGTAGTAGGAGACAATAGTTACTGCTGTGTCCATGATATGTCCCGTTAGGATGAGATAATGACCTTCTGGGTCTTTTATTTCAGATTGCAACGTAAATGGAGTGGTGCGGTGAAATGCTATAAGCGTACCTCTCTGTTTTGTGTTGGCTGAGGCTGTGTATACTTGTGGGTAGGAGTTACTGAAAAATTTAGGAGTAAGGGTTGGTGTAAAATGTGTTTCTTGCAAGCACACAATATGAGCTTTCTTACATTGGAATGACCTAAAGGCTTTAGTGCGTTTTTGTGGCACATTAAGACCTTGGACGTTCAATGAGATAATATTTAATGGGGTCATGGCAAGTGATACAACAAGCTAATCTTACCTGTAGCCTTACTGCAACGGTCTCCGGGTCCAACCCACACGGATAAGAGAGAAAGAAAGTAAAGAGAGGATCTCGAGTGATCCGACTTAAATGAAAAATAAGAAATAGATATGATTATATAACATATAAACATTTTAAATATGTTAATGCATTCATTGTTTGCCCGTGAACGGGGGTAAAGCCCCCCTCAGGGGACAAGGAGCTTTCGTCGAATCCCCGCATATTAGTGCGAGGGCCCGAGGAAAGCTTGGTGGGGCACATGTGATTTCCGTGCTATGGGGTGCCGCCCTATATATAATTAAATATAGAATAAAATGAAAAAATAAAAAATGTATATATATACATCGTAGTGATGTATGATTCTAAGCCCTATTTATACTTGTATAAGTTGTCTAAAACTAGTACTTAATCAAACGGATGGGGAGAAAAATTAAAACCTTTAATAGTTTACCTAGGAGATACAACCTATTAACTTTAACTAAGTTGATTCTAAAAGATTACCTTAGTGTGTAAATGCATATCTAGATGAAGAGAATCTGTTTGTTAAATAAGAACTATTTTTCTATTCACTTCAATCTTTAACTAATAAGTAGTTACTCAGAACTAATAAATTATAACTAATGAATTTTCTATTCATATTGAGACCTGTATTGCGTAGTAAATATAAATGAAATATCATTGAAGATACTTAAAAAAAAAAAAAAAAAGTGGGGGGGGGGGGGGGGAAATAATAATAATAAAAAAAAAAAATGTTACTTTTAAGTAGAGATAAGAGAAATGTCTCTATAAAATGTTTCCAATGAGGTTTTCAAAGTTCTTCAGTCTTGTGGTTTGGCTTGTATGTGTTGAAGCAGGGGTCTTTGAGTAATCAAGGTGTTTCTATTACTGGTATTCTTTGGTGGATTTGTCACTTTCACATATTATATTTCTTTCAGTCCATTGTGTCTTCTTGGCCTTGGGAAGAGGGTGTGAAGCGTCCTCTTTTGTGTACTTGGGTGCTTCCATTTTTGGACTCTAAGTGGGATGCTTTGTGCTTGGAGGGGATTGAGGCTAATCTTCTCTGTGATGCTGTTGATGTGTGTCTTTCAATCAAATTAAGGTCCTGGAGTGCTTGTTGCAGTTCTTCTGGTGTTCTACATGTGATTTTAGTACCTTGGTAAGTGAAACGTAGGGCAAAAGGAAAGCTCCATTGGTATTTCACATTGTGACGCTGTAGTTCCTGTATTTGCGGTTTCATTGCCCTTCTTTTAGATATTGTCAATTGAGATAAGTCTGCAAATATTTGGTAATTGTGTCCTTGAAAGACTAAATTATTTTGTTCCCTTGCAGCATTCATTATCTGTTCTTTAGTTTTATAATAATAAAATTTTGCTATCACATCTCGCGGTGGTCCTTCAGATTTTTTGGGCATCAGAGCCCTGTGCACTCTATCCAATTCCATTCTTTCTATTGGTATGCTTGGCATTAATTCTTGGCATAGTGCTGTTATTGTTGATTGCAAGTCTATTATAGATTCTGGTAATCCTCTAAAGCGCAGGTTAGACCTTCTTGCACGGTTCTCAATATCCTCCAGCTTATTTTGAAGAGTAATATTATCTTCCTTCAAATTCTCTATTTCAGATTGGTGGTCTATTGTAGCATTTTCAATCTCCTCAGCTTTAATTTCTAGTGCTGCAGTGCGGTGTCCCAATTCTCTGATTTCTTTAGTTAAGTTGTTGGTAATTTGTTCTGATGTCTGCCTCAGTGCTTTGTGAAGCATTTTTTCAAATTGTTTTAAAATATTTGGGGGTGTAGGAATTTCTTTTGTTAATGGTTGTGACTGATAAACTTCAGCCTCTGAATCAGAGTCTCCTGTGAAAATATGCTGTGCCTTTGTAAGCTTGCCTTTCTTCTCTGAGGTAAGCGTGTCTGAGGTGACAAGCGCCTTTTTCTGTGAGGAATTCCTCGCTAGTACTCCGCTAATGGGGTTCATTTTTGTCTTATTGCGGGCTCCTCCATAAACCATTCTCCTTCCAAAATGTACCCCTCACCTCTGTGAATCTTTAGACAGCTTTTCCAGTTATTTTGGAATGTCGGGCTGTTTCTATCTTGCGGCTTTGTCCCCCTCACGGAGCGGAGCTCTAGTCAGGCATTACCGTCCCGCTAGCCTCCGCGCATGCACCCTCCTCAATGTCTTTTTTTTCAATAAAATACTGTTTCAACCTTATATTTTATCCTTGGTTGTACCTCAGTGCTACTGATCCCCTGCACCCTCTTCCAGACACTCTAAACGCATGCACTCCAAAGATGGCTAAATTACAATTTTGAAGGCAGTTTTCCTGATGATGACAACTGTTCAATATATTGATTAGCCTGTGCAGCATCTTGTGAAAACGTGAATTTAACTACAGCGCTAGCAAAAAACACACAAGAAAAAACCAGGGAATGTCCAATAATATCTCAATGTGAAAAACAAATAGTCAATGTATAAATCTTCTTGCAAATTGTGAAAAAATAAAGGTGCAAAATAAATAGGCAGCAAATGATCACAAATAGTCCTGTAGATGTAACAAACGTCCGGTTTACGGCCAAATTATTGACACCATTTCCTGCTTCTTGTGGAGCGTACGCTATTCAGCGGCGCTCATGGAAGTTGATACTGAGTGCCTGCTTCTACCATCCTGTGCTTTGTAAGTCTAGCCAACGGGCTAGACCTGGCAAGTAACTTCTCATTTGTTCTCCCGTGCATTTGAACCTCACTCTACTAGTTTCCAGTAAGTCATTTTTATTTGGATTTTGTGTTTATCTGAACTCATCATTCTTGTCCTTGGAAGTAAGCACCTTCTACTAATGGTGAGTGGATCGTTTGACTATAATCCATCTGAGCTTATGACATCTGCAGGACTATTTGTGATCATTTGCTGCCTATTTATTTTGCACCTATATTTTTTCACAATTTGCAAGAAGATTTATACATTGACTATTTGTTTTTCACATTGAGATATTATTGGACATTCCCTGTTTTTTTTCTTGCGTGTTTTTTGCTAGCGCTATAGTTAAATTCACGTTTTCACATTATTCAAGTTTTAGCACTTGCTGTTTAGCTTCTGCACATTTATTTCACACATCCATTTATATAATTTATTCCAGCGCCTTTTTTGTGTGTTTTATATGTGCAGCATCTTGGACACAAGAGGGAAAGGCATTTTCAAAATTTACTAAGCTAAAGCAAGTTTCCCTCTATTGGGAAATCCTCCAAGAGAAGTGGGGGACTAAATATGGCCACAGGTGGATCATAATTCATCTGGTTCAGCAAGAACTGGTTGAATTTCAGCCCATGTGTAACGGTTACCATTCAAAAGAAGTCAGTAATTAGATTGATGTCTATTGAATGGACAAGTTGGAAGAATTTTGTCGACCAGTGGCTGCAGCCACTGATCAGTGTATTCTGACAGCGTCCTGTTGCTAGAATACAATGTACTGGCAGGGGGAATTCCTCCATCCACCGTGCTTATGTGGATGAAGGAATGTGTTTGTTTTTTTACTGAAAGATAAAAATAAACCATCTATGGCCAGCTTGGGAAATGGCTAAATAGTGACATTTGGCAAGCAGATTTATAGTGGATTATATACAGATACCATAGGATGGCCTTCTTCCCTGTAGTCTTTTGGATCCCCTCCTCCGCTCATCCTCATGACCGGTGGATGATACTGGTTTACACGCCTGTGGAATGGTTTTATATTAACTTGTTTTGTGGACCATAGAGACATTATACAGACTCTTTACTATAGAAGGAGCGACTTTTTCACATCATAAGATCCTTTAAGGTTCCTCCCCTTTTTGTCAAACTATTGTGACCTTAGGACAGGGGTCTCAAACTGGCGGCCCTCCAGCTGTTGCGAAATGACAAGTCCCATCATGCCTCTGCCTGTGGTAGTCATGGTTGTAACTGTCAGCCTTGCAATGCCTCATGGGACTTGTAGTTTTGCAACAGCTGGAGGGCAACCAGTTTGAGACCCCTGCCCTATAATAATTCAAATTGTACAAATGTAAATTAAAGTGTTTGTGAACCAATATAAGTAAGTCTTTTCCAGCCCCTCTATTAGAGCTAGGCATAGCACACTGTACATGTCTTAAAAAAATGAGGGTTGTAAATAGGGTGATCTTCAGGCCTGTCACGTGACCCGCGGCTGCTTTACATTTCCGATACATGGATACTGCCGGAGGGGCCGAGATCTCCCTCTGACATCAGCCAGGGAGATCACGTGGCCGCTCAGCCCCTTCTGCAGTAGCCTTGGAAACCAGCAGAGAGTCATGTGACCGGCCCGAAGAGTGCTCTAAATCAGTATTTACATGTCTCGTTTTTATAAAAGGCATGTACAGTGTGGTATGCCAGGTTATAATAGAGGGGCTGGCACTGAGCATTTAGAATTTTAGATTTAAGTAATGAATATACATGTTAAGTTAAGTTTTAGAGGCATCGGGACCACGATACATCTAGAAAATGTCCATAGAGCATTTAAAGATGGTTTTTATATGCATCAATAATAATCACATAAGACTGAATTTATGATTTTTTGCACCTAAAAAGTCCCACAGGGCATTTTTTCTGTCTATGCATGGAATTAGTTTACCTATCTTCCTAATCATGACTGTGTAATGTGTGTTGAAGCAAACCCCTTGTAATCTTCCTCAGAAACCTGTGTGACAGGGTAACAGGACAGTAGCATAATTGGGGTACTATGACAGAGTGTTGTTATACTGTAACAAAAAGTGCTCAAAGAAGGAGTTTAAAGTAGCTCTAATGCTAAGCATTATTAGAATCTACAGTGTTTAACCCCTTCCCGACCAATCCCCCGCAGTTGTACTGCGGCAGGTTGGCTCCCCTGGGCGAAAACTACGTTACCTTACGTCGCTTCGCCTTTTGACCACTAGGGGGCTCACCGCCGGAGCCGATGCGAGTGCCCACCGGCCACCCGCGATCGCTTGTGACAGAGCGAGAACCAGGAACTGTGTGTGTGTGTAAACACACAGATCTCGGTTCTCTCAGGGGAGAGGAGACAGATCGTGTGTTCATACTAAGTATGAACACCGATCTCTCTCTCCTCCTAGACAGTCCCATCCCCCCCCACAGTTAGAACACACACTAGGGAACACAATTAACTCCTTGATCTCCCCCTAGTGTAAACCCCTTCTCTGCCAGTGACATTTATACAGTATTCAGTGCATTTTTATAGCACTAATTGCTGTATAGTTGTCAATGGTCCCAAAAATGTGTCAAAAGTGTCCGATGTGTCCGCTGCAATACCTCAGTCCCGGTAAAAATCGCTGATCACCACCATTACTATTAAAAAAATTAATAATAAAAATGCCATAAATGTATCCCCTATTTTGTAGACGCTATAACTTTTGCGCAAACCAATCAATATATGCTTATTGCGATTTTTGCGATATGTAGAAGAATACATATTGGCCTAAACTGAGGAAAAATTGGGATATTTATTATAGCAAAAAGTAAAAGATGTGTTTTTTTTTTAATTTTTATTATTTTCAAAATAGTTTTTTGAAGTTTGCACTTAAATCTGTGAATTTGTAATGTTTTTTAAATGCCAGTAAAAACGTGGCTGTGCCAGTAAATTTTGGGTGTCGTGGCAGTAAATTTCAATCTGGTAGGTTGGCAACACTGTTGCCCATCTTTCTGTGCATAACCACATGCACCTGCGCGCGTCAGCAGTTAATATTGTCCGCCAATAGGGTTATTTAAACTGCATCAGTTCTATTAGCCAGTGCTGTCTGATCTACAGCTATTACCTATGTTCCTGTGTTGACTTCTATTATTGTCCCAGCTATCCCTGACCTTGCTTGAACGCTACCTGCCCTACCTTGGCCTGTGTCTGGATTTGCTCGGTCTCCTGCCCATTGTACCGATTGTACGTTGCTGACCATTGCTTGTATCCTGACATTTCCTTGCCGTCTATGCCTGTATCTGACTACCTGTTGCTGATCTGGCTCATCTGACCTTGCATCCAGTTATCCACCTGTCCTACTCTGCATGCTACTTGGTCCATGCTATCTCTGCTGTCATCCGCTAGGCTTGTGCAATTCGTTTCGTAACGAATCAAAATTCGTCCGAATTTAGCAACTTTCGGACATTCGGAAGCATTCGAATTTCCGAACAGAGCAATTACGAATAAAACCGAATCCGAAATAAATTATACCGCAAAATAGCGAATGCCCGAAGGTCTTCGGCATAATTCGTTATGAAAAAAGTTACGAATGTACGAATCTATTCGAAGCACAATAACACTCACTCTGCTCTCTGCTTCTCCCTCACCATGCTGAACTCCCTCTCAAAATGGTGTACAGGGGCGGAGGCTATAGCCGCATGAAAAAACGAAAGTAAAATACGAGATTTCAAATCCATTCGAAGCACAATAACACTCACTCTGCTCTGCTCTCTGCTTCTCCCTCACCGTGCTGAACCCTCTCAAAATGGTGTACAGGGGCGGAGCCTATAGCCGCATGTAAAAAACGAAAGTAAAATACGAGATTTCGAATCGTTACAAATAACCGCTATGTATTTAGAAAAGTACAAATCCATTCGAAGCACATTAGGCATAATAGGCAGCGTCGTTGTGAGAGAGACACGGAAAATTACGAATCAACGAACCCAAAAAAAGTTACGAAAGTAGGAGTTGTGTCCAGAATCAACGAAAAACAACGTACTCTACCGAAAGTACGAATTATAAAGCAACAAAAAATTCAACGAAAAATGTCGCTTGCAAAAATACGAATGAGTCCGAACACGAAAAATCCCGTCTAGCAAAATTACGAATGATTACGAATCAACAGGACCGGAAAGAAACGAACCGAAACGGAACGAATTTTTCCGTTGTGCACAAGTCTATCATCCGCTGTTCCAGCAATCCGACCTGCCTCTGGCGACGCATTTGCTACCTACTGCCGCAGCTGACGCAACATCTTACAGGCACTTATACCTCGCCATGCTCTCGTGACCACTGTCGCAACATCAGTGGCCTCAGAGCTGGGGCTTAACGAGAGGCCTCCCTCTACACACCAGGCTCTATCACAAGGTATTGTACATGACAGCATTAACCCACCAGAATCGGTTAAACATCACCTTTCATAGGTTTAGACCAGTTAATACAATGAAATATAACTTATGATTGATTGCTCTGGGTTACAGTTTTTTGAGCATGACACTTTGCTATATTAAAGAAACACCGGATGAAAGGTGCCAGCAAAGAAAAAGCTTTTATATTCACCTCTTCAATGACCAGTAGTTCCTCTGTTTCCAAGACTTTTTAAGACTCTTCAGCATTCATCACTTCTAGGAGTGCTCTCAATGAGGTGCTGTGGTTACATCCTCTAATCCTAGTGTTACTAGAGAACTGAGCAGTGTTGTAGGGTCAGGAGATGGAATCCCAGCAAGTGGTGGAGGGCACAGGCAACTAGCACTGCCAGAAATTTTGCATCTCAAAGAGTTTTTTTTACCTGATAGGCTCACTTTAAGTAAAAGCTTCAGGTAGCCCTAAAGGTGTGAGGTGATGTACAAAACAGGATTGCCATTAATGCAAGAGAAATTGCATCTAGTAACAGTAAGCACCTGAAAGTGTATGATATCATATGGATTATGCAAAAGGAGAGATGAATATTTTATGGTTTGTACATTTGTCACATACCAGGATGTGGATCTTGCTACTCTGTGGAACAGTTTTCCCTCTAAATGGTGTCTAAGGGGTTGCTGGTATTCTTCCAGTGACCTGCACAAATCAGTTTGGGCTTAACTGCTGGTTACCCCCAAGTCACCTAACAGGTACTTGTAGACGTTGAAAAGAGTTGGTGCCTGGTAATGAGCAACTGGAGAGTGAGAAAGGCACAATGCAGGAGTGTGGCAGTAGGCAGAGATGGCTTAGTGTAGACTGTGGATTCAGTTGGGACTGCTGGTGCAAAGATGGTGCAGCTAAAACTGTGGGTGCTGTGGAGACTGGGGTTGCAGGTGAGGTACAACATAGGCTGGAATGGCAGCAGAGCTTGAGGCTATGGGTTCTGTGAAGGCTGTGGGGCAGTTAAGCAACAATGAAGGCTGTGGGGATAGTGGAAGTGCAGCGAAGACTGTAAATGAAGCTGAGGAGCAGTGGAGGCTTTAGGTGCAGTGGAAACTGCGCTTTTAGAGACCACACTGGGAGTGGACTGGAGACTAAGGTTGCTGGTGCAGCAGTAGCTGGGCTGCAGGTGCAGCAGAGACCAGCTGGGGTGCAGTGGAGGCTTTGGCTGTGGTTGCAGCAATTGCTGGGCTGCAGGTGTAGGGGAGACCAGGTTGGGCTGCAATGGAGACTCAGGCTGCGAGTGCAGCAGTAGCTGTGCTGTGGGTGCAGTGGAGACCAGGCTGTGGTGCAGTATAGACTTAGGTTAAGGTGTGTTGTTAAAGTAGTATATGAACAACTTTGATAGCTTTGCATTATGTGGCACATCACATGACGCGACCATCATATTACTTATAGGGTAGGCAGTAATAATTGTATTATCTTTTATTTGAAAAAAAAGTATCCTACTATTCTGATAACTAAGTGTTATATTTTCTTTTAGGGTAAATGATGAAGCGACAAAGTGGGGAGGTGGAATCCTATTCCATGAGAGTGATTTGAGAGGGTCACCCCAAAAATGTAAAACATGCCGACTGCACGTTCTTGATTGCTTTCTGGTAAACAGCCATTTGTTTTGCGGTGGTGGGCACTCAATGTTGTCAAGCACGGTGGTGTCACCATACCAAGCACTGTTGATGATAATACAAGCTTTTGGACTGTTTTTACCTTGGACCAATTCTATTTGTGGACTGTTTTTGCTGGTTTGCTGCTATATGGGTTATTATGTGTGACCTACTAGTACTAGTGGTCACTATATTATGTCTTTTTGAGGACTGATATAATTAACATCGAACAAACCCCCCCCCCCCTTCATTGGCGCAGCTCCTTCTTTTCAATAATTCTTTAATGTGTGTATCTCATTAGAGTTGCTGCCTTTACCCCTTTATCATAGCGCAGTTTTTTTGTTTATATTATGTATAATAAAGGAACCTAAAAAAAAAATGTCATCAGATTGGGACTATTGGACCCACTGGATTTTTGGCTTGGTTGATTTTCATGAATCTGTTCATCGTTATTGATAATTGTAATTGCAAATGTGTTGTTTTTTATTTTTTACAAGTCCCTGTTCCTAAACATATTTGGTTTTTCTGTGCACAGCTTTTTCTTTCTGCCATGACAGCCTCAAGTTCATATTTCCTTCTTCCTTTCACAGAAATAATCATTTTTGTTTAAGGTTTATTACATGGAAAAGTACATGATCCCAGATTGAATAGTGAGGTTGTAATTCAGTCTCAGGGCTGCAAATTTTGCAGCTCTATCCAAAGCCTTAAGCTATATTGTTGCAGACTTGGACATTATCCGTATCTCTAGATTGAATTACAGTATTGTACACATCCCAGTTGTCACATTGTACTATACAATTAGGACTGGGAGGAATGGACTTTTTCTTGCATCGGGAGATTTTATGATCATTTTCTTAAATCAAAAGTTAGATACAATGACATACTGTTATGTGACATAAAATAATAAAGTCTGGTTAAAAATACTGTTCGTGGCTCTGAGGAGACTACAAATAAAACATTTTGCTGTTTTGCCTGAATCATTGTCTGCTTTGGAACTCAAGAGCCATTAAATAAAAGAGCAAAGCACTGTTCAGGGTAGCTCCCATCGCTACCGAAGCCGGATTACAAGGATTATCTCATATTGATGGGTTTAAGATGATAATATTGTTTATTGGTGTGTCTTATTAGTAAACTAAATCAGAGTGTTCCATTGAGAATTCAAGACACAGCAAAATCAAACTAGGAGTCTACACTCTATAAAAGAAAAACTATAATGGCTTTGACTTTTACTTTTTTAAGACACCCATGGCACTGACTTTGAGGATCATTCTGTGTTTTTTAGGGAGAGAGCACAGCAGTAGCTTCTCCCTCTGTGACAATCTTTCTACAAACTGAAACTCTTTAGGGATTTGTACAGAGCAGGAAAGATTGAGTTATTCAGCTTTGTGTAATTTGAGCTTCAGCTATGTAGCTTTGTAAACATCCTTTTTTTCCAGAGAAGTGTACAGTTAGCCTAGTAAACATGCTCAAAGGTGCCTAGATGCAATATTTTTTGATCGTTTTTATTAATAAAATTGGTGTATCATAGTCTTGAATATAATTCATAAATACAATATATTCAAAGCACTATTCCCTTTCTTTTAAGAATTCTCTAAAGATCTCAGACACATGCACTATATTATAACCTAATATGAACATTAAAAGAGAAGTATGGAATTTGTGTTTATTTCAGAACCACACTTACCTTGGTGGATGCAGCATCGGTCCCCTGCCAGCTCTAACATGGAGAACCGAGTGATCAAACACTGTCGATCGCTCAGTTCTCAGAGCTCCCTGAGCAGAGAGCTGGTGACTGTCAGTCACTGCCTCTCTGCTCTGACCCATGTGCTCACTGGAGAGCTGGACTGTGGGTGGGTGGGAGCAGCCAGCTCAGGCTCTCAGCGTCTCCATGAAAGGCTGAGCCAGGTGCCAGTCCAGGCATGTTGGCAGATCCTGACCATATGGTCGTGATCTTTCCTGAGCCTCGACCCGACATCAGCCGTCAGCAGGATTCAGCCCGCTGTCTGCTATAAACAGGTCACAGGAGTGCAGTCCGTTTCACAGGAGAAATATAGCCAAATGAGCTTTGGCTGTACTTCTCCGTTAAAAGAGGTGTTGAGATTACATTTCTCCATCGCACATAGTAAGCATGCTTCATGAAAAGTGGATTGTAGACTAAGTCAAGGGCAGGCTTGAGAACTAAAGCAAACTAATAACATACAAAAAGAGCTAAAATTAAATGGGTAGAGGTAGTGTCTTTGTCCTAAAGTAGTATGCACACAACAAAAAATATTTAGCCCACGGGACTAAGAGTCCCGCCTCAAACAAAATATATAAAAAATATAAAAAAATTATTCACATACATTTAAAAACCACATACATAATAACAACTTGTTAATAGACATGTGCACACTAAAATATATTTTTTCGGAATTTAGAATTTAGTTTTCGTCCGAAAAATACATTTATTTTGTTACTCCCGAAATTCGTTTTTATTTATTTTGTTTTGTTAAAAAATGCATTCGTCCAAAAATCTGAATTAATTAAGGTCGAATCTGTCATTGAAGGCTTATGGTGTCTGTCGAATGTTCTTCGTTGAATCTTCGTTGTTCATGTCGAATGGTCTACCCCAACACTGTCTCTATAATGTCAAATCTTTTCTCTCTATAATGTCGAATCTTTCCTCTCTATGTAGAATAATCTTGGACTAATAGAGTTAAGGTTAAGCACATTCGACCACAGGTTCGATAGACACAGATTGTTATTGTCAGCGTCATGTCGAATCTCCTATCTATATCGAACTGTAGTAGCAACGAAAACGAAAATAAAGCATTTTTTTATGTCGGATCATTCGGATTTCGGATTCTGAGCGTTCGTTTTAGTTTGTTAAAACAATAACGAAAATACCCGAAATTCGGACGAAAATGCATTCGGACGAAAAAGAATGCACATGTCTACTTGTTAATGAACATCAATGCATAAATAGTGTATCACATGAAAAAAACTTTTTGATAGTACCTACAAATACCACCATCAATCTGGAGCAACTGTGCAACTAATCTCAACGTGTGGGGGAGTATGGTTAATTACAAGGTGCTTGCCAACTCACCCAATGGTGGTCAGGCTGAAAAGTATATAAAAAAAATCATATATAACCATGTATATGGTACCCCAAAAGGGAAAAAGAAAAATCAATAGAGCCTGCCAAGAAGTCCACCATTTTTCCCCCGGGAGCTGTGAAGGGGCAGGGAGATGACAAAAAAGTGATGTGCTCACAAACAAGAGCCCTGGTGATTGATGTTGGGTCCAGCAAGGGAAGAGAAACGCCACACACCCTTGGAGGAGAGACAAACAAAAATTGGCCAGAGATCAGTTCATTCTCTGTCCATTTTTTGGCCATGTTCATTAACAAGTTGTTATATTGTATGTGGTTTTTAAATGTATGTGAATACATTTTTCATATTTTTTATATATTATTTGTTTGAGGTGTGACTCTTTAAAAGTCCTGTGGGCTAAATATTTTTGCTGTGTGAAGCAAACCAATGTCATCCGGTATTTATCCATTTCCTTGTTCTCATAATTGTATGTGATTAATGAAAACATTATATAAAGGGAACAGGATAGAAAAGTTTAGAAAATATATAAAAAATAAAAAAAACTAACATACACACATCATTTTATTCTCTCTCCCTCACATGTATTAAGTCGAACAATGCAAATGCATATTCAAGAAGGAAGTTTGAGATTAATTTTATCATTACTTTTAGTTGCTCTTAAAGCTGTCAGGAACGGTTAAGAACTGCATAATGTCATAATAATATATACCTGTACACTAAACAGCCAACAGTTTGAAACCCTAAAGTACTAGACTCATACTCACCACCAGCTGGATGCAAAAGGGCAAAAATATGAATATTTTTCTTTTAAACATTATAGATAACAAAGAAAATACACATGTAATTAATATACATTCTATTTATTCTGCAAAAACTTAAAATTGTTTAAAGTGTTACTAAACCTACAACAGTAAAATCATTCTGTATATGCAGTAAAGCATGCTTGTTATACTCACTGTGGAACTTAAGGGGTTAATCCTTTGCATTGTGTATAAAGGCTGTGTGATCCTTTCTCTCTGATCATCCTCTTCTTCCACTGACTCCAATCCATCTCCTGATAGAATAGAGCATTAGGGGACAAGCTGCACTTGCTCAGTTTGGTTGGTATTGCTAGAGAGTGTTTTTTTTTTTCTTGGGAGAGTGCATGTGATCAGCACAGGGCCAATCAGCACTGTACAGAAAGAGGGTAAGGGGTCCTGCAGCCTTATAGGACAATCAGGGGAAAATGAAAACTCCTCCTACAAGCTTTAACCAGACACTCATAGAAGTCACAAGACTGCTCTAACTGCTGACAAAAAAAGGTATTTAGCAGTTTATATTTACTAAAACTATTGCATTTCCATGTTCTATGTACTGTGGGAGATCAGATATAGTGAATGCAGGGTCCTGGGTTTAGTAAAACGTTAACCTTTACCTTTCAGTTTTTATTTTTCATAGTACTTAAATTTTTTAAATGTGCATTATACACAACTATGTCACATCCTAAAGGTGATGGAAGTGTCAAAAATCAAAGGATTTGCATTGACTTAAAGTAGTTGTAAACCCTTACATATGCTCAGTGAAGTGACTGGCCTCAGGTAATACACAGAGATTAAACAAATCATCCTACATAAGTTGTACTTGCTTATCTTCAGTTTTCTTTTCTCTACATTCGTTCAAAGTGCAGAATTTATAAAGATCTGAGACTCCAGAAAAAAAGGAGGGGGTTGGGGGCAGCTGAAATTACGCACTGTAGAGCTCAGGGAGGAAAGCTCTGAGAGCTGATTGGAGGGAATAGACAGGCCCCCTTCACACAGGACACAGGAACAAAGCTGAGGCTGTCAATCAGCTGCAACTACCTCCCCATCACCTTTTTTTTGTTGGTGTCAGGAAAACTTGTCAGAAGCGATTCATGCTGATAGCAGAGGAATGAAGCAGCAGACAGAAATTACTCTTAGTGCTCTTAACTGAGACGCACTATAGAGGGATATGCTTTGTTCATATTTCATGTCTGAGGTTTACATCCACTTATAAATGAAAGGCAAGTCACACCCTAACTAAGCTTAAATCTAACCCCACCTCCTTTTTAAGCCTATTCTATCAGCCCTGTAAAAGTAAAGATTTCTATACTTACTGCACCTGTTTTGATGTCACCTCAGTCTGGTCATATGATCTCTCCAGCACCTTTTTCAGTGTAAGGCTGGGTTCACACTATTGAGAATTGGATGGGGGATCACCGCATCCGATTCGCAATAGCAGGAGATTGTGACCGGTTTTCAATGGAGCCGGTTCACATACCTCTGATGTGGCTCCTGTGGGAATTTGCACAGGAGCCCTGTGCGGATTTTGGTCCGTTTCAGGTCCGAATTCAGTCCAAAATTCAGGCTGAAATCGGACCTGAAATTGTGAACCAGGACGTACTGGACTCCTGCTGTGAGCCGCATCAGCATGCAATGTGAACCAAGCCTAAAGGAGAGATTGCTGACAACCTCTGCAGAGCCTGTGCAAGGATGTCAACCATAGACTTACTATGGGGCAGTCGTTGTCGGCTGTCCCTCCTCTACACTGAAGCCATTGCTGAAAGCTGATCATGTGACTGGATTGGAGCACCTTCAGAATAGGTAAGTATATACATCTTTCCTTTTACAGGATCAAAAGAATAGGCTTAGAAAGTGGGTGGGAGTAAATTTAGGCAAAGTTATGGTTTGACTTGCTTTTCACTTTAACCACTTAACAACCACCTGCCGACAAATAACGTCGACAAGGTGGTTGCTTAACTCTGGGAGGACGTTATATAACGTCCTCCCAGAATCGCGCTCCCGCGCGCCCCCTGGGGCGCGCACACGGGAAACTCCGTGACCGCCGGGTCCAGAGGACCCGGCAGGTCACGAATCGCGGTAAATCGCCGCCGATAGCGGCCGTTTACCACGTGATCGCTCCGTCAAATGACGGAGCAATCACTTGTAAACAGACCGGCGTCATGTGATGACGCCGGTTCCTCCCTCCCCTCTCTGTACCGATCGGTACAGTGTGAGAGGAGAGGGGAGGGAGCGGATCAAGGCAGCAGCAGCTCTGTGGGCTGGATCTGTGACAATTGCAGTCACAGATCCAGCCATCCATCCATCCCTGCTCAGCCATCCCTGGTGCAATACCCTGCCAATACTCTGCAATACACCCTGCCAATACTCTGCAAAATACCCTGCGCAATACTCTGCAAAATACTCTGCAATACCCTGGTGCAATACTCTGCAATACCCTGGCGCAATACTCTGCAATACCCTGCGCAATACTCTGCAATACCCTGCGCAATACTCTGCAATACCCTGCGCAATACTCTGCAATACCCTGCGCAATACTCTGCAATACCCTGCGCAATACTCTGCAATACCCTGCACAATACTCTGCAATACTCTGCAATACCCTGCGCAATACTCTGCAATACCCTGCGCAATACTCTGCAAAATACCCTGCACAATACTCTGCAATACCCTGCGCAATACTCTGCAATACCCTGCGCAATACTCTGCAATACCCTGTGCAATACTCTGCAATACCCTGCGCAATACTCTGCAATACCCTGCGCAATACTCTGCAATACCCTGCACAATACTCTGCAATACCCTGTGCAATACCCCGTGCAATACCCTGCCATACTCCGCAATACCCTGCCATAGTCCGCAATGCCCTGCAATGCCCGGCAATACTCCGTAATGCCCACTTCCCGCCCGCCGGCCGTCATATGACGTCCTTGACTTTGTGCCGGGATATCTGAATGATGGGAGCAGCTACAGGCATCATTCAGATATTAGCTTTTTCAGCCGGCGATTCCCTACACCATAAGAACAATCATAGCGGCTGTTCCGCTGCTTGATCATTCTTACGGGAGGCGAGAGAGGATGTCCCCCCCTCCCGCTGCCCTCCGGTGCTTCTACCGACTCACCGCTACGATCAAAGCCAGGATTGTTGTTTTTTTTTTGGTTTTTTTTCAGGCTTCCCAGCCTAGAGGTGAGATGTGGGGTCTTATTGACCCCATATCTCACTGTAAAGAGGACCTGTCATGCCATATTCCTATTACAAGGGATGTTTACGTTCCTTGTAATAGGTATAAAAGTGATCAAAAAAATTTTTGGGGCGGAAAAACATGTCAAACTAAAATAAATAAAGTAAAATTAACAATAAAAAAAAATATATATTTTTTAAAGCGCCCCTGTCCCCGTGAGCTCGCATACAGAAGCGAACGCATACGTAAGTCCCGCCCACATATGAAAACGGTTTTCAAACCACACATGTGAGGTATCTCTGCGAACGTTAGAGCGAGAGCAATAATTCTGGCCCTAGACCTCCTCTGTAACTCAAAACATGTAACCAGTAAAAATATTTAAAGCGTCGCCTATGGGGATTTTTTTAAGTAGCGAAGTTTGGCGCCATTCCACGAGTGTGTGCAATTTTTAAGGGTGACATGTTAGGTATCTATTTACTCGGCGTAACTTCATCTTTCACATTATGTGAAAACATTACAAACTTTACTGTTTTTTTTTTTTTTTAAGCACAAAACATTTTTTTTCCGTAAAAAACGCGTTAAAAAATTGCTGCGCAAATATCGTGCGAGATAAAAAGTTGCAACAACCACCAATATATTCTCTAAGGTCTTTGCTAAAAAAACATATATAATGTTTTGGGGTTCTATGTAATTTTCTAGCAAATAAATGATGATTTTTACATGTAGGAGAGAAATGTCAGAATTGGCCTTGGTGCTCCAGAACGCCTGAAGGTGCTCCCTGCATGTTGGGCCTCTCTATGTGGCCACGCTGTGTAAAAGTCTCACACATGTGGTATCGCCATACTCGGGAGGAATAGCAGAATGTGTTTTGGGGTGTAATTTGTGGAATGCATATGCTGTGTGTGAGAAATAACCTGCTAATATGAAAATTTTGTGAAAAAAAAAAAAAAGAGAAAAAAAAATCTTGATTTTGCAAAGAATTGTGGGAAAAAATGACAACTTCAAAAAACTCACAATGCCTCTTTCTGAATACCTTGGAATGTCTTCTTTCCAAAAAGGGGTCATTTGGGGGGTATTTGTACTTTTCTGGCATGTTAGGGTCTCAAGAAATGAGATCGGCCGTCAGTACTTCAGGTGTGATCAATTTTCAGATATTGGCACCATAGCTTGTGGACTCTATAACTTTCACAAAGACCAAATAATATCCACCAATTACTACTTATATTTACCAAAGATATGTAGCAGTATAAATTTTGGCCAAAATTTATGAAGAAAAAATAGTAATTTACAAAATTTTATAACATAAACGAAAAAAAAATCATTTTTTTACAAAATTTTCAGTCTTTTTTCTCTTATAGCGCAAAAAATAAAAAACCCAACAGTGATTAAATACCACCAAAAGAAAGCTCTATTTGTGTGAAAAAAAGGACAAAAAATTCATATGGGTACAGTGTTGTATGACTGAGTAATTGTCATTCAAAATGTGAGAGCACCGAAAGCTGAAAATTGGTCTGGTTATTAAGGGGGTTTAAGTGCCCAGTGGTCAAGTGGTTAATTATGTAGGAACTGAGATTATGATTTACAGGGAGAAAACAAAAAGGAAGAAAAACCTAGGAACCTAAAGGAATGGAAACAAGAACACACATATTTAACAAAAAATGAACTGATTAAGATTGTTCAGCTTCTAATGCGGCGTACACACGACCGTTTTTAATGTCATTGAAAAAAACAAAGTTTTTCTCGACGTGATTCTTCTCAAGCCTGCCTTGCCTACACACGATCATGAAAAAAAATGCTAGAGCAAAGCGCGGTGACGTACGAAATGTACGACGGCACTATAAAGGGGAAGTTCTATTCGGATGGCGCCACCCTTTGGGCTGCTTTTGCTGATCCTTGTGTTAGTAAAGTTTGGTGAGAGACGATTCGCGCTTTTCAGCCCTGTGCTTTTCAGTCCGTTACAGCGTGACGAATGTGTTATCTCCATTACGAACACTAGTTTTACCAGAACGAGTGCTCCCGTCTCATCACTTGCTTCTGAGCATGCGCGTTTTTTTTCACATCGTTAAAGCTTACACACGGCCGTTTTTCATGACGAGAAAAGTGACGACGTGAAAAACGACGAGGAAAATTAGAGCATGTTCCAAATTTTTCTTGGCCATTTTTCACGTCGTTAAAAATGCGCTGAAGCAAACACACGGTCGTTTTTAATGACCATTTTAAAAAATTGCATTTTTCTCGTTATGAAAAACGGTCGTGTGTACGCGGCATTAGGTTCACAACCTTTTTATAGAGTGACAATGATACCATTTGTTCTCTCTCCTTTTTAATTAATATTTCATGCTCTGATAATTTCCTAAGATGTGCATAGATCAGAACCAGGAAAATATAGTCCTTACCTAATTTTATTCTTTAATTAGAGGAAATCTCTTAACATATTTTTCCTTTGTCAATACATGTTCGAGAAAGAAAAAAAATGACCTTTTTCATTTTGGACATAGTATTTAGTCTCACTGGTCTCACAGGTTAGGATGGCATAACTTAGAAAAATGAAAGCATCTAAATGAAAAAGTTCCTGTACACTTTGCTAAACTCTTGAAAGCCACAGCTGCAACAATATACGTATTATATTTCAAGGAATACCTGAGGCTCACAAATGTGTGTTTTACACACATGGAATATTTTCTTGTAAGTTGTTGCAGCACGATGTAGATGTTAGTTAAGGAGATATGTTTATTATCTATAACTCACATTTATGGGCCCTCACGTAACATATTTTCTCGTGTGCAGTAGGCTTAGTTTGGCAATAAGATCGACATTGATGTAGCTCACAGGGTTTATTAAAATGAGCTGGCAATGTTCCTGCCTGTGTAGATGGGCGCTATGCAGTTTATGAGTACATCCATAAAAAAAACAAAAAAGGAAGGTTGTGGGACTTTAAATGAGGTCTATGACATATAGGTCAAAGTACCTCCATCCCTAATTCTGATAAGAAACTAACTGGAGGGTGGGGACTTTAGATGAAGCATGCAATTGAAAATGAGTAAGTTTCTGTAAAAAGTTTATTACATATGTCGATGGGTAAAAAAAACAATCCCAAGACGCACATCACTGTGAGTTTGATATTAATTTCATATATATGCATACATGGTAAATACATATATATAGACACACATAAATGCAGAGGCAAAATACTACATGGTAGTTCAATGTGAGTTGCTGAAATATTGAATATATAATGACATAGTAAAGGATAGGTGTCTAGTCGGACATTCAATCAGACATATTTGTTGCACATATCTTGATGTTGCTATAAGTGAAAGATGCATAGGTATGGCATCAGTATCTCGACGCGTTTCGTGGTTGATTACCACTCATCAGGAGCAATTGTGGCCAGGAAGTCTAAAGAGTATAAACAGTAGGTCAGACTGGGTACAAGGATATGGCATTATTATTAAATTAAGGGGAAGTAGTATAACATCCCCCCATACTCACAAAGCTAGCCATGGGTCTCGGGTGTGGCAACATCAACGACGGTGGGTTTGGGTCAACATCTAGCATGGGAGCTGAGGCAGCACATTAAGGCATAGCATCAGGGAACAGAGAAGGAATTGTGCTGATGGGGTGTACAATCACCAGAAAATCCATGGTGATGTGGGATTGGTCGTCCCAAACATCTGAGAATAAACATGAAATGGGTATATTAGTATTAAGCAATTAGTTTGGAAGTCTGGTAAGACAGTCCATGGTGATGTGGGATTAGTCATCCCAAACAACATGAGAATAAAAAGGTGATGTAAAGATAAGTGTATCAAAGCCCATGTTGATGAGCGAAACCAGTAATTTGGCTAGGGTTACGTATTATAAGTAATGTGCTGGTAAGAAAATTGGTGCACTTGTAAAGGGTAAAAAAGTGTGAAGTAGATGGTCAAAAAAAAACTAAATACCAGAAAAAAGGGAAAGGCATCCAGCCCCATTCACCCACAGCAGCTTCTAGCCTTCCATAGACTTTTGCAGGCTACTGGCAGCGGGGCTAGATGGTTCACCTGTGCCTTCCCCCCAGAATTTCAGGCAGAGGAGCTACATGACCAGTGTACATAAGGCTTACATCAGCTTTGAAACATGCCTTCACTGACCTGTGTAGCTGCAGGCACTGTGGAGCTCAACATACCCTGCTCCCCCCCACCAACAGTGGCTTGGCAGCCTTCCAGTCTTCTAATATCTAAAGTAAACAAAGATCAGACATTTTGAGAGGAGGGTGCAAGAGAGCCACCCAATCCTGCAATAAAAGTGTTGGGAGATGAGCTTGAACAGGTCCTGAAATTCATAACTTTAATGGATGCACTTCCGCATTCAAAGCTCTGTGTTCATATTCTTAGTGTGACCTTGTGGGACAGTTTTCTGTGTTTTTTGCCCAACCATCACCTCATGACAACACCAACATCTCAACCCCTTTTAAAAAATGTGTATCATATCACACTTTAAACTTCCTACCTGAATGAATAGGAGGTTCTGGAAGGCTGTATAGATTGCGATGTCCTATGTCCTGAATCAAGCCGGAGGCTTACATAAGCAGTGGTAAAAAAAGTGGGCCATTCACATTTGATTTGCAGGCCCTGCAAAACCATGAAGCTGGAAGTAATGAAACAATGGCTTTTATGTTTTTGTTTTATTCCTCCACACTGTAGAGTTAACCTTTATTACAGCTGGATTTTGAATATGGGTATCTCAGCATTAGAAATTTTGAACAATTCATAAAAATTTCAGCATGACTAATATGAGAGAGACTCCTTTTTTTCACTGGATGATACAGTGATAGACAGCTTTTGCATATATTATAGTGAACCGGGATTTTGACTTTCATTACTTAGTTTATATCTCAGTGTCCTCTGTACAACTCTGATTGACGCTGTATGCCTGAAGGCAATGAAAAGATTAATAGCTCCATTGAAGAATATCTGCTGATAGTGACTATTAAAAATCTTACGAGAAACCATTGCCAAAGCAGAATTATATACTGCGATTGTTTTATTTTATAGCTTTATTGTATTTTTTTATATATATAACATAGAATTTAAAGCTATTTTAATAAACCTTTTTGTGATTCTACCATCAGGAAAGTGTAATACCAGCATAATAAACAACTTAAATAGGTAGAAGGACATCTAGAGTTTTTGGTTTCAACAGCAATTGAAATTAAAATAAAAAAACATAGGTTTTATAGCTATTCTTATTTTCATCTAAATATAGGTTAATGAGTCTATTTAATATTTTGAGTACCAGTATTTTCTTTTTATTTGGGGAAAAGTGTCTTTGCTATCTGTCATGGTAAGCTGCTGTGTTTTAGATACTTATGCCGCGTACACACGACCGTTTTTAATGACGAGAAAAATTACATTTTTAAAAATTGTCATTAAAAATGATTGTGTGTGGGCTCCAGAGCATTTTTCACGACGTGAAAAACGGCCATGAAAAAATTGGAACATGCTCTAATTTTTCACGTTGTTTTTCACAGCATCGTTTTTCTCATCATGAAAAACAGCCGAGTGTGGGCTTTAACGACGTGAAAAAAATGCGCATGCTCAGAATCAAGTATGAGACGGGAGCGCTCGTTCTGGTAAAACTAGCGTTCGTAATGGAGATAGCACATTCGTCAGGCTGTAACGGACTGAAAAGCACGAGGCTGAAAAGCGCGAATCGTAGCTCAACAAACTTTACTAACATGAAGGGTGGCACCATCCGAATGGAACTTCCCCTTTATAGTGCCGTCGTACGTGTTGTACGTCACCGCGCTTTACTCGAGCATTTTTTTCCACGATAGTGTGTAGGCAAGGCAGGCTTGAGAAGAATCACGTCGAGAAAAATGCAGTTTTTTTCAATGACATTAAAACCGGTTGTGTGTACGCGGCATTAGGCTAAAATAAACTTGATATTATTTCAAACTGAAAAAACAGGTAATTTAGATAAGGTAGAGGTCCCTGCACATACCAACAAAATTCCTTCAGAATGCCATGGGACCCCAAAACCCAGGGATCATTATTTTGGAAATGTTGCAGGTGAGTGCTCTCTTAGCAATTCTGTTGCTGGCTAGTTGCAACTAGTGACGGGACTGCTAGTGTGCCATTGCTTTTAAAGTGGACCTGAAAACAAACAGCAAAGATTTGTCATTATGTAGGAATATTTAGAAATATTATTTTGCTTAAGCAGTACACTGAACAATGTATGTTTTTGTCTGGAATTTCACCTAAACCACAGCAGTGCACTTCCTAGTATGTGAGGATTCCAGGGTACTATTGTGCCCACAGCCTCAAAGCTGCAGTGCGAGATCCGAGGCTCTGCTGATTTGCTGAGGTCAGTACTGTGCTACTCACTGTTCTCCTTGCTGACTCTGACATAGGAAAGCAAAAACCTTGCCATTATCAAGATGGCTGTCTCCACATCTCCACACAGAGAATCATGGATGGGTTTAAGTTGCAAGCAAGCCATAGGCAATACTACTGACTATTCCTTTGCACTTTCTAACATGGTTGGATCAGGCAACATTGCAGCATTGGTAGGCCTCAACATACAGACAATCTGACACCTATAGACTTATTTTTTTGGGGCATAGTAAAGAATACGGTTTTTTAAGAGGAAGGCCCACACAGTGAAATAATTCAATGCACTCATCTCACAAGCATTTATGGATATTGATGCTAACCAGAATCTATTTTTTACTGTGTTTCACAAAGCTATGGACAAGAACCAGGAATGTTGTAATGTTGATGGAGGATATTTCAAGCACCTAACAGACTAAACAATGTCACAGTGTCAAGGACAGGTTCTACGAAGGTTGTGACTAAGAGACTAAAAATTACCTAATCAGTACTTTATACCCCTTTTTGCCATATCGTTCTTAATACCAGTAGAATAAAAGAAATAATAAATTTAAATTAAAAATAAATAAAATTAAAACTGAAATAGCATGATCCAATTAGTAATGTATAAGGTTATGCTTCCTGAGGAAGTCCCTTCTGGATGAAACGCGTGTTTTTTTCCCGACGGATGTTGGTTCAAACTTGTCTTGCCTACACACGGTCGCACAAATGTTGCTCGGAAATTCCGATGGTCAAGAACGCGGTGACGTACATCACTACGACGAGCAGAGAAAAATTAAGTACAATGATTCCGAGCATGCGTCAAATTGATTCCAAGCAGGCGCAGCACTTTTGAGCGTCGGAAATGGCTGCACACGGTCGGAAATTACGACAAGAACTTTTCTTGTCGGAAAAATTGAGAACCTGCTCTCAAACATTTGTTGTCGGAAATTCCAACAGCAAATGTCTGATGGAGCCTACACACGGTCGGAATATCCAAACAAAAGCTCACATCGAACATTTGTTGTTGGAAATTCCAATCGCGTGTACGCGGCAAAAGTGTACCTTTTTTGAGCAAGACACCTTTTACTTATAGGTGGAGTAACAGAACACATAACTTTATGCTTATTCATTTTTTGGCACATAGTGTGGAGTTTTCTTCTTGAGTAAGCTGTTGACACAATTATATATTCTAAATAATTATTGTCACTTTATTACAAATCTTCTTGTGGGTAAAATTAGCCCTGTTTTTTTATATTTCACATTTCAATTAGTAATTTATACCTACATTTGGCCCACCCTGTATTTTGAAGTGCAAGCTTTTAGAAACAATTCAAGTACTTTCTTCAGTCAAATTTGTTTACCAGTAATTACTTATTTTTTTTACTAGTATATCTGGGTTTAAAGGATGTTTTATTGTGACAAATAGGGTGTTCTATCAGTCTTAAAATTATATAAATATCTGTTCTATTTCAAAGGTGTATTTTAAAGGGAAACTCCAGGAAATGTTATCAGAAAGAACAGCAGGTTTTAGACGAAACAGTAGATGTTAATTATACTTACCTCCCAGCTGTCCTTTCTGGGATAAAGCTTTACAAAGGCACTGATGCCAGCAAAGCAGAACCATTAGCTGCCTACTTCCTGATATGCAACATGACAACATATTTATGTACAGTACCAACAGAGGCAATGGCAGGTCAAAAGTTTTCCATCCTCGCTGACACTTTTTTTCCCAGTCTCCCAGACTTTGGGACAATATCCCAAAGTCATTCATGTCATCCAACAGTCTCCATATATTGCCATCATAGCCTTACGTCATTCGAATCTTATAACTGCTCAGTGTTTTTTTTGACAATCTTGAGTATACTTGGTGCTATAAACTGGTATTGTTTATATCCATAAGATGTGCTGTTTCTGACTCAAACGTGCCCCAAAACAAATGTGGCAATAAATTCAAAAAATGTGTAACTTGACCATGACATATGCATTAAAAATGAAACAGTCCACACTGTGTATAAAGTGCTATGTGCGACCATACAAGGTGTATATATACTGTGCTGTAATCATGCATTTATAGCAAAATAGAAATGGTTAAAAAAACCTGCTGCAACAAATACATCTAAAGTAAACAAGTGTTCCAAAAGTTCATATAAAATTACTGGTGCTCCAACGACTTGTGTTTGCATAAAATAAATATGTGGTTCCAACTTTCCAGATGTAGTTTACAAGAGAATGTCCTTGTGAAAACAAATGAATCCAAAGTGCATGTGCATCACCACGTGTTGTAAAGGAAAGATGGGCCGCTTACCAGATAGAATGATCTCACAAAGAGACCATATGCGTGAGTATAAACTCACCTCTAATGCCTTGTACACACAATCGGAATTTCCAATGGAAAAAGTCAGACGGAATTTTTTCATTGGATATTCCGACCGTGTGTATACCCCATCGGACTTTTTTCCATCGGAAATTCCGAGGAATTCCATCGGAGTTTCGATAGAGAACATGTTCTTTTTTACTCCGATGGAATTCCATCGGAATTCCGATGTGATTTTGGCCGGTCAAAAGTCCGACCGTGTGTACGGGGCATAAGAGTAGGTGGTCAGCCAGCCTTGGGAGACAGATCCAGGCTCACGTATCTCACAAAATGTAGTAATAAAAGCAATGGAGAGGGCTCATAGTGCATTGATGTATAAAAAACTCATTCATTGAAAACAAAATTGCATTTACAACATGATTGTTTGAATCGGGTAGATAATCGTAAGTAGTGCACGGCCCACGTGTTGACGTCACGCTACTGTCTCTGAACCAACGTGTTTCCCCAAAAAAGACATCGACCGGGAATGAAGGAAAATTGTTCCTCTGCGATCCAACATTAACAACAACTGGTATTGTTGTGTATGTGGGGATCCCAGAGGAACAATTTTCAGGTAAATGTGTAACATATTTGGCAACTGAAGCTTACCAGAAACCGATTCAAAGACCATCCTTACACACCAGACCCACAGGTGGCAGGCATCTGGTTTTATGGTTAGCATGAACGTTATAGTATTATGCACACTGAGCAGTGTATCATTATCTGCAGCAGGATTTATTATAGAAATACTAACATTAGTTTAATGTCCTTCAAATCTACATTATTAATACCATTAAAGATTAGAGGTAGAAAGGATGTGTGCAGTAAGTGTCTAAAGTGCCGTAATGGGGGAAAACTACGTGATTAATTTGTAGCATAATAACCCATTTTATAATTGCACTTAATTTAGTGTGAAGTTTTACCAGGACTCCTGTGGCTAAGGATATAATGCTTTCCCGCCCAGCCATTACATTGAGCTAATTTGTCATGAACATAAATTATTACAAAATCAGGGGTTACTTCAAGCAGTAACACAGTTACAGTGACAACAATATCCAATGATAATTTGTGTTTGTGGAAGGCATATGTCACTGTATGTCATCATTATTGCGTCTTGGAGGTCATAGATAATCAAAGCATTTCATTGCTGCAGTTACATTGATGTTCAGTCATTGCATGATTTTTCATAGCAAATATATTCCCTGTTTGGACACAGTCTATCAATGTCTTCCTGCATGATTATCAACCACAATGTTTGCGTATCAAATCAAAAATGGGTATTACAATTATCTATGGGAGATTAACCGTACTATAACTTACTCCTGTAACTATGTTTGCGTCAGTTGTAGACCATTAGAATGTTGAATATATCTAGTTTTAAAGGTTCAATTCACAAAGCTTTAACACCATCATAACAAATCTTTATTTTAAGACATGTGACTGTAATCAAACTTTACTGGGCTGATTTGGACTCCAGTTGATTTGCTAATGAAGTAGGGAATGTTCACTTAGCTTAGTAATTAAGGAGAATCTGTATTCATTTTAAATAGCAAGCATGTACAATGGAAGTTGAAAAACAAAAATCCGATCAGTGCTCAAAAACACCCAACTACTTTTGGATGTTGATATATACTATAATAAATGGGTAACATTGTAAAAACGAGACAGAATTATATGCATTCAATATATTTATTGTCCCCTTTACTTAACACCACTTATCTGTCCTTTCCTTTGGTAATGAAGTTAAGAAAGGAGTGCAATCAAAAATTCTGAAATTTGTATTATTTTTTTTTTAATTAAATTCATTAATAGTTAACTGAAGCACCTTTTGTGTTGGGTGGCTGAAGAATCCTTGTTGTGTAAATTAGCCTATTTACACCTATTAATGAAAACGGAAACAAGAATACTAAAAAGAATACGAAAGAAAAAAGTAAAAACATTGGCTATAGCAACCAATCAGATAACTTTGTAAACTCAGTTGGTTCCCAGTAGCTTTCTCAGTGCTTTTACTCCTCAAGTTCAACACTTTACCACTTTAATGAACACTCTTGGGCCAAGTGGTAAGGGTTGCTAGCAAGGGCTCAAAAATGCCTAAAAAAAATACCCCATTTGCAGGTTCAATTAATTCAGCCTTAGGGTTCTATTTTGCTGTGCATTCCTCCAACCAGTCTGTTTTCCTTTCATATAGTGGACATTGAGGTTAATTTTTTAAAGGAGTAGGAAATTAAACCCAAAAGCAAAAATATATATATATTGGAGTTTATCAGATCTAATAAACGAATTTTATCCACTATACATTTATCTTTTTATGGCAGTAAATGTGTCTATATCATGCTAGAATTTAATATGTATGTGATATACCAGCAATACGTTTTCTATTTTAAAAAATTATTAATTATTAATATCAAATTTAATTTGTGTATCATTTACCTTTTTTTTACTTTTATTAAAGCTCTACCAACATAAAAAGAATCTGTGTAATTTAGGAGAATTCTGTTTAAATTATGTTACTATTTCACTACGTATAGATCAAATGTAGGAAATGACAGTAACAAGACGAGTCAACAAGATGAAGGAAATTATTCAGATATTTTCAACTGCCAAACATCTGCTTTCTTTCATAAAATCATATCTCTTTATTTGGTCCGGGATGCACAATCGGGCCTGAAAGTTTTGATTGTTGCATGGCAACCATAATGCTTAAGCATCAGCTATGCTTGATGATATGGAAAAGGTTTATTAATGCTGCAGGCTTGTCTATATAAATATGTTGTGATGGCACCTGCATCTTTTATTTTCTAACTTCTGTTAGACACGACAATAAGTTAAGTTGGACTTTACATTGTACTTCTCATTTTTTAATAAAAACATAACTAAGACTACAGGGGATGTCACAGAAAAGTATAAGCAGAGGAAAGAAAAAAAGGACAGGAATCATCTGACTACTGCTTACTATCCTGCTGTGCTGCCTCGGGCTCTTACACATTTCCATTGAGTTATTTTATGATCAGGCCAGTATGTTATTGAAATATTATCTCTTTAGCCTTTCTCATTCTGGTAAGAAATGACAGTCTCAGAACAGTAATAGACACAGAGAACAAAATGTGAAGCTACTATTAAAACCTAGCTGGGTCAGAGAACTTCAGCTTTGTTCAATGCTGCCTTATGAAAACAATACTTGATTGCTACGTGTGTAATTACACGGACACGCTAGATTTAATGACATCGCGGAATAAAAGGAATCTTCAACTGAAACTGTGAAACTGTGAATAGTGTTTTGGAAATGATGGGGGAAGGAGTGCTGTGTGTAACATTGTGATATGTCAGGTTTTAACGTCGGAAGATAGGTGTTCATAGGTGTTCATTTTTCAAGCAATTCTCTACCAAAACGTCCCTGATTTAACCTTCTATTAGCCCTAACATTAATCTCATTTTAAATAGACATTGTTGCCGGACCATCCCTTTCCATTTGACTATATGTGCATTTAAAGTGGTTATAAAGGCTTAAGTCCCCCTTATACTTACCTGAACCAGCAATGTGCACAAGATCAGCCAGTGGCGTACCAATTGGGGGGCGGGGGGGCGGTCCGCCCTGGGTGCCACACACTGTGGGGGTGTCAGGCCAGCACCCCCCATGAGTGAAGCGGTGACAGCAGGGCGGGCTCAGGCAGTGCAGCGGCATGGTGGCAGGGCAGCCAGGGAGAGCCAGGAGAGCCGAGCTGTGACAGGGTGTGGGGGTGCCTGGGCTGGGTGTGGAACATACCACTACCCGGGTTACACCCAGAGCCGGCCGATCGGTGCAGGATAAAGAAGACACTCTCTCTCCTCCTATACTGGCAGGAGGAAAGAGAGACAGTGAGCAGCGCCTAATAGAGGAACTGCTAGGCTTAACTTTTTAAGTTAACCAGCAGGAAATTGGTTGCTAGCAACCAATTATTAGCTTGTTAATATGAAAAATTAACTCCAGCAGTTTCCACCCTCTGTTCAGCGCTGCTGTGTCTCCCCCTCTGGCTGCATGATTAAGGTAGGAAGGGGCTGGGGGGGTGTTTATGTAACATGCAGGGGTCCAGAGAGGTGTGGGGGTCTATGTATCATGCAGGGGTCCAGAGCTGCGGGGGGCCCTGTATTTAAAGGGGTCCAGAGGGGCAGGATGCTGTGTAATGTAAAGGAGTCCAGAGGTGCAGGGTGCTGTGTAATGTCAAGGGGTCCAGAGGTGCAGGGGGCTGTGTAATGTAAAAGGGTCCAGAGCTGCGGGGGGCTGTGTAATGTAAAGGGGTCCAGAGGTTTAGGGTGCTGTGTAATGTAAAGGGGTCCAGAGGTGCAGGGTGCGTGTAATGTAAAGGGGTCCAGAGGTGCAAGGTGCTGTGTAATGTAAAGGGGTCCAGAGGTGCAGTTGTGGAGAGGGGGTACACAGTAGTGACAAGAGATATTAGGGGATGCAGAGGTATGAAGGCGGGGGTTACATTTTAACATGGGGCGGGGTGCCAGATATAGGATCCGCCCCCGGTGCCAAATGCTCTAGGTACGCCCCTGAGATCAGCTTCTCTCTTTCGGGTCTTTCCTTCCTCATAAGGTCAGAGCCATTGACTTCCACTGCTGTCAATCACAGCCAGTGAGGAGAGAGCGGTGAACACATTATAAAACATTATAAAATATCATATTGTAAGCAAAATTATATGAATAAATCTTGATTCCTTCCAGGTGTAAGATGGGTTGTTGCAATGAACTCCTTTGTTAGGTGTTGATACCCGAACTGCCAGCACAGTCAGAATAATAAAGAAACTGTTAGGCAGGACTAGTTTTCCAATTTCTTCTAGAACATAAGTGTACAATGGAATACAGAGATTTTTCCTTTTTTTTTTTTACAAGCGATCATTATACATTTTTAAATACTTTTAATTTTAAAACCTTTTTGGATACAGGCCCCTATTTTAGTTCTGCCTTACAAGACTGGGTGCTAACATCATCTTACATATAGTTACATAGTTACACAGTTAGGTTGAAAAAAGTCCATCTAGTTCAACCAAAAAAAAAAAAAAATACAACCCCATATACACAATCCTTCACCCACAGTTGATCCAGAGGAAGGCAAAAAAAAAAAAAAACAGCCAAGCATGATCCAATTTGCTACAGCAGGGGAAAAAAATCCTTCCTGATCCCCCAAGAGGCAATCGGATATTCCCTGGATCAACTTTACCTGTTAATGTTAGCACCCAGTTATATTATGTAGATTTAGGAAAGAATCCAGGCCTTTTTTAAAGCAATCTACTGAGCATGTGCATGCACAGTATGAAAATTAGGTACGGGATCTTCCTGGCACTAATGACCCTTTTGAAAAATTGAGCTGCACAAAAACGTGAGCATGTGCAGATGCGTGGATTGCCATTAAAAATGTATGTCATATGGTGAATTATTGGCACCACCACACATCTGCAAAAGGGCAGCACGCTTCAGTGCATAACGGGAAAGCACACAGTTTTATACGTGTTTCTGCAATGCTGAAGTATGAACATTGCCTTAGTTAAAGTGGTTGTAAGCCACCATTCATAAAATTTGACCTAAGCACATACTGTATATCTGCAGTGTTTACTTATCTCTCCCCAAAGCTCTAAGTGCTGAGTCTTTCTGCTGCTCCGTTCCTCTGTTATCAGCAGAGTCACTTCTGACAAGTGCTCCATCACACAAGATAACAGCAGCTGAAAATTTGTGTCTAGGGAGGGAGCTTAGAGGTAGATAAGCAGAGAGTTTGTCTATTCATAATGCATGTTCCTTTGTTCCTCTGCTTATGTGGAGGTTTTTTTTTTGGGTCCCTTTCCTCCAATCATCTCTCACACAGTATAAACCCAGACTCCACACCCACTCCTGAATGAGGAAACAAGATTTCATCTTGACCAACATGATCTGCACTTTCCAAAGAGTGTAGAAAAGGAAAGACAGCAGATACACATGTAAAACTTATGTAGGGAGATTTGTTTCATCTCGGTGTATCATCTGAGGCTGCACACTTCACTGAGTATAGGAGAGGGTTTACAACCACTTTAAAGGGGGAATGGCCTGCTTTATGCAGAATAGGGACGTGTTGCGCCTTTTGTCAACATTTTATTTCTGTCTTTGTCACTGGTGGTTCGATTTCCTCTAACTTTCTTTCCAAAATAGGGCAAAGATTGATGGGAAAAAAAGGAAAAAAAAGTAGAAGGCTAAATTAAATCTCGCTCAGTTTTTACTTGCTATGTGTTTTAACATTGGGGAGATTACCCCTGCTTCATATATGGTAACTGGGATATATTTCTGAATATAGTGGGGAAAGATTAGAAGCACCGTTTGGTTGTAACTCTTCTCTATCCAGAACAGAAGAAATAAAAGCTTTAGCAGGTGCTCCACCTTAATGATGCCATACATAAGATTTGGGAAACATCTTAGTAATCGATCATTAGAAAACACATTGCATGGCAGGTATACAAATACACATGCAATGTTTTTTATTTCCATTGATCTACTCAATATTGGTCAGAGGTCAGTTTTTTTTTGGTATAAGCATTTTTTATGTAGATCCATGACACTTTGTAATATATATGGGTTGTGCCCATCTGGTGGCATTGATTCTGCAGTGTTTGTTATCAATGTATCCTTTGCACAGCAAAAATAGAGATGCAGAGCAGATGTTGCCTTCCTAATTTCAGACGATTTACAGTGAATCATCTTAGCCTCTCTGTAAAAATTTTAACTTAATGGAGTCCTGGCATTTCTGATGAGCTGGGTGCTTAATTTTATAGAATAACCTATTGAACAAGCTGTTCTTGGACATTCCCATCTCAACTAAATGTTAAAAGTATTAAAATTCACATTAGCGTTACAAGGAAATTTTGCATGGGTAATCCTTTAATACAGTGTTTTATGGGTCTATTAGCTGCACAGCAGCTGGTGACATGATGAATTTAATCCATTAAAATATTCAGTAAGAGGTTTAAAAGTCATCTTTTTTCAAGCATAATCATGCTGCAGGGGAAGTGAACCATTCTTAGGGCGAGAAACAAGGTGCTGGCTTCACAATGACAGGTGGAAAAAGTGCCACTTGGAATATATACAGAAGTGAGCAGGTTGAAAAACTACCATTACGACATTACATTACCACATATCTGGGCTGTTGTATAGAACCCAGACTGAAGAAAGCTGAAGCAAAGTAAAAAGCTGTCCATAGTAATTGCTCTATTCTCTCAAGGTTTTCTCACTCCACTTTTTACATCAGTTCAGTTGTATAGTATGTTATCGTGCAGTTGGCTAGAGGCAATAGAACTGCAACTGAAGTACAGCCATAACCATAACAGCAACAATTATTCCCTTGGAGTGCCCCATTCATCCTACTACCTCCACCCCATCACACGCTGCAAGGGTTTTATGCTCCTAGGATCTAGAGGTAAAAGAATAAGTGGTAATACTTCCTTTACCCCTCTCTCCAAGACATGCTACTGGTCCCCCAAAGCCTCTTCTCTACGGTGCTCCAGCCAGCGGTCACATGCTTACATAATCAAGTACAATGCAGGACCAATATTCCAACATTGTATGCAGGAACAATGATGTTCCCCCCACAATCTGGAGCACCAGAGAGAAGCCAATTGGCTGCAGTCGCTGATTAGTGTATTCTGACAGAGGAAGTGTCTGTCCATTATAGTTAAGAAGCATTTAACCCTTGCAGTGTGGGGAAGAGAGGGCACTCAAAGGTGTTTTTTAACAATACAAAAAGATCAGCTTTAAATTTTAGATAGAGTAGGGAGGGATTAAAGCACCTGTCAGCTTTTATTGCTGTTTGTGTCCCCGCTAAGTTGATTCATCTTCTCAATTTGTCATATTGTCCACTGTGATGGGAAATCTAAATGTAGCGCTGCTCCCGGAGGACCGAAGAAGACGCTTGGTAATATGGGTTCTCTGTTGTATGCCTTGACTCCAAGAGCAACCTCAGCCCCTCTGGCACACCTGGTTGGGTGAATGTTCCTGCACGCACTTATGGAACACAAGCGTAGATACCTTTAACTCAATCGTGAATTAGTATTCGGAAATAGAGACAAAACTGTTTAATGGTAAATGAATGGTAAATTAACCAAATGTATTGGTATGGGTTTGAGTAAATGGTGGTTTGAGCATAAATGAGCGCACAGAAACATTCAGACACAGTCTGCTAAACAATGTGATCTTTAGGCCAAAGTAACTTGGGTTAAAGTTCTGTACCACTAGACTGGAATCAACTCATAAACCAGCAAGATCAGCAATGAGCAGTGCATATAAACATTAACTGCAATGTGAATAATAATACTATAAGTCTATAACTAATACAGAGTGCACTCTAGTAGAGTGACTAGGATATGGCGCAATGTCCCCTGAGAGGTTACTCTTAGCATAAGCAGTAGGTGAAGGTCTCTGTGTAGCAACTGTAAAGGGACAGTCTTTAGTCCTAACTCTTTAGCCGGCTAGCTTTGGGGTCCAGTTGTACTTTTATTAGTCCACTCTCCTCTCTGCCCCCAGGTGACTCTGGCTGTCAGCACTCCCAAACTTAGCACTCAGCAGTGGTGGCACACACTGGACAGCGATGTGAACTCTCCAGTCTCCCTCCTTCCAAAAGGAAGCTGTGTACTGTACAGCCTGAGAAATTTAAACTCTTTCCCCTCCTTCTGACAATCTCTCTCTGACAAATACAGATCAAAAGCTCTTGATTACAGTAGAGTCTCTCTCCTCTGGACTACAGTTCCCACAGTGCAATGTTGCCTGACTCAATCTATTGAACTTGTACTGCACAGCAGCTCCCTCCTCTTGCTGATATAAGGGCTTGATCACACCTAACTAAATTTCTAACCCTTAACAAACGCTCTTATAGCGTTAGTATGAGCATTAGACTTGAGTCAATGAACTTTAGTATGCAGACATCCCAACCTGCAAAAACTCATTTCAGGGAGGTGGCAAACTCATTTCAGGGAGGTGACGTTTCGCGCCGGTGCTGACCCCATTGACTGGGCACACATCAGGGCACAGGGCACACAGCAGGGCATGGGGCACACAGCGGGGTACTGGCACACAGCAGGGCACATCATGGGGCACATAGCAGGGCATGGGGCACACAGAGAGGCATGGGGCACACAGCAGAGCATGAGGCATACAGGAGGGCACACAGCAGGGCACATCATGGGGCACACAGCAGGGCACAGGGCACACAGGGGCACTAAGCACACATCAGGACATGGAGCACACAGCAAGGCATGGGGCACACAGCGGGCATGGGGCACACATCAGGACATGGGGCACACAGCAGGGCAGGGGGCACACATCTGGGCACAGGGCACATCATGGGGCTTACATCAGGACACAGGGCACACAGCAAGACATGGGAAACACAGCAGGGCATACAGCAGGGCATGGGGCACACAGCGGGACACTGGGCACACTGCAGGGCACACAGCAGGGCATGGGGCACACAATGGGACACTGGGCAAACAGCAGGGCACACAGCGGGGCATGGGGCACACAGTGGGACACTGAGAACACCGCAGGGCACACAGCGGGGAATGGGGCACACAGCGGGGCATGGGGCACACAGCAGGACACTGGGCACAAAGCGGGGCATGGGGTACACAGCAGAGCAAACAGCGGGGCATGGGACACACAGCAGGGCACTATGCACACAGCAGGGCATGGGGCACACAGTAGGGCACACATCCCAGCACTGGGCACATTACAGCAAGATCCAAGCAGCTGCTGTTACATTACTTGCAGAGTAGCTTGGGAAGCGACTGTCATTACCTCTCATGGCATGCTCCTCCCTGCTGGCCCTTCCTCTCTTCTAGTCCGAGGTGATGACAGATCTAGTTCCTGCAAAGCGGCTGTGATTTTACCTCTCATTGCACGCTCCCCCCCCGCTGGCCCCTCCTTCCCTCCCGTCCACCCCAGAAGCACCTGGGGTGGACGGGAGGGAAGGAGGGGCCGGCGGGGAGGAGGGTGCCATGAGAGGTCTAAGCGCAGCATGGGGCACCAGCATGGGGTATGTCTCCAGATCTCCCGGCTATGTCCTGCCCCATCCCCTGGCCACAGACAGAAAACGAAGCAGCTCGAGCGGCCACCGTGGCCATACTCCATTCGGCCGCACGGGTTGCTCTGTCTGTGGCGGACAGTCCCAGCCGGGAGATCGCCCAGCGCTTGCGGGTGTCTGGGAGCCCGCAGTCAAATGCGGGACACACTCGCGGGGAGACTTGAGAAGTCTGAGTATGGGTGTTAGACTGGCATTTTACAAGCCTTAAAAACACTCCCCAAATGCCCTATATCAGTGATGGCGAACGCGTGGCACGCGTGCCGCTCCCGGCACGGCAAGCCGTCTCTGTGGGCACGCCAGGAGAAAAGCACTTACTGACCGGCAGAGCCGGTACAAAGCAGGGGGGAAGGGACAGACGCCCTGGGCAATACCATTTGCTGAAGGGAGGGGGGGCGCAGATGAAGTGCTGGCACTGGCAGTGTGCTTCATAGTACATACACACTAGCCGGCGCTGCTAATAGCTGTAATATAGTCTACTCTAACGATGTGCCAAGAGCGCTCCTGCACCTGGCAGAAGCCAAGACAGACCGCACCAGCACTTCCCTGTCAGCGCTTTACTCCACTATGAAGGCGATTCGTAGTCCCGTCCCATCGGCGTGACGTCCCTCACGGCCGGAGGCGGGATGGGAGAAGATCATAGAGAGCTGCTGCAGAAGCTGCAACCTAGAGGAGCCACCGAGGAGGAACCAACAACGTGTGTATCACACTAGACACAATAGTAAGCACTAAACAGATAATGAATGCCATGCCATCTGCAGATATTATAATGTACTGTCTGGATCTGATTGGGGGAGGGGAGAACACTGAGGGGAGGTTAATTACCAATGCTACCTATTTTTTAATTTCTGTAATATGCAGCATGGGGGCGTTAATGTACTGCCACTGGTCACGAATGCATCAGTGACCAATGGCAATACATTAACCCCCCCCATGCTGCATATTACAGAAATTAAATAGCATTGGTAATTGACCTCCCCTCAGTCTTCTCCTCTCTCCCAATCAGATCCAGACAGTTCATTTATTAATGATGCATTCGTGACCAGTCACAATTAGTTGCATTACTGGCACCAGGCTGCTCAGTGACAATTGCAGCCACAGATCTGCCACCCCACCATACTCTGCCATCCCACCATACCCTGCCATCCCACCATACCCTGCCATCCCACCATACTCTGCCATCCCACCATACATACTCAGTGATACCCAGATATACTCGGTGATACCCAGCCATCCCACCATACTCTGCCATCCCACCATACTCTGCCATCCCCCCCAGACATACTCAGTGATACCCAGCCATACTCGGTGATACCCAGCCATACTCATTATTAGCGTCATTGGGAAACATTTTGTCCCCCTCATTGGTGACATGGTGCCTTATTATAGGTGTCATTGCATGTGTCAGGTAGGTCAGTATAATGGTCAGGTAGGTCAGTGTAATGGTCAGGTAAGTCAGTGTAATGGTCAGGTAAGTCAGTGTAATGGTCAGGTAGGTCCGTGTAATGGTCAGGTAGGTCAGTGTAATGGTCAGGTAGGTCAGTGTAATGGTCAGGTAGGCCAGTGTAATGGTCAGGTAGGTCAGTGTAATGGTCATTCAGAGAGGGATGATCAGTCCCATCCTCTGTACAGAGCCGCTGGCAGGTTTAATTCTGTGTTGGCACTTTGAAAGTAATGAGTTGGTTTGGCATCGCGGTTTGGGCACTCGGGCTCAAAAAGGTTTGCCATCACTGCCCTATATGCAGTTTTCAAACGTTTGAGTAGCGTTAAGGCACGTTAAAATTGCTCCACAAATGGGATATTACAGGAAATAAACACATTTTAACACGCCGCAACCACACCGCAACCGCACTGCAAACACATACCAGGGCATTTGGGAAGTGTTACCATAGACTTGAATGGGAGGTGTTGAAAGGCTTCAACCACCTCCTGACTTGACATGAGTCTTCAATTTTGAAGTGAAGTGACACTAACGCTTTATATTTTGATAATGTGAACAGCACTATGTGCTGTCCATTGTATCATTTGCATAGGCGTTTGAGGGGATTTTTTAACACCCCTCAAATGCTTGTTTGTAATGCCAGTGTGAATTTAGGCTAACTGTTAACCAGGTCAGCACCACAGGGCAGCGGCCACAGAGAGCAACCTCTTTCACTCTCCTTTCTTAGCCAAGCACCTGGTTACATACATTTTACAGATGTCCCTAGAACAAGATTGGAAGGGTAAGGGGAAATCTACCAATGGGGAAACCTGTTTCAGTGTAAAATGTCCAAGGGGGGGATTGCTCCTCACTTTTGAGATATTTTTTTACTTCCTGCTATGCATTTGGGACAGGAAGAGAAGGGAAGTCTCCCTTGGACACAGACAGTAAAAAAGGCTATTTAACCATCCCCATACTATATCTATGTAGCACACAGACCCTTTCTGCTCTATCTTAGTTAGCAGAGAGGCACATCTGCTACTTGCCCCTTGTCCAACTCCAGGTATGGAGAGGCGAGCGGTGTTAGATTTTATTTTTTTGGGCCCTGCGGCGAGTTACCTCCTCAGAGTGGATCCCTGGTCTCCGTTTTCTAGGCGGAAGTCCCTTTTGTAATAAAGCCAATGTCCACACAGGTGTAAAAAACCTAAGCAGCAAGGTTTTATTATTTTCTTGAGGCAAAACTTGGAAGAGAGAGAGTAGAAACGACAAGAAGGGGAGCGTTCAGGCACGCAACACTTAAGCAACACTCGTCGCCACTCAAGCCTGAATGGGTTTTGCTCACCCGGATAGTCCCTTTTAGAGCGGTCCTAGCAGCCGGTGTGGAGCACGAAACAACTACTTGCGATTTCCCTGGGATACGATCAGGAGATCCTCTACCTCAGAATCCTTAAGTTCCGAACTTTCCGGCCTAGTAATAGTTAGTCCTTAGGTGCCAATGGGCACATTACCAGGCTTTTGGCGGATAGGAATCCTTCCCTCTGACAGGTAACCAGGCCTCTCCCGAGACAGTGACTTCTTCACTAGTCCCCTTGGGACCGATCCTCCCCTGGTTTCCTCTCCTTCAGAGTGGGTAACCCTCACTTGGGTACCCCGGGAGTCTTTTTCATGTGTAGGCCGCAGCCAAAGGTGCTGGGCCTACCTGCAGCGATGCAGTCTCGGGCTAAAGGTGCCCGAGACCGAAACACACGCACGCACCCCATGAGGGCCCCCTGGAATCTCCTCACGCCTAATGGCGTCTGCCCCTTAAGTATCCTCTCCCAGCATGCACAGCGGGTTGACCACGCCCACTGCAAGCTGCCGAGAGAGGACACCCAATGGTGTTGCAATACTCCCTGTGGTTCTACCTGAGCCGGAGATGACAATGCCACCTACAGGCAACACTGCAGCCAGGCAATATCACATCAGAGCAGAAGCAAGTTTTTAGGAAATTAACAGTCTCAGCCCAACTATTGGCTCAGACTAACCCCTAAATTTGAACATAGCTCCCCCTAAATTGGGGAGGGCGCTACATCTAAAACAAAAATAAAAGTTTTGGCTATGACTAAAGTGAATTGAAACCCAAATTATTAGCCTCAAGATGTAGTGGCTGCATTGGTTTCTGCATTAAGCTGTAATATAATACATTTTTGTTGTTAGGTTTAGATACCTTTTAAGACCTATTGAAATCCCCAAATAAAAATGTAATATATTGTAGCTCATCAGTCTTTAGTGGCTGTTTTAGTTTTTGCATTAGGCCCCTTTCACACGTACGGATCCCGTGAGGATCCGTACCTTTCCCATCTGCTTGCTCAGCGGAGATCGCTTCGTTGATCCCCGCAAAGCCAGCAGATGACAGGACGGTCCCTGCACACTGTGCAGGTACCGCCCAGTCAGATCTCTGTTCTCCTCTATGGGGGGATCGGATGAACACGGACCATCTAGGATTTTCCTCCGTCTGCAGAAAGGGAGCATAGCGAAGACGGATGATATCGGGTATCAGCGGATGTTCATCCGCTGACACCCGCTATCCCATAGGAATACATGTATGTCCGTATTTTATCCGAAAACTGAAGGATGAAATACGGACATTCGGTCCGCACGTGTGTAAGGGGCCTAAGGCTGCAATATTATAACATTTTGTTTCTTGGTTTAGATATCATATATTACTCAGTGCTAATGTCAGCAAAGTGAAGCTCCAGGTACCAACAATAATAATGGAAACAAAGAGGAGCTATGGCAAAAAATTTAATAAAATTAAAAATGTGATTCAAATACTTGAAATGCTAATGCTACCCAGGAAACATTGCAGCTGTGCTAAAGTCAGAAGGTCTAAAATACTTTACAACAAGTTAGTTATCCCAGTGGCAAGGGTCACCAGGACAAATAGCGAAGGCAAATCTTCTCAGTAGGGACAGAGACAGCAACGAAAACCAAAGAATGGGTTTAAATAGAGATCCTTAGCTCAGTTCAATTACTTAAATTTGGCCACAAAATTTGGTCTCCTCCCAAAGGGCAGAGGTCACCCAAATTTGAGTAGTTACATATAATTGAACCAGGAGTGCCAAACATATGTTTCTTGGAGTCTAAAAAAGTCTAAAAGTATTTATTTGATTCCACAAATGACCAAAAGAAAAAAGGCAGCAAGACATTTCGGGGGCCAAAACAACTCCCCCGTGTCTAATGGGTTTGAGTAAAGAGTTAAGATCTCAGACACATCAATCAAAGCCAAGATATTAACCACTTGGCGTCCGCGCTATAGCCAAATGATGACCACAGCGCGGACCCCAATTGCCAAGAGGACGTCAATAGACGTCCTCCCCTTCGCACGCACTGTGATCATTAAGACTCAGGTGATCACAGATCCGAGTAAGGGGCTGATCCCGGCCCCTTACCACTTGATCAGCTGTCAGCCAATGACAGTTGATCACGTGATGTAAACAAAAGCTCAGTAATCTTTTTTTTTCTCCTCACGTTGATAGTGTGAGGAGAAAAAAAAGCCGATCACCGGCTTATGTGTAAGGGACATCGGTCCCGAAGAGGAAGAGGCAATTCTGCCTCATCTCTGCAATCAGTACCCCATGCCAGTGCTACCTGCCATTGCCACCTGCCAGTGCCCACCAGTGCCACCTATCAATGCCCACGAGTGCTACCTATCAATGCCCACAAGTGCCACCTATCAATGCCCACCAGTGGTGCCAATCAGTGCCTCATCAGTGCCACCTAGCAGTGCAACTTACCAGTGCCGATCAGTGTGCCCATTATTGCCACCCATCAGTGCCTATCACTGCCACCCATCAGTGCCCATCACTGCCAGCTATCAGTGTCACCTATTAGTGCCACTTCTCAGTGCCCACCAGTGCCACCTATCAATGCCCTTCAGTGCCACCCATCAGTGCCACCTCTCAGTGCCGCCTATCAGTGCCCACCAGTTCCACCTTATCGGTGCCCATCAATTAAGCCCATTGGTGCCCATCAGTGCAGCCCATCAGTGCCCATCAGTGCAGCCCATCAGTGCCCATCAGTACAGCCTCATCAGCATACATCAATGAAGGAGGAAAATTACCTGTTTGCAAAATTTTATAACAAAATATAAAAAAATATATATATATTTTTTAAATCAGTATTTTTAAAAAAAATTAAACAAAAAATAAAAACCGCAGAGGTGATCAAATACCACCAAAAGAAATCTCTATTTGTGGGAAAAAAATGATAAAAATTTCATTTGGGTACATTGTTGTATGACCGTGCAATTGTCATTCAAAGTGCATCAGCGCTAAAAGCTGAAAATTGGTCTTGGCAGGAGGGGGTTTAAGTGGCCAGTAAGCAAGTGGTTAAAAATGTAAAAATACCTGTGTTGGTGCAGAGCAGCAGGGGCTGTAAAAACCTAACGGGGTTTTAAATCTTCACCACTCCAGTTAAAAAAAAAATATCCCTCTAATGTAGACTAACAGAACATAGACGAAAACTTTTTAGCCACCAATCTGACCAGTACGTATAATAAATTATATACCACCTATACCGATATACATATTTTTATTTTTTTTATTTCATACATTTTTATTGAGGAATGCAAGTAATAGAAAAATAAATATCCCTAAGTCTGTGAACATGTAGTATATATAACGTAGTATTAGGGGTCAAACAGTAAAATATGAAAAGAAAATAGTATGAATTCCTAGTGGGGAATGGTTGAGGGGCAGCTGTGGGTTATATATCCCATGCCACATACAGTAGAGTATAGTAGAGTATTAGCAGCCCTGAACACTTTGATGACATTTTTATTTCCTCAACAATGGTCAGAGGTCAATCTTTTTGGTGTAAGCAATTTTATGCAGGTCTGTAACACGGTGACACCTTGTCATATAAATGGGTTGTGCCCATCTGGTGTCATTGATTCTGCAGGGTTTGTTATCACTTTGCACAACACAAATAGAGATGCATAGCAGATGTTGCCTTCCCACATCCAGACAATTTACAGTGAATAATTTTAGTTTTCTGTAAAATTTTAGTGTTCCCCTAGCACAAGTTTACCTGCAATTACACACAGCAGAGTTATCTGCTGTACTCAAACAATTCTTGCATGAAAAACAAAAGCTCTGGGCACATAAAATGTATCACATATGTATAGGCTTTATTCAAGTTTGACAGGAGTTTAACGCTAAAGGCCATTTCCGATTGCTTTTAGCCACAACCTCAATTCTACACACATTTATTTGTAACTACTTGTTAACTTAACCACTTCCATACAGTGCATTTTCACCCCCTTCCTGCCCAGACCAATTTTCAGCTTTCAGCGCTGTTACACTTTGAATGACAATTGCGCGGTCATGCTACACTGTACCCATTTGAAATTTTTATCATTTTTTCCCACAAATAGGGCTTTCTTTTGGTGGTATTTGATCACCTCTGCGGTTTTTATTTTTTGCGCTATAAACAAAAAAAGAGCGACAATTTTGAAAAAAACACAATATGTTTTACTTTTTGCTATAATAAATATCCCCAAAAAATATATAAAAAAACGTTTTTTTCCTACAGTTTAGGCTGATATGTATTCTTCTACATATTTTTGGTAAAAAAATCGTAATAAGCGTATATCGATTGGTTTGCGCAAAAGTTATAGCGTCTACAAAATAGGGGATAGTTTTATGGCATTTTTATGGTTATTTTTTTTTTTTACTAGTAATGGCGGCGATCTGCGATTTTTACCTTGACTGCGACATTGCGGCGGACGATTCGTGCTATTAAAATGCATTTATTACTGTATAAATGTGACTGGCAGGGAAGGGGTTAACACCAGGGGGCGATCAAGGGGTTAAATGTGTTCCCTAGTGAGTGATTCTAACTGTAGGGGGAGGGGTCTCCCAAGGGGAGGAGACCGATCTGTGTTCCTCTGTACTGGAAACACACATCGGTCTCCTCTCCTCTGACAGGACATGGATCTGTGTGTTTACACACACAGATCCACGGTCCTAATGTGCTCACGGGCAATCGCGGGTGCCCGGCGGACATCGCGGCCGCCGTTCACGCGCATCGTGTGCCGAGTAACGCGGCGGGGCGCGCGCGCGCCCCCTAGAGGCTCGGGAGAAAAAAAAACGTCATATGACGGCGGACCGGAGGGACAAAGGGTTCCTGCCGCCGTCATATTACAATCGTGCGGTAGGGAAGCGGTTAAAGAGTAACTCCACTTTTGCTAAGAAAAAATCAATCCCGTCTAGGTGATCAATGTATATTGCAAGGATCTTAACAAAGTCCTACCTGTTTCTGTTCTTAGGGACAGTTCACACCACAATTTCTGCATTCCGGTAGCATTTCTGCATGCGCATTTTTGATGTGTTCCATTGCGTTTTAATCTGGTGTATTTTCCCTTCTTTTTTTTCCTCATTGCAATTAAGAACATGTGCATTCCAGTATGTTTTTGATGCATTTTGCCGCATTCCAGATGCGTTCAATACAGAAAACATGCAATATGTTCGACTTTTGTTGACTGTACTGGATTGTACTACACTGGTGTGAACTAGGGCCATTGGAATTCATGTTAAACACTGTCCATGCATTTTTTTCTTTATTTCTCCCTGGTGATTCTGTTAATAACACACTTCCTGTCCAAGTATGATTACACCCACTCACTTCACTGTATCTATGGTAGAGTAGCATTATTCCCCATGCTGCTCTCCTGATTTTGACTGCAAATACCTTCTCTCTTCATGTCCATTACATAGGGGGGTGGTTTACAGAGGATAGCTTGAAAAAAAAATAATTGTTATAATTTTAGTTGAGCTCACTGGAAGGTATAAGGACACTGCATATAGACAGAGAGGTAACACTTTGTACTGGCCTACCTTAAAGGGGTTGTAAACCCTTGTTTTAAAAAAAAAAAAAAACATGTCATACTTACCTCCACTGTACAGTTTGTTTTGCACATAGTGGCCCCGACCCTCCTCTTCTGGGGGTCCCTTAGCGGTGCTGGTGGCTCCTCCCCGCATCGAGTGTCCAAGTTGAAGAAGTGCTCTCCTTGGTGGACACCCGTGCAGGCGTGCTCCCGAGTCCCGCATCTGTGTCCATTTACACAGAATGCAGGATTCGTCCCCCCCCCGGCGCAGCGTCATTGGATTTGATTGACAGCAGCGGGAGCCAATGGCTGCACTGCTACCACTCTATCCAATCAGGACACAAGACACCAGCTAGTGCTGGTGTGTTCGTTCCCGGCCGGAAAAAGATCTTTAAAGAAGAACTTTATTAAAATAGCCAGTGACTATCTAGCAATCAGAAAATGTTTGGACAATGAACACATTGGGCAGGAACATGTAATTACAATATGGCATATTGAGTGCAAAGGTTCGGCATATCTTCAGTACAATCCAGCATATAGAGGGAAGTGGTCATAAGTATGTAATATACAATAGTAAAAAGTATATACTTATATGATGTCACCCCCTTAACCTGCCACCCATGGATTCTTCTATGGGAAATGCAGCCAAGCATCTAAGGACTGGCAAGCTTCAACATATTACATTTTTGTAAAGGAAAAAGAAACGGCACTCTAATTGTACCAACACAAAGACATCAATCACATGTAAAATTTTTATTACAAAGTTAAAAAGCCAGAGGCATAACCATATTGTGTCCATGAGCCACTAAGGGCAATAAATTATCATATAACAGTTCATAGACTGTATTGTAGACGTATGTTGTCTTAATGATCGATGCATTTCATGATCGCAGCTCTTCCTCGGGATCCATGCCATCATCTGAATTTGATGTCATTGACAGTAGATTCTAAAGAAACAAATCAAGCAAAAAGGTACCACACAATAAAGAAAAATCAGGCAACAAATAATATAAATACACAAAAAAAAAAAAAAAACTCCCAGAAACACATGCAGAGGGAAGAGGAACAAAAACATGCCACTAGGTGGGGTATTTTTTTAATTCATTTCGTTAATAAAAAGTATTTTTATTGATGTATGTGTATAAATTTGAAAGCATTAAAAGTCACGCCATGCATGTCACTCGCCTAGGCGAATAAATTGCACTTTGCCCACTGTCCTGTGCCATAGTCCTTCATATAGAGGGGAGGGCCTAGCAGCCCATCATCAGAAGAGTTGCTGGCTGAAACGGGAAGAGATGACCGCTTCCTGATGACATCATGCAAGAAGATAGTGTGGGACTGAGCAGGGAGTAAGAAGAGCATCTCAGCAGGACAATGCTGGATCTGCTGGATGGGTAAGTATCTTCACTGTGCAGGACCCGCAATCAGGTTTAGCAGGGGTTGAAAAAATGAGGGGGAGAGTAATGATCTACTTTAAAGCGAAAGTAAAGCCTGAAGCCTCGTACACACGACCGAGTTTCTCGGCAAGAACCAGCAAGAAACTTGCTGGCAGAGCTTTCTTGCCGAGTAAATCGGTCGTGTGTACGCGACTATCATGTTTCTCGTCAAGCAAACCGACAAGAATCTCGACGAGAAAAATAGAGAACCTGCTCTCTATTTTCTTGTCGAGATTCTTGTCAGCATGTTTCTCGACGAGAAAAGTGTGTGTGTGTACACTTACCTGTCCTCCGGGAATCCGGGAATCCCGCGCATGCTCAAAATGACTTTGACGCATGCGCGGTAGCTTCCTAGGCATAGGTAGGGTGTAGCAAGATGGCGGCGACAGCATCGAATGTGACGAGCGCACGCTCGTCCTAGTCGATGACGTCACCGCGTTCGCTCCATTCAAAGAACCGTGAGTTCTTTGAATGGAGCGTCTGTACACTCGGCCGGGACAAGTTTCTTGTCCAAGAATCTCGTCAAGAAAAAACAAGTTTCTTGCTGGTTCTTGCCGAGAAACTCGGTCGTGTGTACGAGGCTTTAGACTTGCCTTAGTGATTTTTGAGATTTTTTACCGACGGGTAAGCCTATAATAAGGCTTACCTGTAGGTAAAATTAATATCTCCTAAACGTGCACTATTTAGGAGATATTCACCCTGGATGCAGCCGGTGATGTCACGGCACATGCGCTTTGAAGGTCCGGCATACCATGCTGGACCTTCAAAGCTACGTGCCGGAACCGAGGGCTTCCACGTGCATGCACGTGAGTGACATCTTTATGGCTCTGGCCACACCCACCCTGCCGGTGCCCAAAAGAAAGACTGTGGGAAGATTTCAGCCCTCTCAGCAGTGACAGTGTGCCGCTGGAGGGCTTTGTTCTTAGGCAAGTATTTCATAATGTGCTAGTATGCTATGCAATTGTCTTACAGGTGTTTTTTTTTTTTTAACTGTTGCGGTTTACTACCGCTTTAAGTTGTTATACACCAACATTATTCCGACAGCTAATTGTCAATTCATATTGCATATAAATATATAAAAAAAGACACTGCACTTAGCACACAAGTGCTTAGCTGACACTGTACTTAGACATAGCATAGCTGTACCCCTAAGCCCTGGTATTAACGTGTCTTAAATTATCTTGATTAGGAACAAAAGGGGCCCATTTAAATGAATGAGCCATTACTGCTTGTGACAGAAAAATTACATTAATTTCAGAAAAGGTATTGGATCTTAATTCTAATCTAGTTTTGTAATTCTATTATTTAACTGCTGCAAACAAATTACTACCAGATGAACACATTTTGTGGCATTTTTTATCAGAATGGGAAAAAAAGGACACTTACAAATATTGCACTGAAGTGGGAAATCACTGTGCCGTTATGATAGCTCAAAGGCAAACGACAAGGGAGAAGCTTTGAAGCATAACATACGTAACTAGGGAATATGAACGCTTCCACCTGGATATGTGTAAAGTAATCATCAGAAGCCCTCTGTTTGATTACATCTACGCTCAGATACTCGCTGGATTCGTTTAGGAGAACGATACTCTTGACACTGTTGTATTGCTATTAAATATTATTATCCCCGTTCTGAATTGTGCGTCGCGTGCATCGCATGCCATGTGAAACCACAAATGTTGATTGTTTTAGAGGCAGCGTAAATACATATGTATTGTTTATGCTCGTACTGGGATTCATAGATCGCGCCTTTAACCCGTTCTGTTCTATTAACGCTCATCTCTAGTTTTGCTTAATGCCAAGCACTAGGGATAATGTGTATTCTGCATGTAGACAATTTCACACTCCCATAATTCACTGATGAAATGTTCCACTGAGGCAAAATTTTCAGCAGTAAGTTCTATTCAATTTGTAAGGGACAGACCGTTATAAATGCTCAGAGCTCTATCAAGGGCATTTTCCCCCTTAATGAGCAGCTCGGAAAGAGACATTGTTCAAGAGCAAAGGTTCAGCCTGAAACCAGCCACAAATCACATTTCACATTTCATTTATCAGGACCAGAGATGACAGGATATCATCTGATCCCCAGGGAGCTATATTCATTAAAAAGAAATCTTAAGTAATTACAACAATTAATTGACTTGAAACAGATTCCAATGGGGAAGGTTTACATAATTCATTTGCCAGGCAAAACAAGCTTCCCGTGTACTCTCTAGTAAGGTGTTTAATTACAGTCACATTTTGCAGTACGTCAGTGTGCTGTAAATAGGGGGAGCAGACAAATTTTGTAATCTAAGATAAAAGAGAGAAAGAAAACTCTTAAAGAGACCTATGGATCAATATCAATCAATATAGTATAATTATAATTTTTAACATTTAAAGTGTTACTAAACCCAGGACCCGGCATTCACTATATCTGGTCTCCCACAGTACACAGAACATGGAGATGCATTTCTTTTAGTAAATATAAACTGCTAAATACTTTTTCTCATCAGCAGTATATAGCAGTCTTGTGACTTCTGTAGCACTACCCCCGTAGGAGCTGCTGGTTATTATTTTGGGTCTTTGCCGTCACCCCTACCCACTGTTCACCAGGTCAGAAACTTAGAGTCTATACTGGGCCTTGCGCCCACGGATGTATGCACCAGTCACATAGTTATTTTTCCAATGCTTTTTTATTAAACAACTTGAGCAGTAGAGGGATGGAGGGTTAGGGGAAAGTTCAGATACCTTGTGCAGATTACTGAGGAACTTGAGATCCGGAAGACAAATACAACTCCTTGTCAGCGGATCTTGCTCACCCGGATAGGCCTCTCTCACTGGCCTAGCAGCCGGAATGATGCACGGACAAAAGTCTCTGCCACAGACTTGAGTGAAATGAATAAAGTCTCTGCCACAGACTTGATGATAGCGATAACTATTTGTACAATCCTCTGCCACAGGATTCGATGATCAGCAATAGACAAGCGAACACAGCTACACAGTAACTAAAGTCCCTTTAAGCCCATCCGGCAGTACTGTGAGGTAGATTGGTTAGGGTGCATCCTCCAATTGAGTCACCAGGCTCCTCTTGAGATACCAGCCTTTCGCTTGGTCCTCTCCAAGATGAGTCCTCCCCCAGATCCTTCAATTGCTTGGCTTCTTCCTGCAGGACAGACAGCACAGGACCACCTCGGAACCAGTAGGCCCCAGACAGCTTCTGGGCCTACTTGCAGTCACGTAGCCTTGGGCCAGCAGGGCCCTGAGGCAGAAGAGCAGTTGTCACATACTTTATGCCAGGCGGGCCATGAGGTGAGAGAGAGAGAGAAAAATGGCGTCTGCCCTTTAATTATCCTCTCCCAGAATTCACAGCGGTACACCACTCCCACTGGGCTGTTTCTGGGGAAAAGGACACCCAATACACCTTAGCCTGTTGTCGTTCCATCACCGGCCTGTGGTGACAACGACACCTACAGACGACAGCGTGGAACTGCACGCAACACAGCCAATGCTGGAGCAGAGGCTAATTTAGCCATAATATTGAATCTGAACTATGTACAGAACAGATAACCCACTAAATTTACATGCGAGTGCCTGGTCAACAGGAGCAGGGTGTTACACTTATATCATTGTCCGGCTGAGTACTGGTAAAGCTTGTAGGAGGAGTTTTCATTCTCCTCTGACTGTCCTATGAGGCTGCATGACCCCTGACCTTCTGTCTGGACAGTGCTGATTGTTCCTATGCCGATCACATGCCTCCTCCAAAAAAAACTCTCGATCCGATCCTGTCCGTGAAATCCAGGCAGATGGTGACTCTATTTTTCATCCGTCTGGTGGATCGGATCGGAGGAAAACGGACAGGCAGTCCGTTTTCATCCGATCTCCCCATAGAGCAGAGCGGGGCTCTGACAGGTCCGTCTCTGCACAGTGAGCGGAAACAGACCTGTCATCTGCCTGCTCAGTGGGGATCAGCGGATCGATCGCTGAGCAAGCGCAGTCCACCAAGCAGACAAGCCCACGTGAAACGGGCCTTACGCTTTATTATAGAGAAACAGTCAACCTAAAAGATATCCATGATGGAATTTAGAGGAAAATTAGTTACTAACAATCCAGCATGATCATCTTAATGAGTAATGGGTCTATTGTAGGTAAGAGTAACTTTGTATTATAACACTTAAAGTGTTACTAAACCCAGGACTCTGCACTTACTATATCTGGTCTCCCACAGTACAAAGAACATTTATTATTTTAGTAAATATAAACTGCTAAATACCTTTGCTCATCAGCTGTATATAGCAGTCCTGTGGCTTCCTGTGTCCAGCCGAGCACTGGTTAAAGCTTGTAAGAGGAGTTTTCATTCTCCTCTGACTGTCCTGTGAGGCTGCATGACCCCTGACCTTCTGTTTGGACAGTGCTGATTGGCCCGGAGCTAATCACAAAAAAAAAAAAACTCTCTAGCAATACACACCAAACTGCACTTGTGCAGAGTGCCTCCAAGGGCAGATTGATTGGGGACAGTAAAAGAAGGGGAGGATCAGAGAAGACAGGATCAAACAGCCTTTTTACACAATGCAGAGGATTAACCCCTTAGGTTCCACAGTGAGTATAACAAGCATGCTTTTCTGTATATACAGACTGATTTTACTGTTGTGGGTTTAATAACACTTTAAGGTGACAGCATATTATACAATTTTCTTACTCAATTTCCTTTAGGTTTACCTTCAACTACGGTATGTAGTGCAAGGGGCAAAAGAATAAACCTGGACGGCCCCACACTGATACAACACCTTTATTCGTAGTTAAAATCCAGGAAACAGCCAGTCCATACTGTACAGAGGAAGGGACAAACAGCTTACGCGTTTCACACCGTGGATTGGTGCTTAATCATAGCTAAAGTGGCATGGTTTAGCTATGTATATATATAGGGGCAGATGGCCAATCAAAAGTGAATATCCATTGATACTGTGTATATATATATATATATATATATATATATATATATATATCCATTGATATATACATATATATATATATATATTGGCTATGTATATATACATATATATACATAGCCAAACCATGCCACTTTAGCTATGATTAAGCACCAATCCACGGTGTGAAACGCAAAAGCTGTTTGTCCCTTCCTCTGTACAGTATGGACTGATTGTGTTCTGGATTTTAACTACAAATAAAAGGTGCTGTATCATGTGCGGCCGTCCAGGTTTATTCTTTTGCTCCTTAATCTCACGCAGAGCCTGCACCTGTGCGCCTCACTAGGGCGTGTATTCTATGGAACTCCTGTTTGAGAGCGGCAACCCTCTCTCATGTAGTGCAAGGGCCTGCCTGATTGCATACAAATTAAAAGTGTTTAGGTTTGACCTCATATGATATGGTTTTGGTAACTCTAAATGAAAATTGCACAAGAAACTTGTATAATGTTTGGCCAGCCTAAGGCTGCATTTGCACAGACATTTAGCCATACTACAAATCCCAGCAGCAAAAAGGCTAAACACCCATGCAAATGCAGCCTTAAGCCGTGTACACACGATCGGTTTCACCGATGAAAACAGTTTTCATCGGACAAACCGATCGTGTATGTGCCCCATCGGTCTTTTTTCCATCGGTGTGAAAAAATAGAACATGTTTTAAATTTTTCCGATGGGAAAAAAACCGATAGCAAAATCCGATCGTCTGTGTGGAACTCCATCGGATAAAAAACCCACGCATGCGCAGACTGAATTATAAGACGGGAGCGCTCGTTCTGTTAAAACTACCGTTCGTAATGGAGATAGCACATTCGTCATGCTGTAACGGACTGAAAAGCACGGAGATTGGAAAGCGCAAATCGTCTCTCACCAAACTTTTACTAACACGTGGTAACACGAAATCAGCAAAAGCAGCTCAAAGGGTGGCGCCATTGGATTTGAACTTCCCCTTTATAGTGCCGTCGTACGTCACGGCGTTTGGGACAATCGGTTTTTTGACTGATGGTGTGTAGGCAAGACTGATGGAAGTCAGCTTCATCGGATTTCGGATAGAAAAATCCATCGGATTAGAATCCATAGGAAATCCGATCGTGTGTACAGGGCTTTACAGTACACTGTCAAGTTTTCCTGTTGAATACATAGTAATTTTATAGCCTCCCTAGCAGCTACATTGAGGCCTATGGACATCCCGGTCTTTGCCTGAGCACACAAGCCATTGCACTCTCCACTTGTTAATTAGAAATTGCCAGGTTCTCTTAAAGTTAAAAATATATTTTTGCTAAATTTATAATTGGCAGCTAAGGCGAACTGTTATGTTATGTTTCTGTAATGAAAGTAGATGGTGGATATTTTAGTATACAAAGAAGATGTTTTCTCTGCCAATGAGTTTATATTTCTGTCCATCCAATACAAATTTTTAATTTTTTTTTGTATTATTTAAAATAAAAATCTATCATATACTTATTTATTTATAAAAAAAAATCAATTTTTTTTTTTTATCAACCCTGTTGGGGGGGGTGGCTTTGGTGAGATATCAGGGGTCTAAACAGACCTTTGACATCTCCCCTTTCAGACAGGAAAAAGGACTGAGGACACAGATTCCCCAGTCCCTTTCTCAGCAGCCTAAGCTGCACTGAGGATGAATGGACAGGAGACATTCTCCTCTCCATTCATAAACTAAAGCATCATAAACACAGTTTACGATGCTAAGTTATGAATTGACTCTGTGCATTTGGAAAAGGAAGGAGCTAGTAAATGACAGATATACCGGCTCCTTCCTCCGCTCTCTGTCCTCACAGATCCAGGATGAGGGGGGACGGGAGGAGGAGCCGTGGAGGACACAATGGACAATCGGGGATGATCGTGGTGGGGTGGTGGGGGCAGTTACAAACACTGATCTCCCTGACAGCCCCTGATGTTAACCCTTTCCCTGCGAGTGTAATGTATAGTATCAATGCATTTTTTTAGCACTGATCACTGTATTGGTGTCACTGGTCCCCAAAGAGTGTCGCTAAGTATCAGATTTGTCCACCGCTTAAAAATCGCTGATCACCGCCATTACTAGTAAAAACATTTTTTTTAAAGTCCCTAAATCTATCCCATAGTTTGTAGACGCTATAACTTTAGTGTAAACCAATAAAATATACAATTTTTGGGATTATTTTTACCAAAAATATGTAGCAGAATACAAATTGACCTAAATTGATGAAGATTTTTTTTTTATTATTAAGAATGTTTTATAGCACAAATTAAAAAATATTGTTTTGTTTTTTTCCAAAATAGTCAGTATTTTTTTTTTTTTTAAATGTAGCACTACCCCCGTAGGAGCTGCTGTTTTAAGTTTTGGGCCTGTACTCTGCCTAACAACCCCTGTAATTTGGCTCGTTTCCCCCTTGGCACAACTGGACAATAATAACAATAATGTGATTGTGGGCCCCTAAAGGCTATAGAGGGCCACAATGATATCACACAACAATAAATGTAATTAAATATTGTTACCTTGTTGTGGTTTGCCTGCCACACAGCTGCAAAAGACAGAGTCCCACACAAGAAGTAGTTCAACCAAGAGGTAATATGTTTGCTTGGTAAAGAAATAGAGATTACACATATAATATTCGACTCAAACAGGTCCCTGTGAGAGTCAACTGACATACATATACACAACGGTTCCAAGGTTTCACCTGTAAACCTAGAGACCCAAATTTGCTCAACCTAGGGTCTGACCCGAGCAAGTGCACGGTGGAGGAATCTCCCACTGTAATGATATCCACAGTGGGATACCTCTCCACCAAGTCCAACCCAGCTCACTGAAACAGCAGAATGGCAATAAAATAAATGCAAAACAGTTGATTTACACGTGAAAGTTCAACAAGCTATCTGGCTCCCCCTGGTGGGTAGCTTTACTGGTGCGTGTCCCGCTGTATCAACCTAGTCAGTGAGCGGAGCTGATGATTGTTCCTAAAAGTCTCCAGTAATCTTCGCTAGCCTTTGTTGGTGCACTTTAGTATTTGTAATCCAAGAAAAAGGGTAAAGAAAGGTGGAACAATTAACATGTGTGGTGAAAGGACAAGTGGAATGCTGGTCCTTCCCAAAGCGCCAATCCCACTCCTGAATGTAGCGTGTCTCCACTTAAGGCACTGCAGTTGCCAACTAGTATAAGTAAAACTATGGAAGTCACCTTCCTGTGACACAGTTAGTTATGTTGGTGGGCAGGTGCCCTCTCACCACATGAGGCCTCGCCTCGCTGGTATTCTCCACTTGGGCCCTCTTGGTTCTCAGCCTCCGGATGGGTCGTGGTCCCTGGTCCTCCGCTTAGCCGCTCACAAGGTGGATAGGTGACTCTGGATGCTCGGGAGCGTAGAGCAGTCCCGCTCCTTGGTCCGATCAGCAAGGCTGTGACAGGAATCCCTCCAACAGGTGATCCTGCCTCTGTCACTTTAGGCCCAGGCTTCTCCGGCCTAAGCACGCTCGCTGCAGGCCTCTTGCAAGATGGCGTCCCAAAAGACAGAACACAAGCCCCGCCTTGTCTTAAATAAGTTCTCCCAGCAGGCTGTGCGTGGCGCCACGCACCCTGGCAGCCCAGTGGCGTTGTGGGCCTTGTAGTCTATTTCTGACCCATAGCAATAGAGTCCCTGTCTCTCTGCACCACAAGGTCCGTCGTGCATTGTTCTTATCATAGCTGAACCAAACAAATTGCAGCAGTATGATACAAACGGACAACAACAGGAATTAAGTTCTCATTAAGCACAGACTGTAGTCCATAAGCTATGTGCAAAAGTGACACCTTGCTACACACTCCCCCCACTTGAAATCTTTGGTCCCCAAAGACAGCAGCAGTTTGTGACCTGTTACATGCTTTGTTCAGATACACGAGGAGAAAAAGGACCAGTTAGTGTGGAAGAAATAAGGCAATTCACATTTTCATAAGAACTAGGCGGAGGAACCCCCCACCATGCTTTGGAAAGGAGGTTGTTCTGCCTACAGGCCACCTTAACAGGAATGGCCCAAACAGATGTGCCAGGGGGTGAGCTGGGGTTGTCCTCCACCAAATGTGTAGTGGAGGGACCAGGCATCTCAGTTGTTCTCTTTGAAGTGAGCACAGTCTCTTCAGAGCGATCACCCAATTGATTATAAGTCAGTCTCTTGGGTGGGTGAATGACTCTTCTCTCTCTCGGCTTCTTAGGTGCTAAGGTCTCAGGTACACTGGACTCTTCTCCCTCCACCACTTCTTCTCCTTGCTCGGACACATTCAACATTGCCCCTCCCACATCTTCCAGTGCTCATTCTGTAAGGGATAGAACCTCTTCAGGGTCCTCCAGTATCAGCGAGACCTGATCCTCCTCCAGCTCCTCAGTTAGCATACTTTGAGGCACAAACTCGGGAGCCTCTGGTCTGAGAGTCCCAATGTCAATCACTTCAGGTGGGGACAATGGAGGGGTTGCGGGTTCTGATAGCTGAGATGACCACAGCCAGTCTGATTCCACTTCCTCATCTTCAGTGTCATCATCCTCTACGTCTTGAGGGACAGACTGCGACCTAGACCCTTGAGAGGTTGAGGGAGTCACCTGTGAATCCAACATTGGTGGCAGGTGAACTGCCTCTGAGAGGTGCAGCAGGTGATTGGGATGCCAAGTCTTTAGTGGGCCTACAGTACCTTCTGGTCTGATCTGGTATACTGGGAGCCCAGGTAACTGCTTGCAGATGACATAAGGCTGTGACTTCCAGCGATCAGCCAATTTGTGTTTGCCAGGGACACCCAGATTTCTCAATAGTACTCTATCACCTGGCTGCAGGTCCTGCACTCGGACTTTAACATCAAAGTTCTTTTTGTTCCTCAGTCCCCTCCTGTCCGAGGTAGCTTGGGCCTTGTCATAGGCGGCCTTTAGACTTTTCAGCCAATCAACATATCCTCTGTCAGAGGTTGCTGAGGTGTGATCCAAAGATATGCCAAAGGCCAGGTCTACTGGTAATCAAGCCTCTCGTCTGAACATTAACCGATAAGGAGAGTATCCTGTAGCATCATTTGCAGTATTGTTATAGGCATGAACAATGGCAGCTACATGTTTGCTCTAGTGTTGCTTCTTCTCTGAGCTTAAAGTGCCAAGCATGTTAAGAAGAGTTTGGTTACACCTTTCGGATTGAGCGTCCCCTTGGGGGGATAAGGAGTGGTTCTGGACTTTTTGATGCCTAAGAGGTCTAAAGGTCTACTTTCAAAGTCTCTTCCTTGATCCGAATGGATACGCTGGGGAAAACCATAGTGAACGAAGAACTGCTCTACCAAGACCTTGGCCACTGTTGATGCTTGCTGATCCTTCGTTGGGAAAGCTTGGGCATATCTTGTAAAGTGATCAGTCACCACCAGAATGTTTCCCTGTCCACTCAGATCCGGCTCCAGGCAAAGAAAGTCAATGCACAGCCTCAAGGAACCATTTTTTTTCCCGTACCACCACTATTTGAGAAGCGTAGGGGCTCCTGGATTCTCTGATGATCCCCGCTCTTTTGAGTTCCGCCAGTTGTTCACGTAGATCCTCCAGGTCCCCCAGGGGAACCCGTCGGATCCTTTCTCTGAATGGTTTGTCTTCCTGAAAGCAGATCTTGTGGCTGGCACTCTTCGCACACCCTACATCAAATTCGTTCTTGGAGAATGCAGTCTGCCATTGGGCGATCTGGGCCCTAACCCTTTCTCTCCATTCTGGTGGAAGGGTGGTGTCTTCTGGGTAGAACTTCTCCACTGGGATTTCAACCTTCTCCTCCTTCTTCAAATCAGGCGAGACTGGGGTGGCGGTGCTTACTTGGCCCCATAGCATTCTGGCCGGTACCTTCACTGGTAAGTAGTGATGAGCCGAACACCCCCGGGTTCGGTTCGCACCAGAACCCGCGAACGGACCGAAAGTTCGCACGAACATTAGAACCCTATTAAATACAATGGATGCGAACGTTCGGATTCTAAAGTGCTAATTATAACAACTATTATCCATGTTATTGTCCGAAACAGAGTTTGGGAACCCGGCTTCTGCACCAGGGGACATGTATCAATGCAAAAAGAAGTTTTAAAAACGGACGTTTTCCGGGAGCAGTCATTTTAATGATGCATAAAGTGAAAAAAAAAAGTCAAATATTCCTTTAAATATTGTACCTGGGGGGTGTCTAAAGTATGCCTGTGAAGTGCCACGTGTTTCCCGTGTTTAGAACTGTCGCTGCACAAAATAACATTTCTAAAGTGAAAAAGTCATTTAAAACTGCTTGCGGCTTTAATGCAATGTCTGGTCCCGGTAATATGGATGAAAATCTTTAGGAAAAATGGCATAGCTACCCCATCAACCCCTCCCCCTACCCCAGCCCATTACCAGCCCCTTTGGGTCTTGTATGGATATTAAGGGGAACCCCGCACACAAAATAAAAAAGGACCTATATACTCTGAACAGCCGTATACAGGCGGTGCATACAAGACAGGGACTGTAGGTTTGTTCTTATGTAGAATCTGTTTATAATTTTGAACAGCTGCATTGTTTAAGTGGAGCTCCATGGCAAATTCCTTTTTTTTAGCTTTTTGTAAAACATAGGGAACGGTTATCACCCCTGTCACATTTTTTTTGCTGTCTGTGCCCCTGTTCAGAACATTTCACCTCACTTTGCGTCGCAATGACAACTGTTTTTGAAATGTGGTGTTTTTATTGAAACAAGGATTGGTGATAAAGCATCAGTAGAGAGGAGACACCTTTCTCCCATATTAATTCTTACAGGAGAGAATTTTCCTTCCAAGGGGTAGATTTCCTCTCACTTCCTGTTGTCTTCTTCCGTTTGCAAGTAGTAGTAGTTTGTAAGTTGGATGTTTGAAAGTAGGGACCTTCCGTATATACTCTGCAGAAATTGGCCCCTTAGGTGTTGGTGTTGGCACAACACTGAAAGCACTCACAGTTATTGTTGGTGGGTGCTGGAACGCCCCGCTGTCAAGTATAATATCAGGAATTGTAAGAACATATAATTGTTGATCAGTGGTAGTAAAAATTGGGCCTTTGATGGTGGTGCTGGTGCCACAACACTGTAAGGCCTGACAGTTACTCTTGGTGGGCGCAGCAATGGTCCCTGCTGTGAATTATTAGATCAATAATTATAATTGCATGCCCCTGTTGAACAGGGGCTGAAAAATTGGGCCTTTGGTGGTGGTGGTGATGGTGGTGCTGGTGCCACAACACTGTAAGGCCTGACAGTTACTCTTGGTGGGCGCAGCAATGGTCCCTGCTGTGAATTATTAGATCAATAATTATAATTGCATGCCCCTGTTGAACAGGGGCTGAAAAATTGGGCCTTTGGTGGTGGTGGTGATGGTGGTGCTGGTGCCACAACACTGTAAGGCCTGACAGTTACTCTTGGTGGGCGCAGCAATGGGCCCTGCTGTGAATTATTAGATCAATAACTATAATTGCATGCCCCTGTTGAACAGGGGCTGAAAAATTGGGCCTTTGGTGGTGGTGGTGGTGGTGATGGTGGTGCTGGTGCCACAACACTGTAAGGCCTGACAGTTACTCTTGGTGGGCGCAGCAATGGGCCCTGCTGTGAATTATTAGATCAATAATTATAATTGCATGCCCCTGTTGAACAGGGGCTGAAAAATTGGGCCTTAGGCACTGGTGGCACAACACTGCAACCCCTCACAGATACTGTACTTGGAGCACAGCAATGAGGCCTGTTGCAAAGTATTGCATCAAAAATTTTAATTACACGCCCCTGTTAAACAGGGGCTGAAAAATTGGGCCTTAGCCACTGGTGGCGTCACCCATAAACCAAAATGATCTTCCAAGCTATCATCGTTAATCGTATCATTGAGGAGGAGGAGGAGGATAGCCAGTCAACATAACAGCACAGGCACTCAGCATCAGCATCAGTCTTGAAGGGATGTGACATTTTAAAATCAATTAGTCTGTTCTATCAGCATCTGGTGTGTGGTAGCTGGTGGTGATCCAAGACTGGTTCATCTTGATGAAAGTCAGTCGATCAACCGAGTCGGTGGACAGGCGCACCCTGTGATCCGTGACAAATCCTCCAGCAGCACTGAATGTGCGTTCTGAAAGAACGCTGGATGCAGGACAGGCCAGTAGCTCAATTGCATACTGTGCAAGCTCTGGCCAGTGATCCATCCTCAAGACCCAGTAAGCCAGAGGATTTTCGGTTGGGAAGGTGTCCAAGTCTGACCTTGCCCCTAGGTATTCCTGGACCATGTATATCAGACGCTGGCGATGGTTGCTGGAACCGATCATACTTTGGGGCTGCGGACTAAAGAATTGTCTGAACGCATCGGTCAGATGGCCACCTTCCCCACCGCTCCTTCTTTGACTGCCCGAAGCCTCAGCAACTCGTTGTCCAGGACCAGGAGTTTGTAACCTCCCAGTCTCTGGGAACGCGTTGCACAGACCTTTCTGCAAGGCCTCCAGGAGTTGTCTCATCCTCTGCTCCCTCTGCGATGGTACGATAAGGTCCGCAACCTTACCCTTGTACCGTGGATCAAGGAGAGTGGCCAGCCAGTAATGGTCCCTCTCCTTGATCCGAAGAATACGAGGATCCTTCCGCAGACTTTGCAGGATCAGGGAGGCCATGCAGTGTAGGTTAGCTGAGGCATTCAGTCCGGAGTCCTCTGGGTCACTAAGGACGACATGATCCGCAGCCACCTCCTCCCAGCCACGTACAAGTCCACTGGTTTCTTGGGACTGTAAATCATCCCTAAAAGACTGCTGCTGATGATGCTGAGTGCCAGCTTCCACCTCCATGCTGACACAATCCTCCTCCTCCTCCTCCTCCTCCTCTTCCTGTGCGATGGGTGGGACAGAAGGAACACTGTCTGGGTAAAGGGGGCCTTGAGAGGCAAGGAAGTCCTCCTCTTCCTGCCTCTGTTCTGCCTCAAGTGCCCTGTCCATTATTCCACGCAGCGTGTGCTCCAACAGGTGGACAAGAGGTACAGTGTCACTGATGCATGCACTGTCACTGCTCACCATCCTCGTGGCCTCCTCAAATGGTGCCAGGACAGTGCATGCATCCCTGATCATGCCCCACTGGCGTGGTGAAAAAAACCCGAGCTCCCCTGACCCTGTCCTGGTGCCGTAGTCGCACAGGTACTCATTGATGGCCCTCTGCTGCGTGTGCAGCCGCTGCAGCATGGCCAACGTTGAGTTCCACCTGGTGGGCATGTCACATATAAGGCGGTTCTTGGGCAGGTTCAACTCCTTTTGAAGCTCAGCCAGGCGAGCACTGGCATTATAAGATCTGCGGAAATGCACACAGACTTTCCTGGCCTGCCTCAGGACATCCTGTAAGCCCGGGTACCTGCCCAAGAACCGCTGCACCACCAGGTTAAGGACGTGAGCCATACAGGGCACATGGGTCAGTTGTCCCTGTCGGAGTGCGGAGAGGAGGTTGGTGCCATTGTCGCAAACCACCATTCCTGGCTTAAGCTGGCGTGGCGTCAACCACCTCTCGGCCTGCCCCTGCAGAGCAGACAGGACCTCTGCCCCAGTGTGGCTCCTGTCCCCCAAACACACCAGCGCAAGCACGGCATGGCATCTTTTTGCCTGCGTACTTGCGTAGCCCCTTGAACGCCTACGGAGCAACGCTGGTTCCGAGGACAAACCACAGGAAGAGGCCATGGAGGAAGAAGAAGAGGAGGGGGTGGAGGAGAGAGGTGTGTCACAACCAGTAGTAGCATTTTGGAGGCGTGGTGGTGGAACAACCTCCAACACTACTGCACCTTGTCCTGCATCCTTCCCAGCTGCCAAAAGAGTGACCCAATGGGCCGTGAAAGAAAGGTAACGTCCCTGTCCATGCCTGCTGGACCATGAGTCAGCGGTAATATGCACCTTACCGCTGACCGCCCTGTCCAGCGAGGCCAAGACATTGCCTTCCACATGCCTGTAGAGAGCCGGAATAGCCTTCCGTGCGAAAAAGTGTCGTTTGGGAACCTGCCACTGAGGAACCGCACATTGCACAAACTCACGGAAGGGGGCCGAGTCTACCAACTGAAAAGGCAGCAGTTGAAGCGCTAGAAATTTAGCCAAGCTAGCATTCAACCGCTGGGCATGTGGATGGCTGGGAGTGAACTTCTTTCGACGGTCCAGCAGCTGGGGCAGGGAAATTTGCCTGCTAGAATCGGACGTTGGTGTACTGCTAGCAGAGTGCCCGCAAGTACTTGCCTGTGACACACCTAATTCTACACCTTCATTCATCTCAGAGCAGGTTTCAGAGAGGAGTGAAGGTATAGTGGGGTTGGAGATCCCAGCTGATGCGGTGCAAGAAGAGGTCAGCTTTGTTCTTTGGTGTGGGTCTTTAAGGTAGGCTTGCCAACGAGCTGCATGGCAGGTCAACATATGTCTGATCAAGCATGTGGTGCCCAAGCGGCTGATGTTTTGGCCACGCGATATACGCTTGAGACATATGTTGCAAACAGCAGCTGTGCGATCTGATGTACTCGCCTCAAAAAAGGCCCACACCAAAGAACTTTTTGAATGACGGGCAGAGGCAGCGCCCTGCACAGGCGGAGCTCTGCGGTGTGATTCCGTCGGTGTGCTGCCCATACGCTGGCCACTCAAGGGCATCCTGCCTCGTTGGAGATGTGCCTCCTCCTCATCCTCCTCCTCCTCCTCTCTCCTATTAGGCACCCACGTGGAGTCAGTGACCTCATCATCCCCTCCCTCCTCATCACTGGAGCCAATCTGGCAGTATGCTGCAGCTGCTGGAACATGACTGCCAGATTGGTGTCCTTCTTGAGCATCCCCTCTCTCTGCTCTCACGCTGCTGCCTTCCTCTAGCTGGGTATCATCATCAGATCCTTCCAAACGCTGGGCATCCTCCTGGAGCATGTACCCAACACTGCTCAAACAGTTCGGGGGACTCCTCAGGAGGAGGGCATGGTGGGTCTAGGGAAGGATTGACTAATGAAGATAATGATACCAGAGAAGAGGACGCTTTGGCAGCTGCTTTGCCAGTACCCTGAGCCTGGGTGAGAGAGGATGAGGAGGATGAGGTGGGCTTGGTCATCCACTCTACCAAGTCTTCGGCATGATGTGGCTCAACATGTCCAGCTGCCGAAAACAAGGACAAGCGTGTCCCATGGCCATGTGCTGATGACAATGCACCGCGTACACGACCAGCACTGTTGCCCCCAGACACAGAGCCTGCTTGCCCTCTTTTTTTGCCTCCTGACTGTCTGACTCTCCTTGGTTGCCTTCCAGACATTTTAATGGATGGCCTGCAGGGAGATGGGAAAAACAGCAATAAGGGCTACCTTCAGGTGTATATTGTGCAGGAGGCTTAGCAACAATGACACTGACACTGTCCCCTGCCTATCCTTCTCTGTCCCTAAACACAAGGATTGAAAATATGGAACAGCAAAATTGGTTTAGAACAGAATAGCACACTGTCAGTTTCACTCACTGTACCTCTCTGTCCCTCAACTCAAGGATTGAAAATATGGAACAGCAAAATTGGTTTAGAACAGAATAGCACACTGTCAGTTTCACTCACTGTACCTCTCTGTCCCTCAACTCAAGGATTGAAAATATGGTTCAGCAAAATAGTTTTAGAACAGAATAGCACACTGACACTTTCCCTCACTGTCCTACTCTGTCCCTCCCTACAAACAAGATTTAGCACAGAATAGCACACTGATAATTTCTACGAGTGTCCTTCTCTGTCCCTAAACTCAAGGATTGAAAATATGGAACAGCAAAATTGGTTTAGAACAGAATAGCACACTGTCAGTTTCACTGACTGTACCTCTCTGTCCCTCAACTCAAGGACTGAAAATATGGAACAGCAAAATTGGTTTAGAACAGAATAGCACACTGTCAGTTTCACTCACTGTACCTCTCTGTCCCTCAACTCAAGGATTGAAAATATGGAACAGCAAAATTGGTTTAGAACAGAATAGCACCCTGTCAGTTTCACTCACTGTACCTCTCTGTCCCTCAACTCAAGGATTGAAAATATGGTTCAGCAAAATAGTTTTAGAACAGAATAGCACACTGACACTTTCCCTCACTGTCCTACTCTGTCCCTCCCTACAAACAAGATTTAGCACAGAATAGCACACTGATAATTTCTACGAGTGTCCTTCTCTGTCCCTAAACTCAAGGATTGAAAATATGGAACAGCAAAATTGGTTTAGAACAGAATAGCACACTGTCAGTTTCACTCACTGTACCTCTCTGTCCCTCAACTCAAGGATTGAAAATATGGAACAGCAAAATTGGTTTAGAACAGAATAGCACACTGTCAGTTTCACTCGCTGTACCTCTCTGTCCCTCAACTCAAGGATTGAAAATATGGTTCAGCAAAATAGTTTTAGAACAGAATAGCACACTGACACTTTCCCTCACTGTCCTACTCTGTCCCTCCCTACAAACAAGATTTAGCACAGAATAGCACACTGATAATTTCTACGAGTGTCCTTCTCTGTCCCTAAACTCAAGGATTGAAAATATGGAACAGCAAAATTGGTTTAGAACAGAATAGCACACTGTCAGTTTCACTCACTGTACCTCTCTGTCCCTCAACTCAAGGATTGAAAATATGGAACAGCAAAATTGGTTTAGAACAGAATAGCACACTGTCAGTTTCACTCACTGTACCTCTCTGTCCCTCAACTCAAGGATTGAAAATATGGTTCAGCAAAATAGTTTTAGAACAGAATAGCACACTGACACTTTCCCTCACTGTCCTACTCTGTCCCTCCCTACAAACAAGATTTAGCACAGAATAGCACACTGATAATTTCTACGAGTGTCCTTCTCTGTCCCTAAACTCATGGATTGAAAATATGGAACAGCAAAATTGGTTTAGAACAGAATAGCACACTGTCAGTTTCACTCACTGCACCTCTCTGTCCCTCAACTCAAGGATTGAAAATATGGAACAGCAAAATTGGTTTAGAACAGAATAGCACACTGTCAGTTTCACTCACTGTACCTCTCTGTCCCTCAACTCAAGGATTGAAAATATGGAACAGCAAAATTGGTTTAGAACAGAATAGCACACTGTCAGTTTCACTCACTGTACCTCTCTGTCCCTCAACTCAAGGATTGAAAATATGGTTCAGCAAAATAGTTTTAGAACAGAATAGCACACTGACACTTTCCCTCACTGTCCTACTCTGTCCCTCCCTACAAACAAGATTTAGCACAGAATAGCACACTGATAATTTCTACGAGTGTCCTTCTCTGTCCCTAAACTCAAGGATTGAAAATATGGAACAGCAAAATTGGTTTAGAACAGAATAGCACACTGTCAGTTTCACTGACTGTACCTCTCTGTCCCTCAACTCAAGGATTGAAAATATGGAACAGCAAAATTGGTTTAGAACAGAATAGCACACTGTCAGTTTGACTCACTGTACCTCTCTGTCCCTCAACTCAAGGATTGAAAATATGGAACAGCAAAATTGGTTTAGAACAGAATAGCACACTGTCAGTTTCACTCACTGTACCTCTCTGTCCCTCAACTCAAGGATTGAAAATATGGTTCAGCAAAATAGTTTTAGAACAGAATAGCACACTGACACTTTCCCTCACTGTCCTACTCTGTCCCTCCCTACAAACAAGATTTAGCACAGAATAGCACACTGATAATTTCTACGAGTGTCCTTCTCTGTCCCTAAACTCAAGGATTGAAAATATGGAACAGCAAAATTGGTTTAGAACAGAATAGCACACTGTCAGTTTGACTCACTGTACCTCTCTGTCCCTCAACTCAAGGATTGAAAATATGGAACAGCAAAATTGGTTTAGAACAGAATAGCACACTGTCAGTTTCACTCACTGTACCTCTCTGTCCCTCAACTCAAGGATTGAAAATATGGTTCAGCAAAATAGTTTTAGAACAGAATAGCACACTGACACTTTCCCTCACTGTCCTACTCTGTCCCTCCCTACAAACAAGATTTAGCACAGAATAGCACGCTGATAATTTCTACGAGTGTCCTTCTCTGTCCCTAAACTCAAGGATTGAAAATATGGAACAGCAAAATTGGTTTAGAACAGAATAGCACACTGTCAGTTTCACTCACTGTACCTCTCTGTCCCTCAACTCAAGGATTGAAAATATGGAACAGCAAAATTGGTTTAGAACAGAATAGCACACTGTCAGTTTCACTCACTGTACCTCTCTGTCCCTCAACTCAAGGATTGAAAATATGGTTCAGCAAAATAGTTTTAGAACAGAATAGCACACTGACACTTTCCCTCACTGTCCTACTCTGTCCCTCCCTACAAACAAGATTTAGCACAGAATAGCACACTGATAATTTCTACGAGTGTCCTTCTCTGTCCCTAAACTCAAGGATTGAAAATATGGAACAGCAAAATTGGTTTAGAACAGAATAGCACACTGTCAGTTTCACTCACTGTACCTCTCTGTCCCTCAACTCAAGGATTGAAAATATGGAACAGCAAAATTGGTTTAGAACAGAATAGCACACTGTCAGTTTCACTCACTGTACCTCTCTGTCCCTCAACTCAAGGATTGAAAATATGGAACAGCAAAATTGGTTTAGAACAGAATAGCACACTGTCAGTTTCACTCACTGTACCTCTCTGTCCCTCAACTCAAGGATTGAAAATATGGAACAGCAAAATTGGTTTAGAACAGAATAGCACACTGTCAGTTTCACTCACTGTACCTCTATGTCCCTCAACTCAAGGATTGAAAATATGGTTCAGCAAAATAGTTTTAGAACAGAATAGCACACTGACACTTTCCCTCACTGTCCTACTCTGTCCCTCCCTACAAACAAGATTTAGCACAGAATAGCACACTGATAATTTCTACGAGTGTCCTTCTCTGTCCCTAAACTCAAGGATTGAAAATATGGAACAGCAAAATTGGTTTAGAACAGAATAGCACACTGTCAGTTTCACTCACTGTACCTCTCTGTCCCTCAACTCAAGGATTGAAAATATGGTACAGCAAAATTGGTTTAGAACAGAATAGCACACTGTCAGTTTCACTCACTGTACCTCTCTGTCCCTCAACTCAAGGATTGAAAATATGGTTCAGCAAAATAGTTTTAGAACAGAATAGCACACTGACACTTTCCCTCACTGTCCTACTCTGTCCCTCCCTACAAACAAGATTTAGCACAGAATAGCACACTGATAATTTCTACGAGTATCCTTCTCTGTCCCTAAACTCAAGGATTGAAAATCTGGAACAGCAAAATTGGTTTAGAACAGAATAGCACACTGTCAGTTTCACTCACTGTACCTCTCTGTCCCTCAACTCAAGGATTGAAAATATGGAACAGCAAAATTGGTTTAGAACAGAATAGCACACTGTCAGTTTCACTCACTGTACCTCTCTGTCCCTCAACTCAAGGATTGAAAATATGGAACAGCAAAATTGGTTTAGAACAGAATAGCACACTGTCAGTTTCACTCACTGTACCTCTCTGTCCCTCAACTCAAGGATTGAAAATATGGTTCAGCAAAATAGTTTTAGAACAGAATAGCACACTGACACTTTCCCTCACTGTACCTCTCTGTCCCTAAACTCAAGGATTGAAAATATGGTTCAGCAAAATAGTTTTAGAACAGAATAGCACACTGACACTTTCCCTCACTGTACCTCTCTGTCCCTACAAACAAGGATTAGCACAGAATAGCACACTGTCACTGACACTCTCCCTACCTATCCTTATTTGTCCCTCAACACAAGGAATCCAGGGATAGTAAAGGAAAAATAATGACACTGTCCCTGCCTATGCTTCTCTTTCCCTGCTCCGGAACACACTACACAAGGCCGCCGCGCTGGCGGCCTTTTATAGTGTGGGGCGTGTACTAAACCCCATCAGCAATAATTGGCCACAGGCATCCTGCCTGTGGCCAATCATTGCTCTCCTCGCTGCCGGCGCTGTGATTGGCCAAGCATGCGGGGTCACAGTGCATGCTTGGCCAATCACAGCGCCTGGATGACACTGCGATGGCGTAGTGCATTGTGGGCCATTCGCGTCACTCGAATTTGGCGCGAACGGCCCAAATCGTTCGATCTTCGTCGAACGATCGAACAGCCGATGTTCGAGTCGAACGTATGTTCGACTCGAACACGAAGCTCATCCCTACTGGTAAGGTGGTCGTGTTGCGAACGCTCACTGAGACCCTCCCATGATTCCTCTGTAGGGCCTTCAATGGAACCACTTCGGGGATTATTTCTATCCCCCTTCCTTCCTTTCGTTGGTCCGTTTCAAGGTCAATGAAGGGGCCTGGTTGCTTCCAAGTAAGCTTGACAGACGCTCTCAGACAAGTCACTTCCCCGGGCTGTAGTACTCTTTCTCCTCTATCCAAACGCCAGATCTTGCCTACCCCTTCTGTGGGGGCTTTCTGTTCCAATACTAGGCGCTGGCACGCTTGTTTCAGCAGGGGGTGCATTCCTGTAGTTGAAGCACCCCGCTCCTGGGCCAGAGGTGTTAACAGTCTCCTGGCTAGGTCAGTGTTGGTCCCTCTAATAAGGCAACATTTACCAGCCCCTGGTGGGCGAGGGCCGACCACTGCCAAAGTGTCAAAATCTCTGTTTCTCCAGCCACTGAGGGGTCAAAGGTTAGTTTGATTGGCAAATAACCATCAATGGGGAAGTTTTGAGTTCCAATGCCCCATATCTCCAGTTCTTCCAACTTCTGCAAAGGCAAGTGTTTAAGGTGCTTGTCATAGAAGTCTCTGTACAGGAGAGTCACTTGAGCCCCAGTATCCAGGAGGGCCTTGGTGTAGATCCCTTCTACCTGGATTGAGACTACTGGGGAGGGCCCCACTAACTTGATGGGAAACATTCTGAGTAGAGCCTGCTTGGCCGGTTCAGTGATTTGTACCCTTACTTCCCTTTTCTTGGAACTTTGGCTGGATTTTGACCCCTGTTGGGTCTGGTGTGCACTGACTCTCCATTGCCAGGCAGGTTGGGTTAAGGAGCGGGAGGCATTATCTCGCTCAGAAGCAACAGCTGGAGCCCTAGGCGAGGGTCGGGTCTCCCGATGTTGTCTCCTCGCGTCGTTAGATTTCATGGAGTTAGCTGAAACTGGTGGGCACCCGGTTGACTCCTTCACCGGGGCCCTCTGGAGTTTTCCGCCAGCTTGCGGTACTGGGCTGCAGCTTTTTCAGTGCTTGGACATACTTCCCGATAATGTCCGACTCCTCCACAGTTGAAACAGATCATCATTTTTCTTGGTTTCTGCACTTGGGCAACATTAGAGCAGAGAGACTGCTTGGGCTCCTCTGAAGTGTTTCCACTGGGCAGACCAGCTGGCTGGTTGGTCAGTATGGACATCATCTCTATTAATTGGGATACTTGAGTCTTTAGAAGCTCAACCTGAGGGTCACTATCATCAGCGTTGATCACTCTGACTCCGGCAGCAGATTCAGGTTTCTGACTCTTCTTCTTGCTGTCCAACATGACTTCTTCCTCCCTGACAATCCGGATCAAGTCTGTATATATCAAGATACCACCATCCGGGTCCTCAACAGGAGGGTAATGGGGTCTAAAGGTTGAGCCCCTTTCAAAACTTTCTTTGCTCGGATCTTGTCCACATCCCGAGGGTCTAACCCCTTTTTCAACAGGATCTGATCAATGATCTTGTCCAGGCGCCTCATGTATTCTGACAATTTCTCTCCTTCTCTCTGATAAGAGTGTTACATTTGGTAGATGAGGTCAGCGGCTTTCTCAGTGCGACCAAATACATCCTGCAAGATGCTCAGGTAGTCTTGGGCAATACAGTCCTTCTTGCTGAGCTTCAGGTTGCGAATGGCTTCCAGGGCAGGTCCCTTCAGACTCTCCGTGATCCTCTGTTTCTTATGAGGCTCTGGTATTCATCCAAAGCTTGGGTAGCCTGGTCCAGCCATTCTTCAAAACTGTCTTCCGATGAAGGTACCGGCTGCCTTCCTGAGAAGATTCTGAGCTTCCTGTAGCCCGCAGCTGAGTATGCGTGGGGATCCTTTTGACACTTTTTGACAAATTCCCCAAGGACAGCACAGAGTTCGGGTCCAATGGTGGCCAGAGGCGACTTGGCAGAAACTTCTGGTTTGCTAGAGTCAGCTTGACTGGATGAGGTAGGACCTTCTTTAGACGCCTCTGGGTGTATCACATTAAGTTCTCCCTTGTTGGCCAATTTCACACTTGGACCTTTGAAGTGTTCAGGGATTTCCTGTTTCCACTCAATCAATACATACGTATGTGGTGTCCCTGTGTCTGTCTTTACAGCAATCACCCATGCTTTCTTGTCTGGGGACAATGTCTTCATGGCTTGACCTAAAGGGGTTGTAAAGGTTAGTTTTTTATTTTCTAAATAGGTTCCTTTAAGCTAGTGCATTGTTGGTTCACTTACCTTTTCCTTCGATTTCCCTTCTAAATGTTTTTTTTCTTTGACTGAATTTCTCACTTCCTGTTTCTCCTTAGTAAACTTCACACCATCATCTGAGCAGTATTTAGTCAGCCAGAACAGCTTACTGAACAGCTTACTGAGGAGGAACAGGAAGTGAGAAATTCAGACAAAGAAAACAAAGAAAAAAAAACATTTAGAAGGGAAATCAAAGGAAAAGGTAAATGAACCAACAATGCACTAGCTTAAAGGAACCTATTTTGAAAATAAAAACGAACCTTTACAACCCCTTTAGCTCTTCACCCCAGGACTCTCCTGGAATTTCAAGCACCATGCTGAGCTCTGAGCGGGCATTTTCTTCCTTGCACCACGTTATAGCAGCAGCAGAATCCATTGTTGGTGCCGGTAGAGGTTCTGTTTAGGGGGGGTTTGTAGGTTGCAGAGTCACAGGAATCCCGGACGAGCCCCCACGTGTAGCACCACCCCCGTAAGAGCTGCTGGTTTAAGTTTTGGGCCTGTACTCTGCCTAACAACCCCTGTAATTTGGCTCGATTCTCCCTTGGCACAACTGGACAATAATAACAATAATGTGATTGTGGGCCCCTAAAGGCTATAGAGGGCCACAATGATATCACACAACAATAAATGTAATTAAATATTGTTACCTTGTTGTGGTTTGCCTGCCACACAGCTGCAAAAGAAAGACAGAGTCCCACACAAAAAGTAGTTCAACCAAGAGGTAATATGTTTGCTTGGTAAAGAAATAGAGATTACACATATAATATTCGACTCAAACAGGTCCCTGTGAGAGGCAACTGACATACATATACACAACAGTTCCAAGGTTTCACCTGTAAATCTAGAGACCCAAATTTTCTCAACCTAGGGTCTGACCTGAGGAAGTGCACAGTGGAGGAATCTCCCACTGTAATGATATCCGCAGTGGGATACCTCTCCACAAAGTCCCACCCAGCTCACTGAAACAGCACAATGGCAATAAAATAAATGCAAAACAGTTGATTTACATGTGCAAGTTCAACAAGCTATCTGGCTCCCCCTGGTGGGCAGCTTTACTGGTGCGCGTCCTGCTGTATCAACTTAGTCAGTGAGCGGAGCTGATGATTGTTCCTAAAAGTCTCCAGTTATCTTCGCTAGCCTTTGTTGGTGCACATTAGTATTTGTAATCCAAGAAAAAGGGTGAAGAAAGGTGGAACAATTAGCATGTGTGGTGAAAGGACAAGTGGAATGCTGGTCCTTCCCAAAGTGCCAAACCCACTCCTGAATGTAGCATGTCTCCACTTAAGGCACTGCAGTTGCCAACAAGTATAAGTAAAACTATGGAAGTCACCTTCCTGCGACAAAGTTAGTTATGTTGGTGGGCAGGTGACCTCTCACCACATGAGGCCTCGCCTCACTGGTATTCTCCGCTTGGGCCTTCTTGGTTCTCGGCCTCCGGACGGGTCATGGTCCCTGGTCCTCCGCTTAGCTGCTCACAAGGCATCAGTGGATAGGTGACTCTGGATGCTCGGGAGCGTAGAGCGGTTCCTCTCCTTGGTCCGATCAGCAAGGCTGTGACAGGAATCCCTCCGACAGGCGATCCGGCCTCTGTTACTTTAGGCCCAGGCTTCTCCGGCCTAAGCACCCTCACTGCAGGCCTCTTGCCTCTTGCAAGATGGCGTCCCAAAAGACAGAACACAAGCCCCGCCTTGTCTTAAATAAGTTCTCCCAGCAGGCTGTGCGTGGCGCCACGCACCCTGGCAGCCCAGTGGCGTTGTGGGCCTTGTAGTCTATTTCTGACCCCTAGCAACAGAGTCCCTGTCTCTTCGCACCACAAGGTCTGTTGTGCATTGTTCTTATCATAGCTGAACCAAACAAATTGCAGCAGTATGATACAAACGGACAACAACAGGATTTAAGTTCTCATTAAGCACAAACTGTAGTCCATAAGCTACGTGCAAAAGTGACACCTTGCTAGATAAACGAGGTGATCAAATACCACCAAAAGAAAGCTCTATTTGTGAGAAAAAAGGGACATCAATTTTACTTGGGTACAGCACCGCACGACCGCGCAATTGTCAAGGAAAGCAACACAGTGCCATATCGCAAAAATTGCCTGGTCAGGAAGTGGGTAAAACCTTCTGGAGCTGAAGTGGTTAAGGGAGTGCTCCTAATCTCAGCTTGTTACCTGTATAAAAGACACCTGTCCACAGAATCAATCAACCAACCAGATTCCAATCTCTCCACCATGGCCAAGACCAAGGAGCTGTCCAAGGATGTCAAGAACAAGATTGTAGACCTACACAAGGCTGGAATGGGCTACAAGATTATCACCAAGCAGTTTGGTGAGAGGGTGACAACGGTTGGTGCGATTATTCACTAATGGAAGAAACACAAAATAACTGTCAATTACCCTCAGTCTGAAACTCAATGCAAGATCTCACCTCGTGGAGTTTCAATGATCATGAGAACAGTGAGGCATCAGCCCAGAATTACATGGGAGAATCTTGCCAATTATCTCAAGGCAGCTGGGACCATAGTCACCAAGAAAACAATTGGTAACACACTACACCATGAAGGACTGAAACTCTTCGGCGCCTGCAAGTTTGCTAATGAACATCTGAATTATTCAGAGGAGAACTGGGTGAAAGTGTTGTGGTCACATGAGACCAAAATCGAGCTCTTTGGCATCAACTCAACTTGCCGTGCTTGAAGAAGGAGGAATGCTGCCTATGACCCCAAGAACACCATCCCCACCATCAAACATAGATGTGGAAACATTATGCTTTGGGGTGTTTTTCTGCTAAGGGGACAGGACAATGTCACTGCATCAAAGGAACGATGGATGAGGCCATGTACTGTCAAATCTTGGGTGAGAACCTTCTTCCCTCAGCAATGGCATTGAAAATGGGTCATGGATGGGTATTGCAGCATGACAATGACCCAAAACACACGGCCGAGGCAACAAAAGAGTGACTCAAGAAGAAGCACATTAAGGTCCTGAAGTGGCCTAGCTAGTCTCCAGACCTTAATCCCATAGAAAATTAGTGGAGGGAGCTGAAGGTTCAAGTTACCAAACGTCAGCCTCGAAACCTTAATGACTTGGAGAGGATCTGCAAAGAGTAGTGAAATCCCTCCTGAGATGTATGCAAACCTGGTGGCCAACTACAAGAAACCTCTGACCTCTGTGATTGCCAACAAGGGTAAGTACTAAGTCATGTTTTGCGAAAGGGTCAAATACTTATTACACTCATTAAAATGCAAATCAATTTATAACTTTTTTTAATTGCGCTTTTCTGGATTTTTTTATTGTTATTCTGTTTCTCACTGTTAAAATAAACCTAACATTAAAATTATAGACAGATCATTTCTTTGTCAGTGGGCAAACATACAAAATCAGAAGGGGATCAAATACTTTTTTCCTTTACTGTAATTTACTAAAACTGGAAAAATCTGGTGAAGCTCTATATAGAAATCAATCAGCTTCCAGGTTTAATCCCACGTTTACATGTCAAATCGCCGCCTTTTGACGGCAACGGCACCGTCCAAATTGGTGCGACGCCACATAGATTCCCAAAAGTAGTTTCTGCACTACTTTTGCTGACTTGCACAGATGTCTCTGAAATCGCTCCCGAAGTCGGACTGACATGGGAGTTTGAAATCGTGCGAGTTCAGCTGAATTCAAACCCGTATCAGTGTGAAGCTAGGCTTATTGTCAAAGCTTAATTGTACAAGCTGAACTTAGAAGCTGCACCAGGTTTTGCACTCTCCAGTTTTAGGAAATCAACCCAACAATTTCATGTGATCTAAACATGATGAGGGTTCTGAGAGATTCAACCAGGAAAATAGATTTTCAACCAATAAGCGAAGACAGAAAGTGAGCAATTAGCATACAGGGCAAACTACTTCAGGGATACTTTAGATTCATGGACCTTGCAGCTAAAGGTTTCTTTAGTATTGCTTTCAATTTAAATTGTTTTCAAATCATGGAAGGAAATCTACACTTTCATTTTATGAAATGAAACGGTGACGATGAACGGCGGCGATAATTGGGGGGGGGCGCAGTTTGCCTCCTTCGCCCTGGGCACCAAATGACCTTGTCCCGGCACTGGGCTTGATGCACGGTCTCTGCCACCGACCGTGAGATTGGTCGCTGCCACCGACCGGGTGAACTGTTGAGGCCCCTGCCACAGGCCTAATAGCAGGTCTCTGCCACCGACCTGAGTTGACTAGATGAACCGCTGCCACCGGTCATAGAACATGAACCACCTTCCCTCTTGAATTGGCCCTTGTTCGGGAAAGATATCCATCCGGACGGTCTCCAGAGGTTCACCCGGCACTGGCATTATGTTGCACCAGATCTTCGCCTGAATCCCTCCTCTGGTCCCTCGCGGGACCCAGTGGAAGGTACTGGGCCCCAGGCTGAGTACCTCACCCCAGACTGAAGGTGTCTGGGATGGAACACCAACTCCACGTGTACAGGCCAAGGGTGCCTGGACACCGATCACGGACAGCAGCCCTCAGGCTAAAGGTGCCCTGGGACTCCCCCCTCATGGTAAAGATGTCCGCCCCCTTTATACCCTCTTCCAGCAAGCACAGCGGGTTCCCCACCCCGCAGTACAGTTGCTGCGAGAGGTCACAAAGGGTACGGCACTGCAGTAGTGGTTCGACCCCGGCTCAAAGTGACAGCGCCACCTACTGAGCCGCAGGGAACTTAACACCACTGATGTCCTCACATGAATAAAACATAGCCCTGTTCTACCAATAATGCATCTGGGTCATACTACCACCCAATTGCTGCCCCTAAATAGTACATACCCACTACACTCTCCCCCCAGTGATTTGACACTGGTCCCCAGTGTCTGGAACAAGCCATTTCTTTAACGGAAGGTAACATAGCTTGATCCAGAGACTAGCTATCTGAAATTCAAAAACAGCAAGAACTTTTTTTTTTTTTTTAAAGAGGAAAAAAAACAAAAACTTTTTACACTTTGCCTGAACCTGACATGGAAAGGAAAGGAAAACAAACACATAACAAATTATTAACACATCCACATTATTAACACCATTTTTCTTTTCCCATCACTATCTAAGACCCGCCCCATTCTCAGCAGTCTTGATGGATGTTCTCCTGCAGAAGGGAAACAAAAACAGTTAAGCACACAAATCCCTGACACATATGTTCGTGTGGGAACGAAAAAACTTCTCCTAAGAGAAATTCTTTCCTTCCAGAAGTGTGTGTGTGTAAAGTGTATATCGTAGCGCAACACTGCCACCTGGTGACAGTGCCACGGTCATAGCACTTGTTGAATCCTGAAACGAAACTCCTCTGTGTCTTGGCTCTAACTACCCCAAAGTCCATGATTACTTTGTTGGATGGAAGAAAGGAGAACAAACAACTGAAACAGTCTCCATTCCTTCGAAGAGCACAAACACCCCTTTGACTAGGGCACAGTCACTGATTTTCCCGGAAGAGAGAAAACACAAACTCCAGAAAGTTTTGTCACTTGGGAAAGAGGACAGAGGAAAGGAGTCTTTTTCTCCTACAGATAGAACCTGGGTTGCGGCAGGACAAGGGGTTTCAAGTGTTGATCCATGGTCTCAATCTGATACTCAGCATCTTCCTTATCTTTCCGGCGTATCAGCACCTTATCCGCGTGGATGTGCCGACCCAGCATCCATTCTGCCTTGCAGTCCTTGAACCGTTGTGATGCCCTGGGAGAGCAGGCGAGGTACCTGCTTGCGTGTGGCACATTAAGATGTGTCCATACGAAGTCGTTGTACCAACGTTCCCGATAGACTTCGACCTCATACAACAGTTCTTTTGGCAAGTATGGGTATTCCCACCCATACTCGTGAGCAACCTTCTGGCCAAATAAGCATTGAAGCCTGGACAAGGGAGGCATAGTAGCCATGTTCCCCACACCCGGTAAGACAATACAATCCCGATGGCGAGGTGCATTGATCACTTCCAAATTGGGCAGAGGCACCCGCAGCGACAGTCTCTGACGCCCGGTGTTAAATGCAGGTGGCACCGGAGATCGAAGAGCAGACTGGGGATGGGACCCCTCCTCAGGCGCTGGTGCCTCCACCCGGGATGTACTATCCCCTGCGGACATAGGTGAGTCCCTTTTGGCACGGGACGAGGACAGAGGTATCTTGTCCCAACGCTTCTGGCAGAAGATCTTATCGATCTCTGCATCGTCTCCCATGTCGGAGAGTGACTCCAGGTCGGATGTGTCATACATTTCGACAGGTAGGTAACCCCTTGTAGACTCAGAGTCACCTCCCTCAGCGAGCTCTACCAACTGCAGACTCCCGACACCTCCAACCACACCAACAGTCCCAACCCCTGGCTCACCTGGGCCTGTAGTAGTGTCACGATGTCCAGGGCTCTTCCCTCCGGATCCATCCAGGCCAGGCAAGCAGCGGGGCGAAGCTCCTCCACGGCCACAGGAAGCCTTGACCAGGCCGACCTTCCGTTTTGACGGTGGGAGCAAAGGCCCTGTGGTGACCGAGGCAGCATCCTCGGATTTCTCTTCTTTGATGGAGACCTCCTCCAGGGTCCCGGCAGTGCGCGTGGGGACGGCTGTCCAAGCAGTGATTCCTCCTCCTTGAGTAGTGGTGCCTGTGCGGTCGAGGTAGATAGCTCTTGGCTTCTCAAAGGACGGTTCCACCTCGAAAGAGAACTCTCCGCAGGCTTCGCAGCGCCCGAATGGCTTTAACTGCATCACTAGTCCCGAACAGCCGGGACAAATCATACCCAGGGCCTCAACGTCTCTGCAGGAATACAGGGCAAATCTTCCCCGGGGCTTGAGCTGGATCCCGGTATCCGTAACCGGAGCATTAGTCAAAGCCATCCTCGTGGTGGTGGAAACTGGAAACCACGAGGCATTTTCAAACACGGTCACGGCTTGTTGCTCCATCGCGCACTGCTCTAGTTCGCGCCACAGTCCCCTTGTGATCCTCCTCACATGCCTGGACTCCTCCCCTCTGACGCTTCAGCTCGCATGCTTTCTCCGAGTCACGCCCACGAACTGTGCAAGGAAGTTGTGTCTCGTGGCGATTTGGCCAATATGGCCGACCTACTCGGAACTCCATTGGGCAGACACGCTCAAACTCCTTTAGCTTCGGCTCCATAACACAATCCCGAACCTCGAGACCCCACGTGTAGCAGCCTCACCCCCCATCCCCTTTGTAAATAAAACGGCTGGCTTGTCTAGGGGTATGCAGGAGGAGGATGAGGTTCACTACGGCCCATGTCCTCTAATGTGTAGAGGTGAAAGCCAAACTTCTTTTACCTTCGGGCCTGTGTTCTGGATGGAGCCTCTGCCTCTCCTTGAGTTTAACTGTCAGTAATAGAGCCCCACACCATAAAAAGTCCAACACTTCTTTATTCTTCTCAACAAGTGAACAGCATCAGTTGAACTTTTAAATGAACAGACAGGGTGTGGATACGAGTAGGTCCAGGCACAGTGAAACTCTCCTATTCCTTTTAGTGCAAATAGGCTTGAAGCATGGTCTCTGCCACCGACCGTGAGATTGGTGTCTGCCACCGACCGGGTGAACTGTTTTCGGCCCCTGCCACAGGCCTAATAGCAGGTCTCCGCCACCGACCTGAGTTGACTAGATGAACCGCTGCCACATAGAACATGAACCACCTTCCCCCTTGAATTGGCCCTTGTTCGGGAAAGATATCCATCCGGACGGTCTCCAGAGGTTCACCCGGCACTGGCAATATGCTGCACCAGATCTTCGGCTGAATCCCTCCTCTGGTCCCTTACGCCCCTGGATTCAGGTGCCCAACACCCGGGGCACCTTAGGACAATCCTTCCCTCGCGGGATCCAGTGGAAGGTACTGGGTCCCAGGCCTCCGGCTGAGTACCTCACCCCAGACTGAAGGTGTCTGGGATGGAACACGAACTCCACGTGTACAGGCCAAGGTCGCCAATCACGGACAGCAGCCCTCAGGCTAAAGGTGCCTGGGACTCCCCCCTCGTGGTAAAGATGTCTGCCCCCTTTATACCCTCTCCCAGCAAGCACAGCGGGTTCCCCGCCCCGTAGTACAGTTGCTGCGAGAGGTCACAAAGGGTATGGCACTGCAGTAGTGGTTCAACCCCGGCTCAAAGTGACAGCGCCACCTACTGAGCCGCAGGGAACTTAACACCACTGATGTCCTCACACGAATAAAACATAGCCCTGTTCTACCAATAATGCATCTGGGTCATACTACCACCCAATTGCTGCCCCTAAATAGTACATACCCGCTACATAAGCTTACTTGAAAAATCTCTTTTCATGTTGTGAGTTCTGTCTGTCTGTTGGCCATCTCTTTCCACAACTTCCTGGATTCCCTACATGCTTTGCAGTTTCTGCTCTTAACTTTCAATTTATAAGGACTACATATCCCATGGTACCTTGCTATCTGCAAGCTCTGATTCCTATACTGACGCCGCCTCCTGAAGCTCCTCCTCTCAGCATCTCTGTAGCTTAGAATGCAGGCTCTGTAAATTCTGTAAAACGGAAATGCCTACTCACGGGATAAAGTGAATAAGCGTAACCGGATTCAAGGAAACAAATGTGTGGCGATCTTCACAGTAAGTTTACAAAGATTGTTCAGATTAAATTTTTTTATAGAATATGCTTTAATTCTATGCAATAGGAACCACAGCACACATATTCATATTCATATGTGAGGATGCTGTTCTACTAAATGCAGAGCTGATGGCCTTTTAGCATGGATTATGTATTTTTTTCCTATTATGTTGTATGTCTCAGAGCGAAGGCAGATTAAATCCAGGCCAGGATTTGAAAACATGCCACTCTCCTGGGAAATTCTGTAATTCTCCTACCATCTTTTGACACACTGTATTGTGAAAATTACCATAAACCATAAACACATGTTGCAACTATTCAGATAATAACTCATCTGATTGGTTGACATAGGAACCAACAAGAATGTATACCCAGGCAGGTTATGGTAGGATTCACTAAAGGAAACCAAAAAGCCCTCCACTAGACAAGAGCTTCCTTAAAGCAGAAATAAACTGTATCTGCACAAACCAAAACTGCTATTTTTTTTCTTTAATATTCAGAGCAACCCTACCCATCCAGCCATGTCGCCATGATTTATTTTGTTGAGAAATCACTTTTAAAAACACCTCCTAGCTTTTCTAGTCAAAGCCATCTTGAGTAAGGGCAGATGATTTGTGTAGCATTTAATTCCTGGAATCCATTTGCCCTTAGATCAGGCATGTAGGAAAGAGGGTGTGCTTAGCAAAGAGAACCCCTCCTCCCTCCCTCCCCTTCTGATGACTCAAAAACCATGATGCAATGGAAGAAATGTAAAAAAAAAGTTTAAAACAAGTAAATATAATAAACCTTCCTATCTATTTCCTATCTATTTACTAATGGTAGCAGTAAAAGTATTATAAATATTTAATCTTGATTGAGAGAGTGAAGTTCTGCTTTAAATTAAAGGGTATTTACAATCTCATTTCCATCATAAATCCCACAAAAAGGGGCTATTCCTTTTTCCCTCTTGGCCAACCTTGCATTCAGAACTGCTGGCTTTTAATACAGATACAGGGGTTGATTTACCAAAGGCAAATAGGCTGTTCACCTTGCAAGGGAAGTTGCACTTTGCAGAGAAATTTACCCAGAGCCTATTGAATAAGGTTAAGCTCTGCTGACTTCTATCATCCAATCATATGCAAGAAAAAAACAAATTTTTTTAATTTTCCTTGCATGTGGCTGGGTATTTTTTGCAAATTAAAACATTTTCACATTCACTAGGTTCTGGGGTAAATTGCCTTGCAAAGTGTAACTTTCCTTGCAAAGCAAACAGCCTTTTTGCCTTTAGTAAATCAACCCCATAGGGTACTATTACATAAATATTTATTCCAGACTGCATAACAGCTGTTTTTTTAGCTTGTTGATTATCATTAATGCAATTTATGGGAATGGCTTATTGCACTAAAGCAGCCAGAGAAGTAGAACAGGGAAACAGCAAGATCCTGGAAGGACAGAAGGAATAGTAGATGTGCAACACACAGAAAGTAGTACAGGAAAGGAAACACAGGGAGGAGATGAGGAACAACAGCAAGAAACAAGAGAACACTAAATAGTAGGACACAGTAAGCAGAGAATCTTAGCCAAGCAAATGGCAATTGGTTGCTGCACTCCAGTTTAATGAAATTTTTGTTATGTAAGCCTATAGGATGAGTAAAAAAAGTAATACATCACAGAAATTAGATTCATTCAGTTTGCATGAATGGAATGGAATGGTGACTGGAACAGCATAGCCACACTATTTATCAGATGACACATATGGCCACTAGGTGGTCCTGCAAGGTTCCGTTCTTTAAGTTCTAATGCCGCGTACACATGATCGGTTTTTCTGATGAAAAAAGGCCGATGGACTTTTTTCAACGGAAAAAACGATCGTGTGTGGGCCCCATCAGTCTTTTTTCCATCGGTATAAAAAAATAGAACATGTTTTAAATTTATCTGATGAAAAAAAAAACAATAGCAAATTCCGATCGTCTGTGTCTCAGAATCAAGTCGACGCATGCTCAGAAGCATTGAACTTAATTTTTCTCGGCTCGTCTGAGTGTTTTACGTCACCGCGTTTGGGACGGTCGGAATTTTGACTGATGGTGTGTAGGCAAGACTGATGAAAGTCAGCTTTATCGGAATTCCGATGGTAAAATCCATCGGATTTTATTCCATCGGAAATCCGATCGTGTATACAGGGCATTATGCCGCGTACACACGATCATTTTTCCTGTCGAGAAAAATGAAATTTTTTCCTTTGGACGAGAAAAACGATCGTCTGTGGGCTTTTTGTCGTTTTTCTCGACGGGAAAAACGGCATTAATCACGACGAGAAAAATTAGAACATGCTCTAATTTTTCTTGTCGTGATTCCCGTCGTTTTTTCCGCGGCAGTTTTCCCATAGGGAAACACTGCCGGGGAGCCCACACACGGTTGTTTTTTTCGACCAAAAAAAAAATGTAATTTAAAACGGCCGTGTGTGGGGGGAACAAGCTGTTCCTCGTTTTTCACGTCGATTTTCTCGACGATGTTTTCACCGTCGAAAAAATCGATCATGTGTACGCGGCATTAGTGTCTAAATGGGCAGTTCTGATTCTTCTAATCCTCCACCCTCCTCTAACATTTTTGGCACTTTTTTTTTAAGAAGGATAGGGGGGCTGGTACCTATTTCTGGCAGGTACCCGCTCCCACTGGGATTGTCTAGGTGATTCCAGAAGAAGTTGCCTCCCCCACACCCATCACATGAGGCTGCGGGTCCACTTACAAAGCACAGTGAGATTCAGCAAATGTATGTAACCAAGACATTTTTATGAGTTTGAAAAGATATTAACAGCTGAAATGGTATGCAAATCATGACTTTTCTTTTAAGTCAAACTGGGATCTGCCTCCCTCCACCTCCCAAGACTTATTTTTGGTCAATAACAATAATCACAATAAAATATCAAAAAGGAGGTGCATGATGTGAAATCGGATGGGGCCAAGCTTTAATTCTTTAAGGAAAACTGTCAAGATTTGTATATAAATTGAATTTATGATTAGTCAACAATAAGTGCATTGTCTCTTTAAGGCTGCATTCACACCTGAGCGTTTTGTCGCCTGAAGCCTGAAGCTACAAAACGCTAGAGGGGAAAAAATCCATTATTCTCTATGGAGATGGTTCACATCTCCACTCCATGTCGCCTGAAGCCGAACGCCTGAAGCTCAAACAAGTTCAGGACCCTTTTTTGTTGCGCGAATCGGGCAGATTTGGACGTTTTAGGAGTCATAGAAACTAATGGAAACGCTCGATTCAAGCGTCTAGCGCGACAACGAGCGTTTCTACGGGCGCAAATTCGCGCGACAAAACGCCGGTAAAAACGTCGGTAAAAACGCTCGAAACGCTACGCTCAGGTGTGAATGCAGCCTTAATGAAACAAATAAAAATGATATTATAAACTAATACTGTGTACGTGTGTCAATTATTAAGCAATATTCATAAATCATAAATATAAATAAAGTGCTCACGCTCATAATTAAATAAACGTATAAAAGTCCAACAAAAATTCATAGTCCTTAAATTTCCAAAAACAGACTGGTGCTGTGAAATCCTTAGTCACCAAAGTGCATATTCATGTGATTCACCACCTCCACCTGTGCACAACTGCTTACCAAAAACAGCAAACCTCAAAACTAAAAGAGGTCAATACAACATGAAACAAATTAATTCATGCTCTCTCCGCAGCAATAGCCTGGAATATAGCTCTTGTATTCTACACCAATAGCTGGCTTCCAAAGGCTTCACAAGGCTCCAATAATAACTCCCCTTGGTCAGCATGTATCACTCACAAGAAAGGAAGACAAACTCCATGACCCAATATAAACAAAACAAGGGGTTTATTCAATTGAAAACTCACAAATATGTTTAATACATCCAGCATAAAAAGAGCATTGCCACCCGTCCAGCGGCATGTATGATGATGTCACAAATGGGCTCCGCCCAATGTGTTTCATGTCAAAACACTTGTTCAGGGGACAGAAAGGGCTTGTGATAGGTTATTTTAAACAACACAAATGAAAGAAACCAATAGCTCTGTTGTGAATCACTGACAATTACCTGCAATTATGTTATATTGGATCAGTCACTATAGGTATTTGTCAGTGGATCACAACGCCCTTTTAAATGAAGGAAGTGTCCATATATTGTGGATAGACAATGTATGTTTCATTCCATAAATGTCTTAATAGGTCCCAGCATTCCCTATTTCACCCTGTGGGGAGCCTTTTAGCCCTGATGGGAGCCGGTGTCACATATATGCAAAATAAAAATTCTCTATGTAAGTTTGCACCAGAAATATATATGTGTACATTTTCTTTTAAATTTTTGATTTATGAATATTATATCTTATATATGGATTCTAACGGAGGTTATTTATTTATCCAATTGATTGCAGAATATCTCTGTGTGTTGATCCTGATGAAGCTAATGGTGAAACATGTAGAACCAAGCTGCTCCCTCTTGGGTGCCCCAACTTACCACTGATGTAGGATAGTATTTGAATTAACACTTGTGGTTGGATAACAGTGGTTCATTTATACATATTTCCACATTTCTTTTGCATGTATTTGTATTGTGCTTGTATTTTTCTCTCCAGTAATAGGTGTTATTGTCATAGCAAGCAGTGCCATTTGGCAGACTGAGATGGCTTTTAGTTTGGAGGTTACCGATGAGGGGTAGAATCAGCGCAACTGGTCGTCTTATAAGCCCCAACAGCAAGGGAATCAAAAACGTTGCCTTCTTAGATACTGTATGTCAGTTATGTATTATTATACAGGATTTATATAGCGCCTACAGTTTATGCAGCGCTTTACAATATAAATTATATAGGACAATTACAGGACAGTTCCATGCAGAAGGAATAGGAGGGCCCATAAGCATTTTTATTTTGGAACAGATGAAGGCCTGGGAAGCTGCTGAACAAGAGTAACTGGCTGGGGAAGTATTGACTTCAGGCATAAAAGTGTTGTTTGTTGTAGAATTGAGCAATTTTAGTAAAATCTCCGATCAGCCAAAACTGGGATTTTTTCTGTATTTGTACAGCTTTCATATTAATGAATATGGTTGTTATCTTATTGAAGCTGTGGTTCGGATAAGTATGATTGTGGTATTAGTAGTAGTAAGATGACCAACTAACCAGTATTGTTTCTGCTGTGTATCTTCATACATGTGTGGCATATGTGGCATCTAGTTTTTTGGCTGTTTTAAGTAAGGAATCTTGTACAATATATATTACCACTTTAGGACTGCCCACCGCGGCTCCTACAGGCACAGCGACTTACCTGTACGTCGCTGCCTTCTTCCGGGTTCAGTGCGCCTGGGTGTGCCCAAAGATGCTCACCCCCCCCACCCCAATCTGATTCACACTGTGATTGGACATGAGGATTTTGTCAGCAGGTCCTGGTCCATGATTCATGGCCAGGACCTGCTGATCAGCTTTGTCCAAATACAGCCCAGAGCCCTGTGTTGACAAACAGCACATGGCTCAATACAGAGGGAACATATTTTTTGTTTTTTCTCCCTGCAAAACAGGGAGAAGGAATAAATAGATTTTTAGTAAAAAAGCAGCACATATTACACAGATTAACACATGTTAGGCACACACTTATCTTCTTAATTACTCTGAGATGTTAACCCCTTCCCAGCCAGTGCCATTAGTATAGGGTATAATATTTTTTACTGATCACTGTATTATTGTCACTGGTGATGTCAGTATCAGTTAGTCAGTTCCCATCCCGTATCAGTTAGTGTCAGAATGCCCATCGCATTATCACAGTCCCACTATAAGTCGCTGATCACCACCATTACAAGTATAAAAATATATGTATATATATATATATATATATATATGTATATATATATGTATATATATATATATATATATATATATATATATATATATATATATAGAAATTCCAGTATATATTCTATAGTTTGTAGACGCTATAACTTTCACACAAACCAATCAATATACACTTACTGGGATTTTTTTTTTTTTTTTTTTTTACCAAAGAAATGTAGCAGACTACATTTTGTCCTAAATTTATGAATAAATTGTATTTTTTTATGATATATGCTTTATAGCAGAAAGTACAAAATATAGGTTTTTTTTCAATTTTTTTTGTCTTTTTTCATTTATATAAAAAAAAATAAAAAAACAACCAAAAAAGCAACTATAACCACCAAAAGAAAGCTCTATTTGTGTGAAAAATATTATATAAATGTTATCTGCGTACAGCGTTGCATGACCGCACAACTACAAGTTAAAGTAGCACAGTGCTAAAAAGTAAAAATTGGCCTGATCATGAAAGGGGTAAAACCTTCCAGAGCTAAAGTGGTCATAATATATATATATATATATATATATATATATATATATATATTTTTTTTTTTTTTTTCAACTAATTATGTAGTGGGGCTAATTATGAATGACACCTTTAAAGTCTCAAGAACTATTGGTTTATTTCATGTGTGTTGCTTCAGAAGGTACACGTTTTATGTCTTTTTAGGTTTATTTTAAAGCCATTTGATTTAAGTAGCTCTGATCACAACGGCAAGACATTCTCAACCAGGAAGGGATTAAGTATTCCTGTGTAACAAACATTAATTTCAGTAATAAATATATGACACAAGCTTTGTATCTGCAGGAAACAATCTTATATTTTTTCTTTGAACCCCCATAGTAAGCCTGTGTATTACCTAGCGAAGACAATCCTTTTTTACTCAAGCCCAAAATACGGTCACATTTGCATTGATTTTATTTTTATATTTGGAATTTAACACATGTGAACACTAAATAAAACTAAATGATTGTATTATACTTAGTTTCATATACATGTGGCGAATTGGGTAATAAATCAAATCAGGCAAACCGACTTCATGTAATATATCGAGTCAACATCTAGTGAACATTGTATAAATTTGCAGATTTTTTTCCTCTCTCATTGATTCAGATTTGATTTAATGCAAAGTATTTTACACGGCAGCATTTTCATATTCCGTTCACATGTCCGCATTCCTGTATTGTATTCTTCTTCAAAAGGGGCTCCCGAGCTAAAGGAGGTGCTTTAAAGTAGATTACATCGTGATTCATGGCGGTTATCACCGTTTTCATACTTAATATACCAGAAGGGAGAGAATCTATGAGGAATATAGAACGCAAAGGAATTACTTTCCCCTCATCTGCATTTTCTCAATAATGTTTTAGAGATGTTTGCTAATGTATCATTCATTAAGCATCAGCCGCTATCAAAAACATCATCTATTTCGCAAAGTGGACATTATTGTGGTATTAAATCATTCCACAATATACCTGAACTGCTTCATGTGATGGGCTTGGCTTGACTGCACTGAAATGCCCGGAGGGTAATCTCTTCAGCAGTAATGAGATACGAGGTCTGTCTGTGATGAATATGATATTACTCGTGTCAGTGGCTGCGGACTGCACTTACGATACTTACTCCTAGAGTTATCCTATTTTTTTTCACATTGCAAAGGAACTCAAGCAAAGCATTATTAACCCAGCAAATGAAGCCCTAAGATCACACAGTGTGTCCATTAGTAGACAAAAACGTCACTAATCCAATTTCTCTGAGTGTGAGTGATTCAAACATTTCCTTCGATTAAACATCTGGTGATCTCAGTACCCAGATTATAGATGAACTTGAAAATGTTTTTGTCTCTTTTCTTGTGTTTCAGATTGGCAGTAATTGCTGCATTTTTCCTGTGAGCTTTATTTCCCCCCCGCCTCACCTCACGACCCCTCGTGAAGTGATTAAAATAATGTCTGACTAGCAGGAGCTATCTGGCTGGATACTACCCAAGCTTTAATCATTTAATATTTATAAGAAAACCTGCTCCTGATAATGTGGGTCAGGATGCTAATGTATGAAATATACAGAAGATATGTTAAAAGCTTGCAGGCTTAGACCTGGCACGTTAATGATCCTTGTCACAAGGCCCCAGCTACAATAAGCATACTGATGGCTTTAATTGTGTGATTGCTGCATGGTCAGGTGTTTGTTTATGAAAACGATATTTCACATGCAAATTTCCCTCAACAGAAGGGACCATGTTTCCATGCGGTGAAAAATGCTAAATATTAACTTGCATCTAGAGTAATCTTTATCCAGCAAAATGCTAAATAGGAGACATTTTCAAGGGATAATAAAATTACCCATTCTGTGTAAGAGTTTTGAAGTCATGCCATATTTATATAGAAGCCACTGGAGTTCGTAAATAACGGATAAAAATATCAGAAAAAAATATTTTAACAGGTTTTGTGCTATGTATAAAAGAGATTACCTGCCAGTGGTACATCTATAGCAAGAGATATATCCTAAGGTGACACCAAATGATACCCTTATTCCCCTCAAAATAATCCATACATGTCTACTACTTAAAGCGGAACTAAACCCTCCTATCCTTTTACAGTTGCCATCTTAGTATCTGTTTGAGCTGCAGTTGCCATGGGGCTGCACATGTGATCAGATATGACACCAGCCATTGAATGGCTTGACAAGTCAGGTGAGAGCATAAAACCACTATGACATTTAGCATTCATGACATGCCTTAAATGTAATTGTTTTGTGGATTATGAATACATGTCTCTTTATCAGGGGCTAACCTTAGCTTACTACAACATCAGCCAAAGCACAGAAAACGAAACAAAAGACAAAAACAAAATCTGCACAACGGAAAGGGACTGCCGTTACTTGTGTGTGTCGGTTAAGAATGTAAGCAAGATAACTTATTGCCTTATTGCCTTATAACTAAGCTGAGGCCAGGCCCCATCAGACTCCCCCCCCCCCCCACCCCATTCCTCACCAACAAAAGAAGACCTGAAAAATTAGCATTTAACTGATAAACAATTTACATATGGGCAGTAGAGTCATCTTGGAGCCACTTGGACCAAATTTTATCACACTTTTTAGGGCAACCCCTATGGCAATAAGTGTCCTTATACAAAGGAAGGGCTGTGTTGACTAATTGTTGCCAGAAAGCAATCATTGGGGGGAAGGTTTTTTCCACGTAAGGGTGATAGCTTTCCTGGCGTAGAATACGAGGATACCCAGTAACGTGCATACTGCCACTGTTGGAGCTAAATCCTCAACCAGGCCCAACATACATATCCACAGAGAAGGTGCAAAACAACGCCAGAAACGGTGTTAACCACTTGACAACTGGGCACTAAACCCCCTTCGTGCCCGGACCAATTTTTAGCTTTCAGTGCTGACGCACTTTGAATGACAATTGCGCGGTCATACAACGCTGTACCCAAATGATATTTTTATCATTTTTTCCCCACAAATAGAGCTTTCTTTTAGGGGTATTTGATCACCTCTGCGGTTTTAATTTTTTGCGCTATAAACAAAAAAAAGACAGAAAATTTTGAAAAAAAACACTATTTTTTTACTTTTTGTTATAATAATATCCCATTTTTTTTAAAAAAAACTATTTTTTTTTTCAGTTTAGGCCGATACGTATTCTTCTATATTTTTTTGGTAAAAAAAATTGCAATAAGCGTATAGCGAGTGGTTTGCGAAAAAGTTATAGCGCCTACAAAATAGGGGATAGAATTATGACATTTTTATTATATTTTTTTTTTTTTACTAGTAATGGCGGCGATCTGCGATTTTTGTCAGGCCTGCAATATTGCGGCGGACATATCGGACACTTTTGACACTATTTTGGGACCATTCACATTTATACAGCGAACAGTGCTATAAAAATGCACTGATTACTGTATAAATGTGACTGGCATGGAAGGGGTTAACACTAGGGGGCGAGGAAGGGGTTAACTATGTTCCCTATTTGTGATTCTTACTGTGGGGGGAGGGGACTGACAGGGGGAGGAGACCGATCTGTGTCCCTATGTACAAGGGACACATCATCAGTCTCCTCTCTCCCTGACAGGACATGGATCTCTGTGTTTACACACAGAGATCCACGTCCTGCCTCTGTCACAGCCGATCGCGGGTGCCTGGCGGACATCGCGGCCGCCAGGCACGCGCATCGGCATCACGTGACCGCGGCGGGCACAGCTGTTCCCCCGCCGCGCGCCCTCGGCGGCGCGCAGGGGGAGAGAAACAGCAGGACGTCCATAGACGTCCACTCAGCACTTGAGAGCCGCGCTGCAGACGTCTTTTGTCTATAGCGCGGGTCTCAAGTGGTTAATGAAGCGGACCACTGACTCCCAAAATTGAACAATGTCCAGGCAGGACGAAAAGATGTGTTTCAAGTCTCCCATCAGGTGATTACAGCGCCAGAAATTTGGGGGTGAGGATGAAGCCATTTTGTGAACTCTCTAGGGAGTGAAGTAGGCTATATGTATTATCTTAATTTGGATGCGCCTATCTCTTGATGAAACAAGATGTTTAAATGGGAAATCACAGATATCTGACCAATCATCTCCATCTAAATCCGGGATATCTGTTAACCATCTACGCCAGATACAGTCCAGATCAGTCAGGGTGATCATGCATACGTGATTGTAAAGAACAGACATTGTCAAATTGAGAAATCTATATTATTACCACTAGATGAGTTAAAAACCCCTCTTTTAAATCAAGCCTCTAAAATTCAAATAAAGGATACAGTGAAATATTTGGGGATAGAGATCTCTCGGGATGTAAAAGACTATATTAACTTGAATCTGAAACCTCTATTAGGCAAATTTAAGGATAAATGTCGTAGTTGGTGTAAGTTACCCCTCTCTGGGATAGGTAGGGCAAACCTTATCAAAATGATTTGGGCCCTGCATATACTATACGTGTTTAATAATTTACCTGTATGGATAGCAGCACCCTGGTTTAGAAAAATAGAATCTCTCTTTAGAGAGCTTATCTGGAGAAAAAAACAACCACATATAAAGTTAATGTTAACCAAAGAAGAGGGAGGCTTGGCGATTCACCATCCCAAAAATTACTTCCTGGCCTCACAATTACAACATTTTTATGGATGGACAATAGTATTAGACTCTGATCCTATACAAAGGCTACTATTATCAACTTATGAAGTTCGTCCATTAATTTCTTTATTAGAATCGAGAAACCAATCGCGGGATAAAGGTTTTCTTACGGGAAAATTATTTGATAAGGTATGGCAGGAAATGAAGAGAGTTACAGAAATAAAGAGATATACATCATATACTCCAATATAGAACAATAGTATTATCATGTTTGGATTGTCCATTCATTGGCGAAACACTCATTGAGATTGGCACCTCATCCCAAAAGATAATTGTAAAAAAGAGGTAGGATGAAAGGGATTTTTATGGTGCAGAGATTAATCAAAGAGAGAGAGAGCTTCTAATATGATATAGTTGATAATTTTATTAATACAAAAATAGACAGAAGGAGTATAAAATAGATAAAACCAATCATGGGTTTTTGGGTACATATACAGTATTATACATAAGTGGTGGTCATAATGCATAGAGTTTGGATGAACATAAAATCGCATAGAAACCCAACATGTTTCGCTTGAAACAGCTTCCTCAGGGGTTTGCGATGACCATCCGCACTTGTCAAATATGACTATACAGAAGAAAAAAGAAATATACAGTTATACATTGAAATACATTACATATTATATCCAAACAAATTAAGTATGAACAAGGTCTAATTGTTATGCTGGACCCCTCCCATTGCTACTTACCCTGCCGTCTGTATTGTCTGCTGCTCAACACCGAAAAACGCAGGATCAAGAGCAAAGGTCACCCCGTATATAGAAAATGCGGATAGGTGACCACAGTGGACACTATATAAAAGACCGGCTGAATGCCAAAAACAGAAAAGCAGAGATCAAAGAAGAAGAAAATGAATTGTAAATTTTAAGTTCTAAATTATGAAAACGATGGTGCGCAATTAAGCAAACCATACAGAGACGGAGAAGTCTGTCTACTATGCAATGAATAAATTATTGCAATAAATAGATATGACTTACGTAGAGCCAAGTAAGCAAAGATATGTTCACTTGCTGAGATGGAGAGGCTGTCTGCTTGCAAGAAACCACAGATGGGGATTGTGGAGGCCACTAAAAGAAACCACATTGTTTGGAATTTGTTTGCATATAAAGGTTAGTATAAATGACATGGTGTGCCTATATCCCCCAAAGAAAAATTAGGCACACATAGTTTAAAAATTAAATTAGTCAGGCAGTTTAGACAACTAGATGTATATGAAACATATATTAAATTAGATAATGATCTTGTAAATAGATATTTATTTTTAAAAAAAATATTATCTATTCGTTTGAAATTGCTTTTGAAATTAGTTCCATATCAAAGTGGAACATAGTGGACAATAGTCTCAATAAATGGATATGACAAGATCAAATAGATGGATTAAAAGTAATAATAATTATGAAGCCCAACAGTCCAGTGTGGAAAGAGGGACAAACCCACTTTAGCCTATGGCAGCTATATCCTATATATTGGGTGCAGTTCCACATTGTTAAGTACAGCCTGAGATAAAGAGGTTATAATCATAAAAGGTATCAACGGGCAGAAAAAAGAGCAAGAAGGTATATGGCTATTACCTTTGAATAATAGAACCGCCAGCCAGAACTCCACCAACCCACAACGCTGCGAACAGTGTGTGAGCTGGTTATATAGTGTCCACCAATACGGTCGGCGTCTGACATCACCGGCCGTAGAGCGGGCTAGAAGCGCGTGACGTCAGCCCGTAGGACACGCCAACTGCTGGGGACTGCAAGGTCCAGAATGCGTCAGGGCTGGGGGAGGGGCCGCTCACCGTCACACCATACAGGACGGATAGAGCGGGTACCGCCCTCTGGAGAGTTCCACCAATGGAAGATGTCGGCTGACAGCCACTGGCGAAAGGGTGGAAGACAGCCCAACCAAACCAGAATGCATGTCACCAGGGTCAACGCCGCGCTGAAAATGGGCCATCCATGGGGGATCGTAGATGACCCTGGGTGCCCATGCAGTCACACCGCATAAATCAAGGGGGGACAATGGCCTGAGGGAAACGGCAATGCACAACAGACAGGACTGGCGGCAGTTGTCAAAAGGACAAGTACAAAAACCAGAGCAGCGAGCCTAGCTGAGGGACCGAATCAGAAATCATATGGCCCGACACTCTGAGGGAGGGGGGAGAAAAAGGAACCAGCAGAACAAAAAAGACCAATATGTGTTACCGGATAACCATAGTAAATTAAAACATTGTACATAGGTGTAAGGTGGATATGGTATCAAAACATAATATACAACATTATAAACTAACAAATGTATAGATGAAAATTAAAACTGGAATGTCCATAGCATGAAGGGTCAAGAAAAATTACTCAAGACCATTGACGCTAAGACATACACCATTTAACTGTGGCCACAGTAGACAACCAATAGAGCATGGCGAAAGGAAAAGAGAAGGCGAAAAAAAAAAAAAAAGGGGGGGGCTTTTTACAAGATCAATAAACAGAAAACCCAAAATCAATCCTAGATATAACATCAAAGAAATTATCTAAAACTAAGACTTTCGTTGAATCCCGGAGGATGAGTGGCCCTGAGGTCATAGATCCAGCGCGACTCAAGTTGGAGAAGGGTCCCGTCTACACTTCCCCCCCTTGAGTCGAGCGGGACATGCTCCAGGGCCAAAAATTTGATGACATTGGGGTCAAAATTATGATAATTGCCGACAAGCCTACTAACTGCCGTCACTACTTTTCTATTGAGAATGGGTTTCATATGGTCCCTTATTCTCTTAAAGAAGGGTCTTTTGGTTTTCCCAACATAGTACCCCCCGCATTGACACTGAGCCAGATAAATCACCCCCACTGATTGGCAGGTGACTAAATCACGGGTGGAGTGCCAATTGCCATTAGGTATTTTAAACTTAGTTTTGGTGTCTACAAAGCGACAAACATCGCAGTGACCACAAGGCGATGTGCCGCCAATAGATGTATTTTTGGAAACCGAAGTGGGTTTGAAGTGACTATGAACCAGGCGATCTCTCAAAGAAGAGACCCGTTTAAAGGTAATTTCTGGGTGTTTTTTTATGTATTTATTCACAGTCGAATCTGCTAATAGTAATGGCCAGAATTTTGTTAAAATGTTTCTCATTTCTTTATGTTGGGAAGCATACCTAGTAATTACTCTAACCGTATCTGTGGTTGCAGAATTTTTTGAAGAGAAAATTAGAGAACTTATTTTTTGGGTTTTTACCCGATTGAAGGCTCGTTTTAAACATCTATGGCTATAGCCTCTGGCTTTTAATCTCTGGTAGAGGTCTTTCGAGGTAGCTTTAAAATCTGCATCCCTACTGCAGTTCCGCCTAAGCCGAAGGTATTGGCTATAGGGGATACTATGCAGGAGAGGTGCAGGATGTGCACTGCTGGCATGAAGGATGGTATTTCCAGCAGTGGGTTTCCTATATAGACATGAGTGAACTAGCCCTGTGTCATCAATAGAAATATTGAGATCCAAAAAACTAATAGTGGTTTGACTGTAATTGATAGTAAATTTTAAATTAAGATCATTAATAGACAAAAGATCAAAAAATTGCTGTAATTGAATCTGATCACCTGACCAAAAAATCAATAGGTCATCTATATACCTATACCAGGAGATGATATAGTCCAAAAAGGGAGCAAGATCCTCTCTAGAGAAAACCTGTCGTTCCCACCCCCCCAGGTACAGGTTGGCATACGATGGGGCACACTTAGTCCCCATCGCAACCCCCTGCACCTGGAGGTAGTGGGAAGATCCAAAAAGAAAAACATTATGTTTCAAGATATAACTCAGTAACTCCAAAACGAAATTGTTATATATCCGTGAGGAGGGACCTCTCTCTGAAAGATGGCCCTTAATAACCTCCAAACCCCTATCATGGGGTATTGTGTTATAAAGGCTTTCAACATCCAGAGAGACAAGCCAGGTGTTAGCTGGAAGTTGTATACCCTCGATTAATCTCAATAAATCGATAGTGTCCTTCACATACGATGAAAGAGAGGTGACATGAGGAGACAGATAGCTATCAACCAGGGCACTGGCATTTTCGGTGAGACTGGAGCAGCCTGAAATTATCGGCCGTCCTGGCGGATTAGTTAATGATTTATGTGTCTTTGGCAGAGCATAAAACGTAGGAGTCCTTGGATTCTTAATGTCCAAGAACTTCCACGTATCACGATCTATGGTGCCTTGCTGAAACGCTTTAAGGATAATATGACGATACTTGACACAATAATTTTCCAACACAGTTTTAGAGATTGGTCTGTACCATTCGACATTGGACAAAATCTTCATACACATAGTCTCATAGTTCTCCACATCCATTAGGCGGAACTGCAGTAGGGATGCAGATTTTAAAGCTACCTCGAAAGATCTCTACCAGAGATTAAAAGCCAGAGGCTATAGCCATAGATGTTTAAAACGAGCCTTCAATCGGGTAAAAACCCAAAAAAGAAGTTCTCTAATTTTCTCTTCAAAAAATTCTGCAACCACAGATACGGTTAGAGTAATTACTAGGTATGCTTCCCAACATAAAGAAATGAGAAACATTTTAACAAAATTCTGGCCATTACTATTAGCAGATTCGACTGTGAATAAATACATAAAAAAACACCCAGAAATTACCTTTAAACGGGTCTCTTCTTTGAGAGATCGCCTGGTTCATAGTCACTTCAAACCCACTTCGGTTTCCAAAAATACATCTATTGGCGGCACATCGCCTTGTGGTCACTGCGATGTTTGTTGCTTTGTAGACACCAAAACTAAGTTTAAAATACCTAATGGCAATTGGCACTCCACCCGTGATTTAGTCACCTGCCAATCAGTGGGGGTGATTTATCTGGCTCAGTGTCAATGCGGGGGGTACTATGTTGGGAAAACCAAAAGACCCTTCTTTAAGAGAATAAGGGACCATATGAAACCCATTCTCAATAGAAAAGTAGTGACGGCAGTTAGTAGGCTTGTCGGCAATTATCATAATTTTGACCCCAATGTCATCAAATTTTTGGCCCTGGAGCATGTCCCGCTCGACTCAAGGGGGGGAAGTGTAGACGGGACCCTTCTCCAACTTGAGTCGCGCTGGATCTATGACCTCAGGGCCACTCATCCTCCGGGATTCAACGAAAGTCTTAGTTTTAGATAATTTCTTTGATGTTATATCTAGGATTGATTTTGGGTTTTCTGTTTATTGATCTTGTAAAAAGCCCCCCCTTTTTTTTTTTTTTTCGCCTTCTCTTTTCCTTTCGCCATGCTCTATTGGTTGTCTACTGTGGCCACAGTTAAATGGTGTATGTCTTAGCGTCAATGGTCTTGAGTAATTTTTCTTGACCCTTCATGCTATGGACATTCCAGTTTTAATTTTCATCTATACATTTGTTAGTTTATAATGTTGTATATTATGTTTTGATACCATATCCACCTTACACCTATGTACAATGTTTTAATTTACTATGGTTATCCGGTAACACATATTGGTCTTTTTTGTTCTGCTGGTTCCTTTTTCTCCCCCCTCCCTCAGAGTGTCGGGCCATATGATTTCTGATTCGGTCCCTCAGCTAGGCTCGCTGCTCTGGTTTTTGTACTTGTCCTTTTGACAACTGCCGCCAGTCCTGTCTGTTGTGCATTGCCGTTTCCCTCAGGCCATTGCCCCCCCTTGATTTATGCGGTGTGACTGCATGGGCACCCAGGGTCATCTACGATCCCCCATGGATGGCCCATTTTCAGCGCGGCGTTGACCCTGGTGACATGCATTCTGGTTTGGTTGGGCTGTCTTCCACCCTTTCGCCAGTGGCTGTCAGCCGACATCTTCCATTGGTGGAACTCTCCAGAGGGCAGTACCCGCTCTATCCGTCCTGTATGGTGTGACGGTGAGCGGCCCCTCCCCCAGCCCTGACGCATTCTGGACCTTGCAGTCCCCAGCAGTTGGCGTGTCCTATGGGCTGACGTCACGCGCTTCTAGCCCGCTCTACGGCCGGTGATGTCAGACGCCGACCGTATTGGTGGACACTATATAACCAGCTCACACACTGTTCGCAGCGTTGTGGGTTGGTGGAGTTCTGGCTGGCGGTTCTATTATTCAAAGGTAATAGCCATATACCTTCTTGCTCTTTTTTCTGCCCGTTGATACCTTTTATGATTATAACCTCTTTATCTCAGGCTGTACTTAACAATGTGGAACTGCACCCAATATATAGGATATAGCTGCCATAGGCTAAAGTGGGTTTGTCCCTCTTTCCACACTGGACTGTTGGGCTTCATAATTATTATTACTTTTAATCCATCTATTTGATCTTGTCATATCCATTTATTGAGACTATTGTCCACTATGTTCCACTTTGATATGGAACTAATTTCAAAAGCAATTTCAAACGAATAGATAATATTTTTTTTAAAAATTAAAAAATAAATATCTATTTACAAGATCATTATCTAATTTAATATATGTTTCATATACATCTAGTTGTCTAAACTGCCTGACTAATTTAATTTTTAAACTATGTGTGCCTAATTTTTCTTTGGGGGATATAGGCACACCATGTCATTTATACTAACCTTTATATGCAAACAAATTCCAAACAATGTGGTTTCTTTTAGTGGCCTCCACAATCCCCATCTGTGGTTTCTTGCAAGCAGACAGCCTCTCCATCTCAGCAAGTGAACATATCTTTGCTTACTTGGCTCTACGTAAGTCATATCTATTTATTGCAATCATTTATTCATTGCATAGTAGACAGACTTCTCCGTCTCTGTATGGTTTGCTTAATTGCGCACCATCGTTTTCATAATTTAGAACTTAAAATTTACAATTCATTTTCTTCTTCTCTGATCTCTGCTTTTCTGTTTTTGGCATTCAGCCGGTCTTTTATATAGTGTCCACTGTGGTCACCTATCCGCATTTTCTATATACGGGGTGACCTTTGCTCTTGATCCTGCGTTTTTCGGTGTTGAGCAGCAGACAATACAGACGGCAGGGTAAGTAGCAATGGGAGGGGTCCAGCATAACAATTAGACCTTGTTCATACTTAATTTGTTTGGATATAATATGTAATGTATTTCAATGTATAACTGTATATTTCTTTTTTCTTCTGTATAGTCATATTTGACAAGTGCGGATGGTCATCGCAAACCCCTGAGGAAGCTGTTTCAAGCGAAACATGTTGGGTTTCTATGCGATTTTATGTTCATCCAAACTCTATGCATTATGACCACCACTTATGTATAATACTGTATATGTACCCAAAAACCCATGATTGGTTTTATCTATTTTATACTCCTTCTGTCTATTTTTGTATTAATAAAATTATCAACTATATCATATTAGAAGCTCTCTCTCTTTGATTAATCTCTGCACCATAAAAATCCCTTTCATCCTACCTCTTTTTTACATGGAACAATAGTAGTTATCTGGAACTGATGAAACTGGAGGGGTTTGAGTAATGGAGGCAGAAGGGATTAAGGTATATGTCACAGTTAGAGTTGAACGGACACCTGGATGTTCGGGTTCGATGGGTTCGGCCGAACTTCGGAAAAAAGTTCGGGTTCGGGACCGAACTTTAACCCGAACCCGAACCCGAACCCCATTGAAGTCAATGGGGACCCGGACTTCTAAGGACTAAAAAGGCTCTAAAAAAGTAATGGAAAGGGCTAGAGGGCTGCAAATGGCAGCAAAATGTTGTTAAGAGCATGGCAAGTGCTCTGCAAACAAATGTGGAAAGGGAAATAACTTAAAATAACATTAAAAAAAAAAAAATATGCTGGAGGCCCCCTTTTCAGCAGAAGAGGTACGGGAAGTCATTAAGAACCTCAGAAACTCAACGGCACGATGCCACACATATGGTGGGAATGCCCCAGAATACGCCCTTTCTGGAATAAATTATTCAATTTAATGGATAAGCTAGTAGGAAAATAAAATACTTTGAAATAAAAATGTAGCAGGGTGCTAAATTTAAGGGAAGTGTTTGAGTGGTAAATAGGCTCAAACACCCTAATTCTGTAGGATTCATGGACCATTTTGTCCTCGGGGGACAGTATTGGTGTGCAGTTCCCTGCGGCCTACAGGTGGCGCTGCCATGGTAGGCTAGGGTTGAACCGCCGATACAGTGCTGTGCCTTTTGTGTCCCCTCTTGGCAGTAGTACAGCGGGGCGGGGAACCTGCTGTGCATGCCGGGAGAGCATATAAAATGGGCAGACCTTTGGCCTGGGGGCTGATGTCCAGTGGGGTCCACGCCCAGGTGCCTTCGGCCTGGGTGCATGTGTTCCTGTTCCATCTCGGGTACCTTTAGCCCGGGGTGAGGTACTATCCTGGAGTTCCTGCTGCCCTGGGTATGGAGGCCTAGGTGCGGGAGTAAAGCCTGGAGTCCAGAGCCTTCGTCTGGAGTCCGCTAAGGGTCGAGGTGTCTTAGGGTGCCGCCTCGTGTAGGGGACCATGTTCCAGGGAAGGGAGGATCATTCTGATGGACCGATGCGGGAGTCACGGTGAAGGAAGGGTCTGTTGACTCCCTGGAGAGATGTCTTCCCCTTGATATGGGCTAGGTTCGTAGAAGGAGAAGCTCAAGGTCATCTTGACTGTATCAGAGGCCTTATTCACCCGGCCAGTGGCAGGGGCCTTATACACCCTGGTCTGTGGCAGAGACCAAAGTTCTCCAGGTCCCTGGCAGGGGCCTTGTACACCCGGTCTGTGGCAGAGACCAACCTCAAGGTCTGTGGCAGAGACAGTGCACCTAAAACTGTTTGAGAAACCTAAGCAGTGAAGTGAATGTGCTACGTTTGTGCCTGGACCTCCTCCACACCTTAAGCTGTCCTGTTTCTTTGCTCTAACCTTTTCTATCCGAGTAGAGTTTATTTTGCCATGAGAGAATAAGAGTTGTAATTTCAGCTGGTGTGGACATTGACTTTACTGGGAATTAAAGGACTTGCCTCTACCTACAGTAGAGGTGAGAATCATCCTCTGAAGGAGTTTTGACTCCGGCTGTGGACACGGCCCGTCAAGTACACCACTCAACCTCTTTATATAGGAGGGTACGGGCTGGTAGTGCGGTGTGCCTTTCTCCCTCCTGCGAGGAGCCAACAACATAAAGGCAGGTAAGGGGGAAAGGATCTGTGCGCTACAAAAAAATAAAATAAAAATTATAATCTTGACCTAGGAGGACGAGGTCCATATGGAGTAGGAGGTTGAGGTGGCGGCGGTGGAGGAGGACGAGGTAGCCAACACTGGTTCAAAAATACAACAATGGCTGGGTAAGGCCGTGTCATGGATATGCATTAATGTCTGTCTGCCATCTTACCTTTCCTCCTCATGTGTTCATCTTAGAGACCAGACCTCCTTCACCTGGCTTCCTTTATAATCTCCTCCCAGCCAGACTCCACCCCAGGCCCTATCACAGAACACTATATTAACCTGTGCACTGCAAGCCTGCTTTGCTGATCAACGTGTTTGTTAGGCATTGTGTGTTTGGGTTCCTGCCTGCCGAGTGCTACGTCTGTCTCTCTGTTATACATTTGGATTGTCCCCGACTATCCCTGTCTGCTCGTGACCCTTGACCTTCGGCTTGTCCTTCGTTTTCCTTGTCTGCTTGTGGCCCTTGACCTTCAGCTTGTTATTCGTTACTCTTATATCTTGTGCTGCTGCTTCCCCTCTTTTCCCCTTATCCTACGGGGCGTGAGCTAGGAGACTCTAGGGGCCGCGACCTGGACCCAGCCTGCAGCATAACATCCTCACCACTAAAGGCTCTGGAGAAGACCTGCTGGGTCTTAGACTATGTGCCCTGGGGAATCTTGGCTCTAGCTTCCTATAGGATCCCGGTTGTGCTCCTCTGGTCCCGCTTTCCACAACCACCCAGTTTCCTATTCGCAGCAGTCAGCCATAGGGTTCACTACCTTGCGGTGCACTCCTGTCCCCCTACGGTGTGCATCTGTCACCTGGCCATAGGTGACCTGACAGGCCGGTGATGTGTCGAATTCTGTCCCCCGTCAAATAGTGTCCACCCTGTACTGCGCTTGCTCAGTATGTAGGACAAGGGGATTTCGAAAATCTCCCAAGACGAACGGCGCCTGCGTGGTGAGTTCAGGTGATGGCCACACCATCCATGGTTCAAGCCGAGCCAAGTGAGGCCGTGCCCGAAGCGTGGCGATCGAACCGAGCCCGTGAGGGGCCCTGTTACTATGTGCTACCGTATGTCCACTTGGATGGTGGGGCTTGAACCTGCACTCACTGCGCAGGCGCCGTTCATCTTCAGAGATTTTGTGAATCTCCTTGTCCTCTGTACTGCGCAAGCACTGCGCCTTCGCAGTATGGGCCGGACACAATCTGATGGCCGGACAGTTTTTGTCACAACACCGGTATACATGTCTATTCTGCAGAAGGTACGGACAAGTCCTGTGGGATCCATGCCTGGTTCATTTTAATGAACGTGAGCTTGTCCACATTGGCTCTGGTCGGTGGCTGCGCTTGTCTGTGATAATGCCCCCTGCTGTGCTAAATACACGTTCAGATAATATACTGGCTGCAGGGCAGGCCAGCACCTCCAAGGCATAAAGGGCAAGCTCAGGCCCTGTGCCCAATTTGGAGACCCAGAAGTTAAAGGGGGCAGACCCGTCATCCAGTACGTGTAGGCCTGTGGACACATACTGCTCAACCATGTTGGTGAAATGCTGCCTCCTGCTAAGACGTTCCATCTCAGCTGGTGGTGCTGGTTGTTGTGGCGTGCTGACAAAGCTTTTCCACATTTCAGCCATGCTAACCCTGCCTTCTGAGGTGCTGCCAGTGCCCCGGCTGCGTTGGCGACCTCTTCCTCCTCCTCTGCCTTTGCCTTGTGCTTCCACCGTACGCCCGCTGTCAGGTGGGAATGCCACCAGCAGCGCGTCTACCAGCGTGCGCTTGTACTCGCGCATCTTACGATCCCGCTCCAGTGAGGGAATTATTTTTGTGGCCCTAAATGGCGGTTTTTGGAAGACCACAACACACCCACAGTACGTAACCGCTGAATCGCACAGCTACAGGACTGCAGAAAATGCTATTAAAAAAAATGTTGTTTTTTTAGTATAGCACAGTAGAAGAAAACTATATAGAAATTGTTTATTTCACACACCTCCACATATGTATAACACACTGCAAAATATTTTTTGTGGCCCTAAATGGCGTTTTTTGGAAGACCACAACACACCCACAGTACGTAACCGCTGAATCGCACAGCTACAGAACTGCAGAAAATGCTATTAAAAAAAAATGTTTTTTTTTTTAGTATAGCACAGTAGAAGAAAACTATATAGAAATTGTTTATTTCACACACCTCCACATATGTATAACACACTGCAAAATATTTTTTGTGGCCCTAAATGGCGTTTTTTGGAAGACCACAACACACCCACAGTACGTAACCGCTGAATCGCACAGCTACAGAACTGCAGAAAATGCTATTCAAAAAAAATGTTGTTTTTTTAGTATAGCACAGTAGAAGAAAACTATATAGAAATTGTTTATTTCACACACCTCCACAAATGTATAACACACTGCTAAATATTTTTTGTGGCCCTAAATGGCGTTTTTTGGAAGACCACAACACACCCACAGTACGTAACCGCTGAATCGCACAGCTACAGAACTGCAGAAAATGCTATTCAAAAAAAATTTTGTTTTTTTAGTATAGCACAGTAGAAGACAAATATATAGAAATGGTTTATTTCACACGCCTCCACATATGTTTAACACACTGCAAAATATTTTTTGTGGCCCTAAATGGGTCTTTTTGCAAGCGTACATTAAAGTGCAATTTTTTTTTTTTTTTTTTGCCCTAAACGGGTCTTTTTTTGCACGAGCAAAATAAAATGCACATTTTTTATTTATTTTTTGCCCTTAATGGGTCTTTTGGAAAAGAGCACAATAAAGTGCCTTTTTTTTTTTTGCCCTAAATGGATCTTTTTCCAAGAGCAGAATACACCCACAGTATGGAAACGGTGTATCTCTCAACGTAATATATGCAGTGCTGGTGCACTGAGCTTGCAGATAAAAGGTAGATTTTCTCTGACACTGGGCTCATGGCAGTGTAAAAAGACTGCACTGCAACACAAACAGGTAAACCTATGCAGATCGCTGAGTTATATCTCTGAATCTGGACTCCTATTCCTATATAATAAATCTCTCTCCCTGAAAGCACCAACAGGAACCTGGCCCTACACTACACTGTCTCTCTATCTTTTCCCTCAGATTCCAGAATCAGGACTAACTCATGTATTTTTCAATCTCTCCCTAAAAGCAGCAGCAGCAGACAAGATCCTCTCCCTATCTATTCTGAAGCAGAGTGACGTGTGTGCTGTGTGCCTCTAGCTTATATAGAAGCTGGGTCACATGTTGCACTGACCAATCACAGCCATGCCATTAGTAGGCATGGCTATGATGGCTTCTAAGGGCACACCAGCTAATCAAAAGGTGATTGGCTGGCCCCTGAAGCATTTCTAACTGCGCCATTAGATTGCCGAACCCGAACCCGAACCCGGACTTTCGCGCAAAGTCCGGGTTCCGGTTCGGGTTCGGGAAAAAGCTAAAGTTCGGTACGGACCCGAACTTTACAGTTCGGGTTCGCTCAAGCCTAGTCACAGTTATTCAAGGAAGACGAGATGAAAACATTTAGTGATTTAAGAAATTAATATAATATTCCAAATCAAAGATTCTTCCAATTTTTACAGCTTAGGCATGCATTAAAAGCACAGGGTAGTACGCATGAATTGAAGTTTAAAGTGGTTGTAAACCCTTTTGTGTGAGTTTTACCTATATGTAAGCCTAGAATAAGGCTTGCCTATAGGTAGTGGAAATATCTCCTAAACGTGCACCATTTAGGAGATATGTCACTTGTAGTGTGCCGATAATGTAAACGGCGCATGCGCTGGGAAGAAACAAACCTCTGTGCCATTTCTTCCCTAGCGTGTGCCGTTACTGGCGGCTCCCGTGCGCATGCACGAGAGTGATGTCACGTGGCTCCGGCGAATCAAAGAGCCGGAGTCCGTGTCCTGGAAGGAAGAGGGGCGAGAAGATGGACGCAGCCTGCACAAGGGACAGCGCTGGATTGTTTTGCAGGTAAGTGTCACATAATGGGCTAGTATGCAATGCATACTAGCCCATTATGCTTTTAATTTGCAGGGTTTGTAGGGAGCAAAAGAGGAAGTAAAACCCATCAGGGTTTACTTCCTCTTTAATAAATCAGTGGTAATAACCCTGTTGGATAAGATGTAAAAAAATGGGGCTATAATGTAAATTTAGTTTTTGGCTGAGCTGTAAACAGCTCAGATTAATTGTATATAGTTTATTCGGTTTCTGTCTTGAACTTGGCTGATTTGTGCATTTCTCACTGTTGCCAGTAGGTGTCACTGATACCACAGGCCAGTATGAGAATTACAACAAGCTGAGCTGTAATGAATATTATTTTTCCAGAAAAAGCCCAGTAGGAGGTTCCTGGCTGCTGTGCATTCTGGGAAAGGGTATTTATGGGACAGATGCCATGTGCTCTAGTCAGTTCTTACCTCGTTGCCCTCCTGGAGGCTACGTCACTGCAAGCTCTGCAAGTAGGCCCAGAAGCCTGTCTGGGGCCTACTAATCCTGAGGTGGTCCTAGGCTGCCTTGCCTGTTTGGAAGAAGCCGCGCCAAGCTGAGGAGATGCCAGGGGAGGACCCTTGTTGGAGAGAGCCAGGATGAAGGCTGGTCTCTCAGGAGGGCCTGGTGACTCATTTGGAGGATGCACATAAGCTAAACTACCCTCACAGTACTGCCGGGTCGGCTTAAAGGTTATGGTACTGTGAAGCTGTTCTACAAATCTAATTCAAGGTAACTAACTCCTGGCTGCTAAGTCTGTGAGAGAGACTTATCTGTGAGTGCTACTGGCTGCTAAGTCCTGTGAGAGAGGCTTATCCAGAAAACCATACTGGTTGCTAGGTCTGTGTGAGAGGCCTATCCAGGTATCCAAGATCTGCTGAAAAAAAAGCTGTTTTTGTCCTTTGGATTCAAGGAGTCCGCAAGTGATCTGCTAAAGGTATCTGAAACCTCCCCTAACCCTCTATCCTACTGCTATTTCCAAGTTCTTCATTAAAGCATTGAAAAATACTAAAGTGACTGGCGCCCACATTTATTCTAACTTCCCATTATAGCCATGGACTCAGCCCTGGGGTGAATGTAAGCTTGATCCCTGTCCCTCTCCCTGTCTTTGCTCCCAGCATACCCAGGGGGGCGCTACATGTTATTTGATAACTTTAAAGGTACTGTGGATATACCTGCAAGAACAGCCTGGTCAGGCCATATAGGGCCAATCTCAGATGAACAATGGGCACAGGCACTTTCAGCAATACCCCAGACTTCTCTATGCCCAACACAAAATTGAACACAATTATTCATCCTACACAGGGCACATTATACACCAGAGAAATTATTCAAATGGAAACGCAGAGACACAGATCAATGTCCTAGATGTAAAGGGAGAGCAGCCAATTTAATTCATATGTTATGGAGATGCCCAAAACTCCATCAATACTGGCATGGGGTGGTATCAATGATTAATAGTGTATTTGAGAGTGGGTTTCCTATAGAGCCGGGGGGATGTCTTCTGGGAATCTTGGATGAATCAAGAATACCGGGGAAATATATTGTTTCAATTAATAGAAGTCTATTTCAGGCCCCCAAGCTCATAGCACAAAAGTGGTTATCACCATATCCATCCACTGTAATAGAATGGAAAACACAAGTAAGGGAAACCATAATTAAAGAAAAATATACAAACGTCTAAGTAGGGGGGGGGGGGGGAGCATGGGGGTTAGGGAAGTTGGGGTTGAGTTAAATTTATTTTAATTTTGTGTTTTTTTGTTTGTTTTTTCCCTCTCAATACGGGTCGGGGTTGTATGTTGTTTTTGTTATATTTGTTGTTTGTATATAAAAGAAATAAAAAGACGATTCGATCAAAAAAAAAAAAAAAAAAGAACAGACATTGTTTTAGCAGAGCAGTCAAATCTGATCACTTCCTCAAGAGCTGACATGGATATAGACACAGTGGAATATTTTTAAACAAGAATTTAGTGCTACTGTAAAGGTTCAAGGTTCTTCTATCTAGTAAAGTAAATTCATAATTAAAATGTAAAGATTTTACAAGCAATAAATATTTTGTTACAGGTTCGAATAAGTAGTTAAAGTTGTACATAATAGATGGCTAGGGGGCACAGGAGCACAGACAATAAATGCACCCGAGTCAAGGGGTACTTGAGATAAGCTGACCTAATCCTGGTACTATCTGTCAAGGAGCAGTTTTATAAAGGATAATGACCATATTTCCATTATAGGCCATACCAGAATAGACCCTGTAATTATCAAGGTTCTGGAACGGCTCCCAACTGATATGGTTACATAACATAGAAGAAATATATTGTCACATTATTGCAGGAAGCAAGTCTTCAACTGGGACATATTCTACTGAGGTTTGGTAAGACAGTTCAGGAAAAATTATTGGCAATGGAGCTACAGAAAATTGTAAGGGCTAAAAGAGGTATAGTACACTATAATTAACTCAATAATGTAACATCTGTTTGGCTGGACTGACATTTAACTGTTTGACATGGACTGACATCCCATGCAGCTAAGAACAGAATAATTTGGAAGGAAAATGTGGAATAGTTACAGATTTGTGATGGCTCAAAAAACAAAAAAAAAAAACAAATCTGCTCTTCTGGCCTTGTGTTCCCTCTCAACTGAATTGTTTTGCCCCAAGTCCCTGGGATCAAGATAACAGCTCTAAAGTGTGCTTCTTTAAAAACTGGATCAGTAATGGAAGTTTCCATATTTTTGTACTCTTGGATTTGTTTTAATTAACAAACCCAAGGAGAGCAACTTAGAGGACTTTTACTGTCATGGTCCATTTATTTAGAGATATTGTATAGGAATCTACTTGAATCTAGAGAGTATTATCTCCAATGGGTGACATCTATCCTTTTGTGTAACCCCACACTCCAGAATAACTGTACTGAACATAATGACGGTGATATACAATTATGCAACATACATATGTACCTTTATGCTGATCGTTTGGTTTTGCCATGGGGTTTTCAGGAATTCTTAGATTGCTGCAGAAGTAAAGTTAAAGTAAAGGTCATTTTTGATCATAGCAAGTAAAGAAAATTACAAAATGGCTTATGCTGCTATAATAGCATATTATGTTTTGCCCAAACTGGACTTTTAATAGTTATTTGTACACATGCTAGACTGATGGTTTTCATCTGAATAGACCAATTTAACACTTTTGTTTTTTTATTACTGTAATGCAGGCAGGCTGTATTTGCAGTGATAAATATGGGACTCTTACTTTTTGTTTACACTGCTTGGTGCTGCATCAAGTGTTAAAATATCCTGAGCTGCCAGTACATAAGAGAGTCAGTCTATGACAAAAAGAGATGGCCCGCTACAGCCAGGCTCTCTCTACCATGGTCTGACTCTCCTATCTGCTGGCGTAAGGTTCCAACATGTTCCCCCTGAACACTACTTAAATCCACAGTGTACCTGCTTCCTACACAAATATGTTGATTAGAGTATTGTTTAAGGTTGTATTGAACTGCCGGAGAGCTGGGTAGTTGTTTGTGTGAGAAAGCTGCAGTCAGACTCTCCTATGTACTGAAAGTACAGGTATTTTAAACCTACAGCACTTAGCAATGTAAGAAAAGTAAAAAACCCAATTAAACCCCATATAAAAAAAAAAAAAACAGACTGTGTTTACAGCCTGCCTACATTACAGTAATAGGTAATAAGGGTTCATCTAGGTTAGATACACTGGCCTATACTGTCCTGTCTGTGCCATGCCTTTGAGTCTGTGTCTTTTTCATACAATGAACACATTAATCTCTAGCTGGGGCCTAATCAGTGTACACGAGAATTGCGTAAACATATGTAGATACTTAAACTTTGACTATATTTTAGAAATGTAGAAATTTCTGTTCACATAAATAATGCAATTTACACTGTCACCACATATATTACAGGTCATACACCTCTTCAGGCAGAAGAGGGTGCTGTTTATCCACAAGGCACTTTTCAAATTGTGATATATCAGACACTTACATACCACAGAATGCTATAGGAGCACTTACCTAGGAAGAGGGCTAACATACACTCACCGGTGACTTTATTAGATACACCTGTTCAATTTCTTGGTAATACAAATTGCTAATCAGCCAGACGTGGTGAAAATGACTTGCTGAAGTTCAAACCGAGCATCAGAATGAGGAAGAAAAGGGATTTAAGTTACTGTGAACCCGGCATGGTTGTTGGTGCCAGACGGGTTGGTCTGACTATTTCAAAAACTGCTGATCTACTGGGATTTTCACACACAACCATCTCTAGGGTTTACAGAGAATGGTCTAAAAAAGAGAAAATATCCAGTGAGCACAAGTTGTGTGGAACAAAATACCTGGTTGATGTCAGAGGTCAGAGGAGAATGGGCAGACTGGTTTGAGATGATAGAAAGGCAACAGTAATGCAAATAACCACTTATTACAACCAAGGTATGCAGAATACCACCTCTGAATGTACAACACATTAAACCTTAAAGCAGATGGACAACAGCAGCAGAAGACCACACCTGTCAGCTAAAAACAGAAAACTGAGGCTACAATTCACACAGGCTTAAGAAAATTGGACAAGATTGGAAAAATGTTGCTTGGTCTGATGAGTCTCGATTTCAGCTCACCTTAGTACCAATTGAGCATGGTTTAAACACCACGGCCTACCTGAGTATAGTTGCTGACCATGTCCATCCCTTTATGACTACAGTATACCCATCTTCTGATGGCTTCTTCCAGCAGGATAATGCACAATGTCACAAAGCTCAAGTCATCTCAAACTGGTTTCTTGAACATGACAATGAGTACTCCAATGGCCTCCACAGTCACCTCATCTCAATCCAATAGAACACCTTTGGGATGTGGTGGAATGTGAGATTCACATCATGGATGTGTAACCGACAAATCTGCAGCAACTGCATGATGCTATCATGTCAATATGGACCATAATCTCGGAGGAATGTTTCCAACACCTTGTTGAATCTATGCCATGAAGAATTATGGCGGTTCTGAAGGCAAAAGGGGGTCCAACCCGGTACTAGCAAGATGTACCTAATAAAGTGGCCAGTAAGTGTATAGCTTGTTCACACTGCGATCCCCAAATGTCCTTGCAGATATACGACTGCCTGTGGGAAACAGGAAGCTGAGAGGGGAAACACCCTGTTAGGGTAAACCTACTCTTTCCCTCCTTGACAGGTACCTCTCCCTAATACTACTTCTAATCTCTCCCAAACCACTCTATCTTACTATCACACTGCAGGCACACCGAATGATGATCCTACTATTTATTTCATTTTTCTGAGTAAACATGGCAGCCAAAACCTCACTGAATTTCAGTATCTAATGGGATTGCCAACCTCCCCAAGATGGACCTTGAGCCCATAACAATGACTCCTGCCAGCCATTCTGAATTTAAAGCAAAAGTAAAATAATCTACATTTGGTAAAATGCACAACTCCAAATTCAACCAAATTCAATTTGGAGATTAAGGAATTATGGCCTTTCTAAATAAAATATAATGACATAATATGAAAACCAGGGTCACCCTTATCGCCAAGACCCAAAGACAAAAGTTTCAAATATCGAGGTTCTATTATAACAGTCTTATTTTGTTTTATTGCTTACTTCAGAAAAAACATTTAGTGCAGAGGAGAGCTTTTCAAATGTCATGTTATCTACATCTATCTAGTATCACTAAGGTGTTGTCTTCCTTCAAAATTCACTTTACTATCTTTACAGTATTTGGGCACATATCCATGTGGAGTACCGTTTGTCCAAAATGACCTGAACGGAGAGGTATAAAGACATTCTATTTAATGAGAACACCAAAACCTTTATTATGGTTATATAGCTCTACAATGGAAAATTGTGCCTGACAATGAGCATGATTTTAAAATCTATATTTTCAATATATTTTTAAAAAATTGGGCAGCACTGAGAAAGAGTTTTCAATATTTATCTTCACATTTTAAGATGTTTGTGCACAAACTGTTCCTGTGCATGTTTATTTTTAGACTTCAGGACTGCTTTAAAGCGTATCTAAACCCAAAGGCAAAAATGGAATGTATTACAGCTTACCAGTCCTTAGGTGTGATGGCAGCATTATTTTTCCCTTTATTTTACACCTGGTGATTCTGCCAGTGACACACTTCCAGTCCAGTCCAGTGGTTCTGAAGTTCTCAAAGATAGAGAGAGCACAGGAAGTTACAAGCTGACAAGTTTTCTGGAAAGATCATGAGGTATTTTTGCAATTATAAAACAGATATAACAAAAGACTTCCAATAGAATGTTTAACAGGTGTAACAGCAGGCAGGTAAAATCACCAGGTTGCATCCAGGATGGGAGATATATATGTCCTAGATTCAGGCTTTATGCCAGTTTATACCACTAGGGGGATTGCTGGGAGTTTTGCAGGGGAAGAGTTAATGAGCCCAGCTGTATCAAGTGGGCTCATTAGGGCCTCTACAAGAACTCCCAGCATGCTAAGGGAGATGCTCCAACCTGGAACCAGATCTGTGTGGATAGTCTGGGGAGTGTGATCTCTGTTTCGGTGAGCCAAAGCCTGTGTGGTTATTATTTAGAACTTCTAAAAGTAGGGACTGGGACAGCACAAGGCTGTACCCAGTTGTTAGTTAGGGACACCAACGTGTGTAGTGAGCGGTCAAGTTGACCAGGATTTATTTTCCTGTTTCTTTTGTTTTTGCTGTATTTTTTTGTCTGTATATAGTGCAAATAAAACCACACCCTTTTGTTTTCTCCTACCACTGTCTGCTGTGCCTGTTTTTGTGTGGTGACCCCATCCAGGGGGTCACACACACCCGCTGCTGAGTTAACCCCCTCACAGTTGGTGGAGAACCAGTGGCAGTTTTTTTTTTAAAAGGCCAGCATGAAGGAGATACTGAAACAGCTGGCTCTAGCAAATGCTAATCAGCAGCAGACAAGTGCAGGTTTGCAAAAGAGCCTTGTGGCTCAACAACAGAGCCTCGCAGCCCAGCAGCAGACAAATGCAACTTTGCAACAGAGCCTCGCAGCCCAGCAGCAAGCTCATCAACAGAGTCTGGCAGCCCAGCAACAAGCCCAGCAGCAACCTGAGGCCCGCTTCATAGACCTGTTACAGAAGCAAGAGCAGAGACTACAACAAATGGAAACGTTAATGCAGCAACATCCGCAGACCAGTGAGGCAAGTAGTTCCGCTAATACTGCGTCCTTTGGGGTGAGTCGTTTACTGACAAAAATGACTGGAGAGGATGATCCAGAGGTGTTTTTGACCACATTTGAAAGGACTGCTGAAAGGGAAAAGTGGCCTTAGGAGCAGTGGGCCGGACTGGTGGCCCCTCTGTTAACTGGTGAATCGCAGAAAGCTTACTATGACCTAGAGCCTGACCAAGAAAGACTATGTGATGCTAAAAAATGAAATATTGGCACGGCTGGGTGTCACCCTGGCCGTCCGGGCTCAGCGTGTGCATAACTGGACTTTCCGGCTTGGAAAACCCCCCAGGTCTCAAATGTATGATCTCATTCACCTGAGCAGGAAGTGGCTACAGCCAGAGACTTTGTCCGCACCAAAGATTGTGGAACGTGTTGTGATGGATCGTTTCTTGAGAGCTCTTCCTACTGCCATCCAAAAGTGGGTAAGCCATGGAGACCCAGAAACGGCCGATAATCTTGTGGATCGTGTAGATAAGTACTTGGCTACGGAAAACCTGACTGCCTTTTCCAGAGACTCACAGACTTTCTACCCTAAGACCAGACCATTCCCAGTGGCGGGTAAGATGATTCCAAGGGGTAAGGGTGGAGAGAATGAGAGGGTGAGAGTTATACCTAATGTCTGGCGAGAACAGCCTGGGAAGTCAGGGGCTCAAGAGGCAGCAAAAAGGATTGTTTGCTACCGCTGCTGGCAAGAGGGACATATTGCAGCAAATTGCCCGGTTGTGGATGAACCCATGCAATGTGACTTTCTAAGGGACAGACGTCAGTCGCTGTTTGCGACAGTTGCATGCACTGCCATCATTCGGGGAACTGAGAAACATTTATGCAAAATGTGTATTAATGGTAAAAATGTTGTTGTGTTGCTGGATTCAGGTAGCCTGGTGACACTGATAAAAGCTGAATTAGTCACTACAGAGGTCTCTGGGAATAACAAGGTAGCTGTTATTTGTGTGCATGGGGACATCCGAGAGTATCCTGTGACTACAGTGTGTTTTGAGACCTCCAAAGACAACCTCTCTCATCAGGTGGGGTTAGTGTCTCAGTTACCACATGATGCCATTGTGGGAAGGGATTTTCCAAAGTTTTGGGAACTCTGGGATCGTCCTGAGCCCCCCACTGGTGCCCCTATATACCAGGAATGTGATAGCCAGAATTTCTCTGAGAGTGGGGAGGACTCTCCAGAATTCCCCTTGTTGGTATTGGCAGGGGAGACTCGAGAAACTGGGGAGGAGCCAACATCCTTAGACGAAAACGTGCCGTCTGTGGAGTTTTCTGATCTCGAGGTTCACAAGGAAAATTTTGCCACAGAACAGTTAAAAGACCCTGCTCCCTAATAAAGGCACGGGAAAACGTAGTGAAAATAGATGGCGAGTTAGTGAACCCAGATGAGACCTGCACTTACCCGTACTTCATCGTGGAAAAGGACCTACTGTATCGGGTGGCTAAAAGGGCAGAAGAAACCATTGAGCAGCTTGTGGTGCCCAAACCTTACAGGAAGTTGGTGTTAGAGTTGGCCCATGGGCACATTCTTGGAGGTCATCTGGGGACAGAGAAAACCCGAGAGAGAGTATTGCAAAGATTCTATTGGCCTGGGGTCATGAAGGAAACAGAAAATTATTGTTCCTCCTGCCCTGTGTGTCAGAGGTCGGCACCGATGCCACATTTCCGTAACCCGCTGGTCCCTCTCCCCATCATTGAGGTCCCCTTTGAGAGGATCGCAATGGATTTGGTAGGTCCGATAATGAAGTCCGCTAGGGGGCATCAGTACATTTTGGTCATATTGGACTATGCCACCCGGTATTCGGAAGCGATTCCGCTACGAAATACCTCGGCCAAAATCATAGCCAAAGAGCTATCTCTTGTTTTTAGCCGTGTGGGTATTTGTAAGGAACTGCTTACGGACCAGGGTACACCCTTTATGTCCCGGGTTATGAAAGAGCTGTGCAAGTTGTTCAAAGTGGCACAATTGCGTACATCTGTGTATCACCCCCAAACAGATGGGTTGGTTGAAAGATTCAACAAAACCCTAAAACAAATGTTAAAGAAGGTGGTGGATAGAGATGGAAAGGATTGGGACTGTCTAATTCCCTATTTAATGTTTGCCATTAGGGAGGTACCCCAATCCTCTAAGGGTTTCTCACCCTTTGAGTTACTCTTTGGGAGACACCCAAAAGGGCTGTTGGATAACGCCAAGGAAACTTGGGAGAGTGAGAGTTCTCCCCACAGGAGTGTGATTGAGCATGTCGCCCTGATGCAAGATAGAATTGCACAGGTAATGCCAATCGTAAAGGAACATTTGGCCCAAGCGCAGTTGGCACAGCAGAGAGTGTACAACCGTGGGGCCAAGACCCATACCTTTTCCCCGGGGGAAAGGGTATTGGTACTTGTCCCTACGGTTGAAAGCAAATTCCTCGCCAAATGGCAAGGCCCCTACGAGATAATGGAAAAAGTGAGCGAAGTGAATTACAAGGTCAGACAACCAGGAAGGCGAAAGCCCGAACAGATCTATCACATTAATCTGTTGAAAGCCTGGAGGGATAGGGAATCCCTAGTCGCAGAAACTTTGTCACCAGCTCAGTCTGATTGCATGATTCCTGAGGTAGGAATAGCAGTCACCTTGTCAAAACCCCAACAACAGGAGGTTAAGGAGTTTGTGCTTCGCACCAAGGAGGTTTTCTCTGAGCTGCCGGGACAAACGTCTGGGGTAGAGCATGATATTATTACCCCACCCGGTGAAAGGGTGAAGCTAAAACCCTATCGGATCCCAGAGGCCCGACGGGAGGCAATACGTGAGGAAGTACAGAAAATGCTTAAGTTGGGGGTGATAGAGGAATCCCGAAGTGATTGGTCCAGTCCCATAGTGTTAGTGCCTAAACCAGATGGGAGTTGGCGATTTTGTAACGATTTTCGACAACTGAACAAAGTTACAAAATTTGACACCTACCCCATGCCACGTATAGATGAGTTGATCGACCGGCTGGGAACAGCCCGATACATGACAACCCTTGATCTCAAGAAAGGGTATTGGCAAATTCCCCTGGCCAAATTGGCCAAAAAGAAAACCGCGTTTGTAACCCCAGATGGGGCGTTCCAATATAAAAGAATGCCGTTTGGATTACAGAATGCACCGGCAACATTCCAGCGGAAAATGGACCAGATACTGAGGCCCCATCAGAAGTATGCTGCGGCTTACCTGGATGATGTAATTGTCCATAGCACAGATTGGGCCTCACATCTGCCAAAAGTGCAAGCAGTCCTAGACTCTATCCGGGAAGCTGGGTTTACGGCCAACCCCAAGAAGTGTACCATTGGACAGGAGGAGGCCAAATATCTTGGGTACACCATTGGGAGGGGAGTAATAAAACCCCAGGTCAATAAAGTCGAGGCCATACAGAATTGGCCACGTCCCAACAGCAAGAAGCAGGTACGAGCCTTTCTGGGAATCGCTGGTTATTATCGGCGATTCATTCCCCACTTTGCTTCTCAGGCTGTGCCCCTAACCAACCTGACAAAAGGGAAAGAGTCTGTCATGGTTAAATGGACCCCAGAGGCTGAGGCAGCATTCCAATTCTTAAAAAAAGCCTTATGTAGCCAGCCAGTGTTGCACTCACCAGACTTCTCTAGGAACTTTGTCGTACAAAGTGATGCATCAGACGTTGGGTTAGGAGCAGTATTGTCCCAGGTCTGGAACGGGGAAGAGCACCCAGTCATTTACCTCAGCAGGAAATTGAAGTCCCATTAGGTAAATTACACCACAATTGAGAAGGAGTGTTTAGCGGTGAAGTGGGCTCTAGATTCCCTTCGATACTATCTGCTAGGTAGGCACTTTGACATGATTACTGATCATGCTCCTTTAAAGTGGATGGCTCAAAACAAAGAGACAAATAGAAGAGTAAATAGGTGGTTCCTGGCCCTACAGGAATTCAACTTTACAGTAAAGCATCGCCCTGGCGTTCAAATGGGGAATGTGGATGCTTTGTCTCGAGTACATGCATGCCTGATTGCTTGTGTTCCAACCCCAAGGTTAAAACAAGAGGGGGGGGTATGTAACAGCAGGCAGGTAAAATCACCAGGTTGCATCCAGGATGGGAGATATATATGTCCTAGATTCAGGCTTTATGCCAGTTTATACCACTAGGGGAAGTGCTGGGAGTCTTGCAGGGGAAGAGTTAATGAGCCCAGCTGTATCAAGTGGGCTCATTAGGGCCTCTACAAGAACTCCCAGCATGCTAAGGGAGATGCTCCAACCTGGAACCAGATCTGTGTGGATAGTCTGGGGAGTGTGATCTCTGTGCGGTGAGCCAAAGCCTGTGTGGTTATTATTTAGAACTTCTAAAAGTAGGGACTGGGACAGCACAAGGCTGTACCCAGTTGTTGGTTAGGGACACCAACGTGTGTAGTGAGCGGTCAAGTTGACCAGGATTTATTTTCCTGTTTCTTTTGTTTTTGCTGTATTTTTTTGTCTGTATATAGTGCAAATAAATCCACACCCTTTTGTTTTCTCCTACCACTGTCTGCTGTGCCTGTTTTTGTGTGGTGACCCCATCCAGGGGGTCACACACACCCGCTGCTGAGTTAACCCCCTCACACAGGCCAAAGGAGACCACATAAAAGAAGTTTATTTGTAATATATGTACCCAGCGTTGTCTTCCCATCAACAATATTTTTCAAAAAATCATATTGTATCATAAACATAAATGCAAACAAATCTTAAAGTGGTTGTAAACCCTTTTGTGTTTTTTTTTCTTTTTCTAACCTGCAAGACAAAGCTATAATGAGCTAGTATGACTAGCATACTAGCTCATTATGTACCACTTACCTTCGATCGGGGCCCCCAAAGTCGTCCGTGTCCCTCCTCTAGCCGCATCCATCGCTGCGGCGATAGCCGGAATGTTACTTCCGGGTATCGCCGCTGCAGCCAATCACAGCGCCGCTCTGGCGCTGTGATTGGCCGGAGCGGCGAAGACGTGACTCCGCGCATGCGCGCGTGAGCTGTCAGATTCGGCTACGTCGTCGAATGTTGCGACCTAGCCGAATTTGTGAATGGGGTGACGTCAGCGTCGCCGCATTTACATACAAATATCTCCTTAACCGTGTAGGTTAAGGAGATATTTCATGCACCTACAGGTAAGCCTTAATCTAGGCTTACCTGTAGGTCTTTGTTTAAAAAGTGGGTTTACAACCACTTTAAGTACCAAAACTGTATAAGACACAAAAAAAATCTAAAATTTTTATCTTATTTTCTTTTTTTCATCGTTTATCGTATCATTCATCATGATCGGCATTCGTTATTTCGATAATTCGTAACTTCGGATGCATTAAAATTTGTTACGTTCTATCCGTATAGATGCGGTATTCGCTATATTTGCTATTTCGATAATTCATAACTTCGGATGCATTGGTATTCGTTACGATCCATTCGTTTAGATGCGGCATTTGTTATTTCGGATAATTCAGAACTTCGTATTCATTACATTCACTAACACTTAGCCAAATTTGAAAGGAAATTCCAATACCAATAATTTAATAGTTTATAACTATTATTGGAAAAAAAGAAAAGAAACTGTGCTAAGATAAATAATGGCAATCTGTTGTGTGCACAAAAAAATACCTGAAAACTAAAAATTGGAAGCAGCAACTATTCTGCAAACAACAACCAGTGAACAAAAATAAGAAATAATATAGTTGCGCTAAACCTAATATGGTGATAATTAACAAACGAATGTCATGAGCGATCAAACTAATGAAACACAAACTAAATGAATAAAAACACAATCAGCAAAATCAATACAGTGTACAAAAAATAAGTTGCAACGTATAAAGTTGAATTCATAAAGTGCAAAAATATCTGATCTTGCCTTTGAGAGCCCCTCTCAAAGGCAAGATTAAAAAAATCCGACCGAGGAGGGAGAAGAGACACTTCAACAATCACCGGAACTAAATAAGAAACCCTCTTGGTGTCAAAGACAACCACGTTCTGCCGCGACACCTAGTGGACAAATTTAAGAACATCTGATGTAAAAAGTCTCAGGATAAACCCGCGTGATGGGTCCTGCGGGCTGCTCTTAAGAGACCATAATAATGAAATGGACCAAATCGGGGGTGAACCTGGAACAATCTTAAAAATTCATCCCAAACTGACTCCCGAGAGGCCCATGTCGATCCGTGGGCGATGAAGCCACATTGGTCATTAAGAAATTTAAACTACAAATTAGACCTTTGTAAAAAGATCCAAAAAGTAAAAATTTAAAAATGTGAATAAAAAGAATTAGAAATGCATAAGATTAGGACATATGACAGAGGCCCAGATCAAGGCAGAGAAATACAAGACCACACATCTGACCCATAACACATATATTGGTGAATGATTAAATATATAGGGTTACAGGTTAATACATTTGTAATATGCCCATAAACACAAGCTGTTCTATTAGGAGTTATTGATAAAAGCATTAATATCGGTGTCGACATTAAGGCCAAAGGGTACATAAGTTCTCAACAGATGTATCCAAGCCATTTCTTGCTTAGAGATTTCTCTCACTACTGAGCTACCCCTCCAATGTGGTTTATACTTATCAATCCCTACAAACAACATGTTGGAGGGATCCCTCTCATGGATTTGATCATAGTGTCTAGACACAGAGTGTTTGTCAAAGCCTTTTCTGATCTTGGCAATATGTTCATTTAATCTAACACGCAATGCCCTCTTGGTCCTCCCCACATATTGGAGGCCACAAGGGCATTGAATGAGGTAGACCATCCCTTCTGAGGAGCAGGTGATGAAAAGTTCAACTCCATATGATCAACTCATGCTAGTAGATGTGAACTGACAGATCTTCCTATCCTGACAACTATTAATGGCACATACCTGGCATTTCTTACATCTAAAGTAACCAGTGGGGTTGTGTAGGAACGTTCTATTTTCCCGCGGGGTGTCCTGAACACCCGGGGCAATGCGATTGGACAAAGAAGAGGCCCCCCTAAAAACAACTTGGGGTTTAACACGTAGAATGGGTGCCAATATCTGGTCACTTGCCAAGACATGCCAGTGCTTACGGATCAACCTCGTGATGCTCTGATGTTGTACTGAAAAGGTGGTGATGAATGGGATAGAATACCCCCCATCACCAACCACCTTCAACCGTTTACTCAAAAGGGACGCCCTTTCGGTCTCTCTGGTGGTTTGGACCAGTTGGGACAAGACAGTCTGATCATAGCCTTTCTCAACAAATCTATTGGAGAGTACCAATGCCTGGCTATTAAAAGCTTCCACTTCCGTACAATTCCGTCTCAATCTTGTGAATTGGCCCTAGGGAACTGCTTTTAGCCATGGTGCATAATGGCAGCTGTCAAGGGGAATATAGGAATTTCTATCGGTCTGTTTAAAAAATGTGGTGGTTACAAACCTCTCGTCCTCAAAAGAAATTTTTAGGTCTAAAAAATTAACCTTATTCTGACTCGCATCGAAAGTCAGTCTGATACCCCTAGTGTTGTTGTTGAGAAATAGCATGAATTCTTGCAGGTCTGTCTCAGTGCCATCCCAGAGAAGAAGGACGTCGTCGATGTACCTTGCTCAGAGCACCACTTATGGTCTCCGGCAGGCATCGATGACGTCCTCCTCCCACTTGGCCATAAACAAATTAGCCAAGCTGGGGGCATACTTGGTCCCCATTGCCACACCCCTATCCTGGCGATAAAACTGGTTATCGAACCAGAATTAATTGTGACTGGCTGCATATTCCAGTAGAGTCATGATGAACTCAATCTGGAGGGGAGCCAAATCAGAATCTCTGACAAGGTAAAGTCTAACCGCCTCGAGGCCGAGATGGTGGGGGATAATTGTGTAGAGGGAGGTCACGTCTGCCGTGACAAACCACAAACCCCTCTTGGGTGCATATTGGGCCAACAAATTGATGACCTGTTTAGTGTCCCTAATATAGGAAGGGATTTTCTGAACCAGTGGTTGCAAGAAAAAATCGATATACTTGCCCACCCGGGACGTGATGGAATCAATCCCACTCACTATCGGACGTCCCGGGGGGCAAGTCTGGTTTTTATGTATTTTTGGAAGATAGTAGATCACCGGAGTGCGTGGAGCACACAGCACCAAAAATAATCTCTCTTTATTGTTCAATATACCATTGTTTAAACCCTGATCCACAATAACTTCCAAGTCTTTCTTGTATTTGACTACAGGATCTCTATTTAGAGTGGAGTATGTATCAGTATCATCAACAATACGATGCATTTCTTTCAAATAATCGCACCGATCCAAAATCACGATACCTCACCCTTTATCAGCGGGTCTTATAACCAATGATTTATTTGAACAAAGTGACTCCAAACCAGTTTCTAGGTCCTTCTGCATCTTGACCTTCCTAACTTTGATGTCCTTTAAATCTTTCAAAACAAAATCACGAAAAACCCTGATGCTGGGTGCTAATGACCCAGGGGGGTTAAACAGTGATGCGTTCGCCAGATTCGTGTGTTTAAACTCAGAGACCGGCAATAGCCTGTCCCTGATGGGGTTGGACAAGAAGTACCTTTTAATGTTTAGTTTTCTTGCAAACTTGTGAACATCCATAAATGTCTGAAACTTGCTCAGACTCCTAGGTGGAGCAAATTTCAAACCTTTATCTAGCAGTCTCTTTTTTGGGTCTGACAGCACTTGTTGGCTCAAATTGAAGATACCAGTGCCTACACCCTCTTTCTTTTTGAGTGACTGGGCCCTCCACCCCCCTCTGACTCTTCTCTTAGTTCTATGGGACCTAACTGACCCTGATGGTTCCTGGGAAAACTCCAATTCGGGTTGGTCCGATAATCAGGGGGGCCTGGGGGGTAATTAGGTCTGGAATGACCATAACCTGATTCATATTGACCAGAATGGAATGATTGAGCATTCCTATCTGTATTGTCATAATTATATCTCCCTTCATATGATCCAAAGCCACCGGGTGCTATGGAATCTGCTAAAGGAAAGAAGCGGTTCTGGGTGGAGATATTGTAACCCTGAATCTGAACAGGACCATTCCTAGGGGCATTTACTTTGGTCTTAGATGGTTGCTGTGAGGCACCCTGTCTGGGAGAGTGTGTATTCCCCGCCCTAACGTGAGAGGGTAAGGGGTTCATAGAAGAGCCACCCAACCCAGATGGTTTGGGTATGGTATCCATAACACTCTCATTATCATTCTCACTGGCCAGTTTTTTCTGCCATAAAAAGACCAGACCAGATTGATAGTCCTCAGTGTCCCTAATAAACTTTTTCTTCTTTTTAATCTTTTGGTCCTTCTCCTCTCTCTCTAGTGTTTTAAGTAAGTTATTGGAGCACTCCCTATACTCCTCACCACTCTTGAGGGGGACTAGTAATTCTTTAACCATTTTGATTTCTATGTCTAACCTTGCTAATTTTTCACTCTTCCTTTCTGCAAGAAAGCGTAAAAAGGCTACACCCGAATCATTAAAGTATTTGGCCCAACCTTCTAGGTCAGATTCACCTCTCTGGGGGCTGACTTCCCATCTGAGGCTTCTTGGGACCATAGCACCTCTGACATAAGTCTCCAGAAATGCTATGTCCCATTGAGTATGGATCTCTGCTGTCAGAAGGTTCTTCAATCTCATAAAGAGACCACTGACGTCAGATCCCGTGGACACAGGGCTGGAATCAAACACACCCTCTGTGTTGACTACTTGTTTGGCACGAAAGTCAAAAATATTCATGATCAGGGATGAGCCGAACACCCCCCTGTTCGGTTCGCACCAGAACCTGCGAACAGACAAAATGTTCGTGTAAACTTTAGAACCCTATTAAATACAATGGACTCGAACGTTCGAAATCTAAAGTGTTAATTATAAAGGCTAATATGCAAGTTATTGTCCTAAAAAGTGTTTGGGGACCTGGGTCCTGCCCCATGGGACATGTATCAATGCAAAAAGAAGTTTTAAAAACGGCCGTTTTTTCGGGAGCAGTGATTTTAATAATGCTTAAAATGAAAAAATAAAAGTGAAATATTCCTTTAAATTTCGTACCTGGGGGGTGTGTATGATATGCATGTGAAGTGGCGCATGTTTCCCGTGCTTAGAACTGTCCCTGCAAAAAATGACATTTTTGAAAGAAAAAAATGCATTTAAAACTGACTCGCGGCTATTAATGAATTGTCGGCTCCCGGCAATACATACAAAAGTCATTGATAAAAAAAAAAAAAAAGCGTGGGGGTTCCCCAGAATTCAATTACCAGGCCCTTCAGGTCTGGAATGGATATTAAGGAGAAACCCGCCGCAAATTTAAAAAAAAATTGACGTGGGGTTCCCCCAAATATCCATTCCAGGCCCTTCAGATCTGGCATGGATTTTAAGGGGAACTCCACCCCAAATTTAAAAAAAAAATGGCGTGGAGTCCCCCTAAAAATCCATACCAGACCCCTTATCCGAGCACGCAACCTGGCCAGCCGCAGGGGAAAAGGGGGGGACGAGAGAGCGGCCCCCCTCCCTCCTGAACCGTACCAGGCCACATGCCCTCAACATGGGGAGGATGTCCCCATGTTGATGGGGACAAGGGCCTCATCCCCACAACCCTTGCCCGGTGGTTGTGGGGGTCTGCGGGCGGGGGGCTTATCGGAATCTGGAAGACCCCTTTAACAAAGGGGACCTCCAGATCCCGGCCCCCCCCTATGTGAATTGGTAAGGGGTACATTGTACCCCTACCATTTCACGAAGAAAGTGTAAAAAAATGTTTAAAAAAACACACACACCTTGGAAAAGTCCTTTATTAAAAAAAAAAAAAAAAAAAAAAAAACATTCCAGCGGTGAAACATTCCAGCGGGGAACTTCCTTCACTATGTAAATTTAAATTACACAGTGAAGGAAGTTCCCCGCTCAAGCCAATGACGTAGGCGGGTCCGACATACCGAGGGGGCGGACCTGATGGGGAACTGCTCTCACTTTGGTAATACATGTATAGACCCGCCCCTTCTCATGTTCCGCATCTGGTCCGCTGAGCGGACCTGATGGGGAACTTAAGAAGGGGCGGGTCTATACATTTAAAATACTGAGAGGGAGTTCCCCATCAGGTCCGCTCAGGCACAACCAATGAAGGACAGCGCTGGACATCGGGATCGCCGCGGGACACTGGATTTCACCGCTGGAATGTTTTTTTTTTTTTTTTTAATAAAGGACTTTTTCAAGGTGTTTGTGTGTTTTTTAAACATTTTTTTACGCTTTCTTCGTGAAATGGTAGGGGTACAATGTACCCCTTACCAATTCACATAGGGGGGAGCGGGATCTGGGGGTCCCCTTTGTTAAAGGGGTCTTCCAGATTTCGATAAGCCCCCCGCCCGCAGACCCCCACAACCACCGGGCAAGGGTTGTGGGGATGAGGCCCTTGTCCCCATCAACATGGGGACATCCTCCCCATGTTGAGGGCATGTGGCCTGGTACGGTTCAGGAGGGAGGGGGGGCCGCTCTCTCGTCCCCCCCTTTTCCCCTGCGGCCGGCCAGGTTGCGTGCTCGGATAAGGGGTCTGGTATGGATTTTTAGGGGGACTCCACGCCATTTTTTTTTAAATTTGGGGTGGAGTTCCCCTTAAAATCCATGCCAGATCTGAAGGGCCTGGAATGGATATTTGGGGGAACCCCACGTCAATTTTTTTTTAAATTTGCGGCGGGGTTCCCCTTAATATCCATTCCAGACCTGAAGGGCCTGGTAATTGAATTCTGGGGAACCCCCACGCTTTTTTTTTTTTTTTTTATCAATGACTTTTGTATGTATTGCCGGGAGCCGACAATTCATTAATAGCCGCGAGTCAGTTTTAAATGCATTTTTTTCTTTCAAAAATGACATTTTTTGCAGGGACAGTTCTAAGCACGGGAAACATGCGCCACTTCACATGCATATCATACACACCCCCCAGGTACGAAATTTAAAGGAATATTTCACTTTTATTTTTTCATTTTAAGCATTATTAAAATCACTGCTCCCGAAAAAACGGCCGTTTTTAAAACTTATTTTTGCATTGATACATGTCCCCTGGGGCAGGACCCGGGTCCCCAAACACTTTTTAGGACAATAACTTGCATATAAGCCTTTATAATTAGCACTTTAGATTTCTCCCATAGACTTTTTGAATTTGCCGCGAACACCCCAATTTGTTCGCTGTTCGGCGAACGGGCGAACAGGCAATGTTCGAGTCGAACATGAGTTCGACTCGAACTCGAAGCTCATCCCTATTCATGATGATGATTGAGATATAATTAAATCAAAGCAGCAATTAATAGTAGTTTGGGTAGGCACAGGAAAAAAAGAAAAGAAACTGCGCTAAGATAAATAATGGCAATCTGTTGTGTGCACAAAAAAATACCTGAAAACTAAAAATTGGAAGCAGCAACTATTCTGCAAACAACAACCAGCGGACAAAAATAAGAAATAATATAGTTGCGCTAAACCTAATATGGTGATAATTAACAAACGAATGTCATGAGCGATAAAACTAATGAAACACAAACTAAATGAATAAAAACACAATCAGCAAAATCAATACAGTGTACAAAAAATAAGTTGCAACGTATAAAGTTGAATTCATAAAGTACAAAAAGAATAATGAAAAAAGTTCGTAAAGTGCATGAAATTAGTCCAAATTTCACTTCAGTGATAAAACACCACCCATGCAAAAAAGTCCAATGGCATCCAACTCTTCAGATGAGGACACAAACCAAGTGATTTCCACCACCAAACGACAAGTAACTGTGCTTACCAGAGCACCATGGTCCCCTATAACAGAGGACCAAAAAGTGCTTGTAATGAATCTCAGCTGGATCGTGGTGACACCCTGTGTTGACAGCCTCGCTAGTCAGCACATTCCACGGTGATAAGCCAGTTGGTAATGATGCAACATGCAAGGAAGACAGATGCTTCGATAGTGTAAAATCTTCCAATGGTTTATTAAAAAGTAATATTAAAAATGGCACTCACAATTTACAAAGGAAAAACCAGCCTTAAGCCTGCTGCGCCGGCCGGACGCAAGCAGGCAGACCCGTCCGTGTGGAGATCGAGCAGTGGAGGGTGATGACGTCAGCACACCGCTCGTTCCGCCCTTAAAAGTACTCGCAGCTGTAATGAATTGTCAGAGTGGAGATCGAGAGTGGATTACCACCGCTGGAATCTTTTTTTTATTTTTATTTTCATTTTTTTAAATAAAGGACTTATACGAACTGTGTGTTTACACTTTCTTTGTGAAATGGTAGGGGTACAATGTACCCCTTACCAATTCACATGGGGGGGCGGGATCTGGGGGTCCCTTTTATTAAAGGGGTCTTCCAGATTCCGATAAGCCCCCCGCCCACAGACCCCCACAACCACCGGGCATCAACATGGGGACATGTCCAGACCCCAAAGCATCCTCCCCATGTTGAGGGCATGTGGCCTGGTACGGTTCAGGAGGGGGGGGCCTCTCTCTTGTCCCCCCTCTTTTCCTGCGGCCTGCCAGGTTGCATGCTCAGATAAGGGTCTGGTATGGATATTTGGGGGGAACCCCACGTACTTTTTTTTTTATTTGGCGCAGGGTTCCCCTTAATATCCATACCAGACCTGAAGGGCCTGGTAATTGAATTTGGGGGGACCCCCATGCATTTTTTTTTTTATCAATGACTTTCAATGACTTTTCTCTGTATTGCCGGGAGCTGACAATTCATTACAGCCGCGAGTACTTTTAACCACTTCAATACCATGCACTTATACAGCTTCCTGCCCAAGCCAATTTTGAGCTTTCAGCGCTGTCGCAATTTGAATGACAATTGCGCGGTCATGCTACACTGTACCCAAACAATTTTTTTATAATTTTGTTCCCACTAATAGAGCTTTCTTTCGGTGGTATTTGATTTTTATTTTTTGCACAACAAATAAAAAAAGAGCGAAAATTTTTAAAAAAACTAAGTTTTTCTTTGTTTCTGTTAATTTTTTTTGTAAATAAGTACCTTTTCTACTTCAATGATGGGCACTGATAAGGCGGCACTGAAGGGCACTGATAAGTCGACACTGATGGGCACCGATGAGGTGGCACCAATGAGGTGGCACTGATGAGGTGGCACTGATGGGCACTGATGATGGGCACTGATAGGCGGCACTGATGGGCACTGATATGTGGCACTGGTATGCGGCACTGATGGGCACTCATAGGTGGCACTGATTGGCACTCATAGGCGGCACTGATTGGCACTCATAGGCGGCACTGATTGGCACTGATTGGCACTGATAGGTGGCATGGGCGGGCACTGATAGGTGGGCACAGATTGGCACGGATGGGCATGGATGGGCACTGATAGGTGGCACTGATGGACACTAGTAGGTGGCATTGGTGGCACTGGTGCCCAGCAATGCCAGCCACCACACATTGTGAAAGTGCCAGTCAGTGCCCATTTGTGGGCACTGATTGGCATATTTTTTTAAATGTTTTTATTTTATTTATTTATTTTTACTACATGTGGATGGCCATGGGGGCCATCCACATGATTGGGGCTTCCCTGGTGGTCTAGTGTGGGTATCCGAGGGGGGGCTGCGCTGATAAACAATCAGCGCGAACCCCCCCTGTCAGGAGAGCCGCCGATCGGCTCTCCTCTACTCGCGTCTGTCAGACGCGAGTGAGGAAGAGCCGATCAACGGCTCTTCCTGTTTACTTCCTGATCAGCCGTGATTCGACACGGCTGATCACATGGTAAAAAGCCTCCGACGGAGGCTTTTTACCGAGATCAGTGTAGCGGTGGGTCAGACTGACGTCCAGTGTGGATAACAGAACCACTTCCCGGACGTCAATCTGCTATTGACGGGGCGGGAAGTGGTTAAATTACTTTTTTTCCTTCAGAAATGACATTTTGTGCAGGGACAGTTCTAAGCATGGGAAACAAGCCCTACTTTACAGGCATACTATACACACCCCCCAGGTACGAAATTTAAAGGAATATTTCACTTTTATTGTTTCACTTTAAGCATTATTAAAATCACTGCTCCCGAAAAAACGTCAAAAAACTTTTTTTGCATTGATACATGTCCCCTGGGGCAGGACCCGGGTCCCCAAACACTTTTTATGACAATAACTTGCATATAAGCCTTTCAAATTAGCACTTTAGATTTTTCATGTTCGTGTCCCATAGACTTTAACGGTGTTTGGATGTTCGAAGGAATTTATTGCCTGTTCACATGTTCTGATGCGAACCGAACTGGGGGGTGTTCGGCTCATCCCTAAGCATGACATAACCTTCCTCAATACATTACCATAAGCCTCATACCCCTGTCTCTGTCTGTCAATTTTTACTGAATAGCCACCCAGGATGTTACAGCGTGTTGTTCAGAGCTTGCTTCCATCAAACCAGATGACTTATTTACCACTCAGACTATCTTGTAACACACTGTGGTGTCCGTTTATGAAGCAGTGATCAGCGGTGATCCCAAGGATCACCACTGATCACAGCCCATAAACAGTTTATGACACAGAGATAATTGGGGGAGAAGTGTTTGGACATGTTCTCCTGCCGATGATATCTGCACAGTGAGAAGTCTCATTGAATGACACAGTAACGGCCAGTTTATGAAGCTGCGATCTCAGCGCTTCACTGGCGATCTGTGTCAGAATTCACACTCCCCGATTCACCAGCTCAGAGGTGGTGAATCGGGGAGTGAAGAGAGAATCCCGGGGGATCTGAGGGGGAAGGAGGAAGATTTTTAACTTCTTTCTAGCTTGTTCAGACCCCCCAACACACTGTAACCATGTCCCCCTGTCATATTTATGTGTATACATATATATATATATATATATATATATATATATATATATATATACACGTGTGTGTGTGTATATACATGTATATACAACGTATGTGTGTGTATACATATATATATTTTGCAGGGGGACTTGTTGTTTTATTAACATTAACCATGCCGTCTGTCAGTGTACTGAGTGGTGATTATTTATCACTGCTTAATAAACTGACATCCGAGATGTTTCTGTGAATTTCTGGTACTATAATCTCGTAAAGTCTCACGAGATTCCAGTATAAGGGGCCGTTCTCCAGTGTTGGAAGCGTTGGTAGATCACTTCACTCCTCCAAGGGTGAAGCGATCTACTCTGCTTCATAAACAGGCACCCAGAGGAGAAAGATATCCACTGTGAATGCCGGCGAATTATGCAGTGAATAGATTTCACTGCTTCATAAACGGACGCCACTGAATGGACATGCTGGTACATTGCTATGTATACTGGGAGAGCTACATCTGTGCCATACATTCATATTACATATTACTACTCTATGCACAGGTCATATATGGCAATTGCTTTGGCTGAACCCACATCTGCATCAAATATAACACCAAGCCATCAAGGATTTCGAGCACCATTGGGTTACAATAAAAATATAGAATCCTCCCATAATGAAAACAGTTCTGTAGTAACCACACAAAGCATAATTTGAGAAAATGTTTCCTAGAAAATGAAAACCAGAAGATCTTTTCAGCTCAGACGGACTGCAAGAGGTAACAGGTTTAAATAGAGCTTCACAATGGATAGTGTGCTTAATTCTAATAACACATGCCCTACAACTACCCTATCCAACTAATTAACTATTTTTTTAAACCCTTATAATGTGAAAAGCTGTTGTGAATAAATATATATTAAATCAACATACACAATCAGTCCTACAGTTCAAAAGGGTGTGTGATGGAGTTGATAAAATTACTATATTATGTCTATGTTAACCACTCAAATATTGTTATTTTCTTTTCTTCTTTATTATTTTTATTGTTTCTTTTCTTTCTTTTTGCGATATATATATATATATATATATATATATATATATATATATATATACTGTATATCTTAGTAATCTTATAACCAGCCAGCAGTAAGTTTCCTTACTCAAAAATTACAAACAGATGTTTTATCCACTCCTTACTCCTTACCCCCTCCTTTCTGCCTCCCATCGTCTACTAAAAGATGGCTGCAGAGCTTTGGAATGTGCTACCTCGTGGCCAAAACAGATGTCGACAGGAAAAGGACCATATACAGATGAACCAATCATATACACACATATGTGATGACGTTTTCTTATGTCACTTTGTATATATACGGGGCTGTGACCTTGAATAAACCCCTGTTGATGAGAGAGAGCTCATACTGACCAGTGTGTCCCAGTGTGATCCTTTTTGCATGCATTCACATCACTTTGAATTTGGGTCAGAGGCAGAATAGAACATACATTCTGGTTTTGGGCCGGAAGAAATCTATTACAGGTGCTGTAAACAATAAATACAATTTCCACAGTCTTTCTGAGTAATTGTGTTTCTTTCACCACTAGAGATGAGCCCGATGTTCATAGAAGGTTAACAGGTTGATTTGGCAAGAATGACCTTTCATAAACCCATGCTGATTACTACTAATGATACTGTTTTCATTAGCAAATTCCTGGATATAGTCCCTTATCAGCCCCTCAAATAGTTTACATACTATTGATGTTAGGCTGACAGGCCTGTAATTACCAGGAATATATCTCTGCCCTTTTTTGAATATTGGTACCACATGGGCTTTTTGCCAATCAGCTGGTACCATTCCTGTCAGTATGCTGTCCATAAAGACTAGGAATAGCAGTCTGGCTATAACCTGATTGAGTTCCTTGAGGACTCTTGGGTACAAGCTGTCGGGTCCTGGTGATATGTTTGTGTTAAGTTTTTCTAGTCTTTTTTGGACACTGACTTCTGTAAGCCACATGGTTACATCC